>OY756251.1:24101104-24468943 GCA_963576845.1 Megachile leachella | reverse complement strand
CTAACCTAACCTAACCTAACCTAACCTAACCTAACCTAACCTAACCTAACCTAACCTAACCTAACCTAACCTAACCTAACCTAACCTAACCTAACCTAACCTAACCTAACCTAACCTAACCTAACCTAACCTAACCTAACCTAACCTAACCTACCTAACCTAACCTAACCTAACCTAACCTAACCTAACCTAACCTAACCTAACCTAACCTAACCTAACCTAACCTAACCTAACCTAACCTAACCTAACCTAACCTAACCTAACCTAACCTAACCTAACCTAACCTAACCTAACCTAACCTAACCTAACCTAACCTAACCTAACCTAACCTAACCTAACCTAACCTAACCTAACCTAACCTAACCTAACCTAACCTAACCTAACCTAACCTAACCTAACCTAACCTAACCTAACCTAACCTAACCTAACCTAACCTAACCTAACCTAACCTAACCTAACCTAACCTAACCTAACCTAACCTAACCTAACCTAACCTAACCTAACCTAACCTAACCTAACCTAACCTAACCTAACCTAACCTAACCTAACCTAACCTAACCTAACCTAACCTAACCTAACCTAACCTAACCTAACCTAACCTAACCTAACCTAACCTAACCTAACCTAACCTAACCTAACCTAACCTAACCTAACCTAACCTAACCTAACCTAACCTAACCTAACCTAACCTAACCTAACCTAACCTAACCTAACCTAACCTAACCTAACCTAACCTAACCTAACCTAACCTAACCTAACCTAACCTAACCTAACCTAACCTAACCTAACCTAACCTAACCTAACCTAACCTAACCTAACCTAACCTAACCTAACCTAACCTAACCTAACCTAACCTAACCTAACCTAACCTAACCTAACCTAACCTAACCTAACCTAACCTAACCTAACCTAACCTAACCTAACCTAACCTAACCTAACCTAACCTAACCTAACCTAACCTAACCTAACCTAACCTAACCTAACCTAACCTAACCTAACCTAACCTAACCTAACCTAACCTAACCTAACCTAACCTAACCTAACCTAACCTAACCTAACCTAACCTAACCTAACCTAACCTAACCTAACCTAACCTAACCTAACCTAACCTAACCTAACCTAACCTAACCTAACCTAACCTAACCTAACCTAACCTAACCTAACCTAACCTAACCTAACCTAACCTAACCTAACCTAACCTAACCTAACCTAACCTAACCTAACCTAACCTAACCTAACCTAACCTAACCTAACCTAACCTAACCTAACCTAACCTAACCTAACCTAACCTAACCTAACCTAACCTAACCTAACCTAACCTAACCTAACCTAACCTAACCTAACCTAACCTAACCTAACCTAACCTAACCTAACCTAACCTAACCTAACCTAACCTAACCTAACCTAACCTAACCTAACCTAACCTAACCTAACCTAACCTAACCTAACCTAACCTAACCTAACCTAACCTAACCTAACCTAACCTAACCTAACCTAACCTAACCTAACCTAACCTAACCTAACCTAACCTAACCTAACCTAACCTAACCTAACCTAACCTAACCTAACCTAACCTAACCTAACCTAACCTAACCTAACCTAACCTAACCTAACCTAACCTAACCTAACCTAACCTAACCTAACCTAACCTAACCTAACCTAACCTAACCTAACCTAACCTAACCTAACCTAACCTAACCTAACCTAACCTAACCTAACCTAACCTAACCTAACCTAACCTAACCTAACCTAACCTAACCTAACCTAACCTAACCTAACCTAACCTAACCTAACCTAACCTAACCTAACCTAACCTAACCTAACCTAACCTAACCTAACCTAACCTAACCTAACCTAACCTAACCTAACCTAACCTAACCTAACCTAACCTAACCTAACCTAACCTAACCTAACCTAACCTAACCTAACCTAACCTAACCTAACCTAACCTAACCTAACCTAACCTAACCTAACCTAACCTAACCTAACCTAACCTAACCTAACCTAACCTAACCTAACCTAACCTAACCTAACCTAACCTAACCTAACCTAACCTAACCTAACCTAACCTAACCTAACCTAACCTAACCTAACCTAACCTAACCTAACCTAACCTAACCTAACCTAACCTAACCTAACCTAACCTAACCTAACCTAACCTAACCTAACCTAACCTAACCTAACCTAACCTAACCTAACCTAACCTAACCTAACCTAACCTAACCTAACCTAACCTAACCTAACCTAACCTAACCTAACCTAACCTAACCTAACCTAACCTAACCTAACCTAACCTAACCTAACCTAACCTAACCTAACCTAACCTAACCTAACCTAACCTAACCTAACCTAACCTAACCTAACCTAACCTAACCTAACCTAACCTAACCTAACCTAACCTAACCTAACCTAACCTAACCTAACCTAACCTAACCTAACCTAACCTAACCTAACCTAACCTAACCTAACCTAACCTAACCTAACCTAACCTAACCTAACCTAACCTAACCTAACCTAACCTAACCTAACCTAACCTAACCTAACCTAACCTAACCTAACCTAACCTAACCTAACCTAACCTAACCTAACCTAACCTAACCTAACCTAACCTAACCTAACCTAACCTAACCTAACCTAACCTAACCTAACCTAACCTAACCTAACCTAACCTAACCTAACCTAACCTAACCTAACCTAACCTAACCTAACCTAACCTAACCTAACCTAACCTAACCTAACCTAACCTAACCTAACCTAACCTAACCTAACCTAACCTAACCTAACCTAACCTAACCTAACCTAACCTAACCTAACCTAACCTAACCTAACCTAACCTAACCTAACCTAACCTAACCTAACCTAACCTAACCTAACCTAACCTAACCTAACCTAACCTAACCTAACCTAACCTAACCTAACCTAACCTAACCTAACCTAACCTAACCTAACCTAACCTAACCTAACCTAACCTAACCTAACCTAACCTAACCTAACCTAACCTAACCTAACCTAACCTAACCTAACCTAACCTAACCTAACCTAACCTAACCTAACCTAACCTAACCTAACCTAACCTAACCTAACCTAACCTAACCTAACCTAACCTAACCTAACCTAACCTAACCTAACCTAACCTAACCTAACCTAACCTAACCTAACCTAACCTAACCTAACCTAACCTAACCTAACCTAACCTAACCTAACCTAACCTAACCTAACCTAACCTAACCTAACCTAACCTAACCTAACCTAACCTAACCTAACCTAACCTAACCTAACCTAACCTAACCTAACCTAACCTAACCTAACCTAACCTAACCTAACCTAACCTAACCTAACCTAACCTAACCTAACCTAACCTAACCTAACCTAACCTAACCTAACCTAACCTAACCTAACCTAACCTAACCTAACCTAACCTAACCTAACCTAACCTAACCTAACCTAACCTAACCTAACCTAACCTAACCTAACCTAACCTAACCTAACCTAACCTAACCTAACCTAACCTAACCTAACCTAACCTAACCTAACCTAACCTAACCTAACCTAACCTAACCTAACCTAACCTAACCTAACCTAACCTAACCTAACCTAACCTAACCTAACCTAACCTAACCTAACCTAACCTAACCTAACCTAACCTAACCTAACCTAACCTAACCTAACCTAACCTAACCTAACCTAACCTAACCTAACCTAACCTAACCTAACCTAACCTAACCTAACCTAACCTAACCTAACCTAACCTAACCTAACCTAACCTAACCTAACCTAACCTAACCTAACCTAACCTAACCTAACCTAACCTAACCTAACCTAACCTAACCTAACCTAACCTAACCTAACCTAACCTAACCTAACCTAACCTAACCTAACCTAACCTAACCTAACCTAACCTAACCTAACCTAACCTAACCTAACCTAACCTAACCTAACCTAACCTAACCTAACCTAACCTAACCTAACCTAACCTAACCTAACCTAACCTAACCTAACCTAACCTAACCTAACCTAACCTAACCTAACCTAACCTAACCTAACCTAACCTAACCTAACCTAACCTAACCTAACCTAACCTAACCTAACCTAACCTAACCTAACCTAACCTAACCTAACCTAACCTAACCTAACCTAACCTAACCTAACCTAACCTAACCTAACCTAACCTAACCTAACCTAACCTAACCTAACCTAACCTAACCTAACCTAACCTAACCTAACCTAACCTAACCTAACCTAACCTAACCTAACCTAACCTAACCTAACCTAACCTAACCTAACCTAACCTAACCTAACCTAACCTAACCTAACCTAACCTAACCTAACCTAACCTAACCTAACCTAACCTAACCTAACCTAACCTAACCTAACCTAACCTAACCTAACCTAACCTAACCTAACCTAACCTAACCTAACCTAACCTAACCTAACCTAACCTAACCTAACCTAACCTAACCTAACCTAACCTAACCTAACCTAACCTAACCTAACCTAACCTAACCTAACCTAACCTAACCTAACCTAACCTAACCTAACCTAACCTAACCTAACCTAACCTAACCTAACCTAACCTAACCTAACCTAACCTAACCTAACCTAACCTAACCTAACCTAACCTAACCTAACCTAACCTAACCTAACCTAACCTAACCTAACCTAACCTAACCTAACCTAACCTAACCTAACCTAACCTAACCTAACCTAACCTAACCTAACCTAACCTAACCTAACCTAACCTAACCTAACCTAACCTAACCTAACCTAACCTAACCTAACCTAACCTAACCTAACCTAACCTAACCTAACCTAACCTAACCTAACCTAACCTAACCTAACCTAACCTAACCTAACCTAACCTAACCTAACCTAACCTAACCTAACCTAACCTAACCTAACCTAACCTAACCTAACCTAACCTAACCTAACCTAACCTAACCTAACCTAACCTAACCTAACCTAACCTAACCTAACCTAACCTAACCTAACCTAACCTAACCTAACCTAACCTAACCTAACCTAACCTAACCTAACCTAACCTAACCTAACCTAACCTAACCTAACCTAACCTAACCTAACCTAACCTAACCTAACCTAACCTAACCTAACCTAACCTAACCTAACCTAACCTAACCTAACCTAACCTAACCTAACCTAACCTAACCTAACCTAACCTAACCTAACCTAACCTAACCTAACCTAACCTAACCTAACCTAACCTAACCTAACCTAACCTAACCTAACCTAACCTAACCTAACCTAACCTAACCTAACCTAACCTAACCTAACCTAACCTAACCTAACCTAACCTAACCTAACCTAACCTAACCTAACCTAACCTAACCTAACCTAACCTAACCTAACCTAACCTAACCTAACCTAACCTAACCTAACCTAACCTAACCTAACCTAACCTAACCTAACCTAACCTAACCTAACCTAACCTAACCTAACCTAACCTAACCTAACCTAACCTAACCTAACCTAACCTAACCTAACCTAACCTAACCTAACCTAACCTAACCTAACCTAACCTAACCTAACCTAACCTAACCTAACCTAACCTAACCTAACCTAACCTAACCTAACCTAACCTAACCTAACCTAACCTAACCTAACCTAACCTAACCTAACCTAACCTAACCTAACCTAACCTAACCTAACCTAACCTAACCTAACCTAACCGTTGTACTATGGAAGTTGGTTAGGTGTATATTAAATATGCTTAATGTGACCTAACCTTGTGGGAGAATGCTTAATCGAACAGAGCATATATGATAGTTGCTTATATGGTAGTAGCGTGTATGATGATTGCTTATATGATAATAGGGGATATGATAACAGGGAATATGATAATTGCATGAAAGCTTATAAGAATATGATGAAATGGTGGAAAGCTTATAAGGTTATGATGATAGAGCGAGTTTCAATTAGAAGGATTCCAATAGGTTTGTTTTTTTTTTATAATATTTTATTAGTAAATGCATAACCTGGTTTAATAACTTAACCTAGTGGAATATGATAGTTGGAATTATGATGATTTGATTTTAAGAAGAAATTTTATGATGATTTTTTTTTAAATTTTTTTTTTTTTTTTTTTTTTCCAAGCAAAATTCTACCACAAGGTTTGTTTTTTTTTTAAACAATATTATACTATAATATATAACCTATATATAAACATAACCTAGTGGAATTTTTTTTTTTTTTTTTTTTTTTTTTTTTTTTTTTATATACTATACTATACTATACTAAACCCCCCCTACCCCCCTTACCTGCGATTTTTCTACTGCGCCGCATTCCGCCGCACCTCCCCACTACACCCCGCACCCACGCACCACACTACACCACATTTTTCACTGAAAAACTGCACTGCACCGCACTTTTTTGCACTGCACGCACTCCACAGCACTCCCACAACACTCCACCACACTCCCACAACACTTTTCACTCATTTTTCACTCGATTTTTCACTTTTTTCACTCCACCTGTCACTCGCACTGCGTAGCGTCGCACCGCCATATTGGAAAAGACCCATTCACGCTTCCGCACCTTCGATTTAGGTTGGCAATGGAGCGCGGACCATGGAGAGAGACGTGTAGGTTGGCAATGCACCGCGGACCATGGAGAGACCCTCGCGGACCATGGAGAGACACCTCTACGTTGGCAATTCTTCTTTCATTATTTTCGGTTGGTAGCACTTACTTTATTTAAGTTGGCATTCCTTCTTTTCGTTATTTGAGGTTGGCGATTCTGCTTTTTATTTATTTATTTCAGGTTGGCAATCCTTCTTTTGTTTACTTTTGGTTGGTACTTCTGACTTTTTATTATTTCAGGTTGGCTATTCTGAATTTTATTATCTTAGGTTGGTAATTCTGTTTTTATTTCTTCGAGGTTGGCAATACTTTTTTATTTATTTCAGGTTGGCAACAATTTTTTATTTATTTGGGGTTGGCAACACTTTTTTATTTGTTTGAGAGTTGGCAATTCTGACTTTTGTTATTTGGGATTGGCTATTCTGATTTTTTTTTTTAAGTTGGCGATGCTTCTTTATTTATTTGAGGTTGGTAGCACTTTTTTATTTATTATAGGTTGGCATTCCTTCCTTCACTTATGTTGGCTATTCTGATTTTTATTATCTTGGGTTGGCATTCCTTCTTTTACTTATTTTATGTTGGCATTCCTTCTTTTATTATGTTGGCAATTCTGAGACGCATCTATTGCATTTCTATACTCTATGCCCGTTTATGATAGCGGGCTTTATGATGATTCGATTTTAGTAAGAGATTTTATGATGATCCGATGATTTCTTATTGCATTTATGATAGCACGATGCGAGTTTCAGTACGAGTTATGTTTTTTTTTTGTTATGTTTTTATTTCAGTTGGCACTTCTACATGTACTACAAGGTTGGCACTACTACCTCCGAGGAAGAAAGGTTGGCACTACTACCTCCGAAGAAGAAAGGTTGGCACTCCTACATTATAAGGCGCACTATTGATTTGCAACACATCGAATAATGAACATGGAGTTGCGCGAAGCCAATGCAGAGGAAGAAACCACCGAATTGTTGTCCCCGTCTCATCGGGATAACCTACAAATTGAAAGTTATTTCATTCGGTATGCTATTCAAAAGGAGATGATCAATCGCAATCGTTGTTCCGCCAGTCGTCGTTTGCTCAGTCAAACTGCTGCTGTACCGGACTTTAATCTTTTAAACGGTAATCATCAAAAGGTAATATCTCTTTATATTTTCTTCCATCACGATCCATTACAACGGAAAAAAAAAGAAACCGTTCGTTACACAGGAACCATGCATCAGTATGATTCACACTTCCAACGCCAACTGGCCTCCTTCCAGGAAAAGAGAAGAGGCAAGAGCGTTGGAGAATCTACGCAAACGCGTAGAACACTCTAAATTGTACAAAGCCAATCGAGAAACTTCTGCCTCTTTCTTAAACGATAACGATCGTAACCTTTCTCAACTGGATAATCGACCCAAACTCTTGAAAAAGGTCAGTTAACTCCTCGCTTTACCGATTACTGTTCCAATCCTTACACCCTGATACTACTACTACGTAGATCCTCGGTAACAGGCCTATGAGTATCGCACAGGATGGCAACGATCTGGAAACCGATTGGAGGGATAGCGAATTTATTACAGAATGTTTGTGCTGGCACAACGTTTATCGACAAAGACACAACGCGCCTCCTTTAACCATGTCACCGCAGGTAAACCATTTAAATCCTTTAATAAAAAAAAAAACAACCTCACCGATAGAAAAGAAAAAAAAAAATTATGTTTCCAGCTTTGCGAATACGCTCAAACATGGGCCAATCACTTGGCTCACACGAACACCTTCTACTACAGAAACGATCGAGAAGTAGGACAAAATCTTTATTGTCGTCCCGGAGGTGCCGTTCCCACCGACGTCACTGGACAAGACGTTGCGTCCTACTGGTACTCCGCCGTCAAACAGTACGATTTCTTGAAGGAACCCGACGTTTTACACGCCAACGTCAACGCCGGTCATTTTACCCAATTAATCTGGGCCAATAGTCGTTACTTCGGCGTCGGTAAAGCTCGTAGTAGAAGCGGCAAAGTCATCGTCGTAGCCAACTATCAACCTGTAGGCAATATATCCGGACAATTTCAAAACAACGTCTTGCCTCCTTTACCCGATAACGTTAACGTCGCTTTCTCTCTACCGCCTCAACGATCTACCAAAATATTTCGCGAAGATTACATCGCGTCCGATTCACCGCCACCGGCTTCGTCTTCCGTACCTTTCTCCGATACCGCATCTACGGACAGCGATCATTCTTCCGTTAGTTCTACGCAATAATACAGACGACCGAATTGCCTTTTCTGCGTTTGCACGCGTCGATGGGATAGGCGTTGATCGAGATCCTCCTCTCTTCTTCTTCTTCTTCTTCTTCTTCTTCTTCTTCTTCTCTTTATTTAGAAACTTTATTTATATACTTCTAAAACAAACGATACGCTTAAGCGATATTAGGAAGGATACGCCTCGTATTACGAAGAAGGGAGAAGAGAACGACTTGAAAAAAAAAAACAAAAAAAACAAATTGGCGTGCATACTTCGTAGAACAGGCATAAACGACGTAACGGGCGACAACACCTAATTATACCTTTCAAAGTGCTTTACAAACTTTCGATGGTATTGTTGATGCTCGCTCGGAAAAAACACACCGTCGTCGTACTACTACGTTCCGATACCTCTTCCGTCCCCTCATCTTTTCGGTTCTCTACGGTAACCTACTACTTGATCTATTACTTGATCGTTAATCTATTACTTAATCGTTAACTATTCCCGCCGGTATGTCCTTACGAAAGAACCGTTCGAACGGGATATTCATTGGAATAGACGAAAGTAGTTGTACTATCGATCTGCCAGCAAGTTACTATCGTTGCGATCATATATCGTGTATTCCGAGCTACTAGTCGGACAACGGATCGATACCGTTAGCGCGTTTATGCTTCTATCCTTGCGTTATTATTATATCCTTCCTTCCTTACGATACTAATGAAAAGGAACGAACGTAACGATGAAAATGTATCCTCGCTTAGACATCGGTTAGCGTAGAACTCTTGTTCGAAAGGACAAAGAGACACCGATAATTATTATTATTATTATTATTATAAGAATGTTACGGCTAACTACAACGTTTTTTCTGAAATGTTTTTTCACTTTTTCTACTGCCCAAAACGCGAGCAGTCGAACAAAACATATATTGTTCCTATTAACGATTCCGATGGCTGGATTCGAATACAGCTTCGCTGGAGTAGTTAGGGCCTAGAAAGAAAAAAAACAATCAATTTATTGCTTCCGATTCGTAATCGCTCGAATACCTACGTTTAACGTATTTCGATCGTTGATCGGATGCGAGTAGAGATCTAAATAGTTTTACCAAATAGATAATCTTACTTTGACTGAATTTTTAAACGAATATCGAGCTGATCTCGATTTCGACCGTTGTTCTTGTTCTTACTGCATCGACGTCGTAGAATGTTCTGTCTTCGGACTAATAAAATCGAGTTGACAATTTCGAATACGTCTACAAGTCGATCCTCCCGCATCTGAAAGCAGAACGATTTCAAATTTCGTATCCGCTATTACTTACCCGATGAATAGGAAAGAGGGCGCTTCGGAATTATGGTTCGTCACCGAATCTCGTAGTCGATGATTGTACGCTTCCTACGACGATGCTGCCCTCTCAACTTTTCGTCGGTTTTCAGTTTTCAACGTTGAACGTCTACGTCGAGATTCTACGTATCAAAGGGGAATACCCCGAATACGAAACTGATAAGTAAACTGATCGAAAACATTTTCTTCGTTTATCCATAGACCCTTTCTTCCTTCAGACTATGAATAATACAAAGGTATATCTCTTTTTTCTTTTTTCCTTCCATCGATCAAAACGAATATTCGATTCTTTTCTTCGTCCAATTTCAACGGTCCTTTTGTCTTTCGAATTATTCAATTTTCTACCATATACCTCGATCATCTAAAAATACTTATTATTTACGATACACTCGCGATACTCGCGACGTTTGTTTACGTTATTTCTATCCACAGAAATGGAACGATATATTGGAGGAATTGCTGCAATGTTGCGTTTGTTTGGACATACCTCGTACCATCATGATGTTACAATGTTCCAGTGGACATGTGATTTGCGATTCTTGCAAGAGAAGACTGCAAGTGTGTCCGATATGCGCTGGACAATTTATTCCAACGAAATGCCTGCTAGCCGAAGATATCATTTCTAGAATCGACGATATAAAGGTCGTACGGTTCAAATATTTTTCTTTTTTTTTTTTTTTTTTTTTTTCAGTAACATTATTAACTTCCGTGGACGTTAAACTACGTACGTGTTTCCTTCGAAGATGACCGGTTGTTGGTATCAAAAATATACCGTATAGTTTAGTCAAGTTTTCTTTTAACGCTTCGTAGAGGAATCGTACAAAAATTTTTAAATAACTTTTTACTCGTATCGGTTAGGTTCGCTGCTGCAAAGCAATCTCAATTATTGCGTTTAACAGATGAGTATAGCCGAAGAAATCGTGGAGAAATTGCAGGAACGCGAACAACGGTCCGTTGATGCTTACGCGCAAACGAATTTCTCGACGAAAACGAAATCTATTTCCACCCAAACTGACAACGATACTCCGAGTACAGTGAAGAAGAAACAATTTTACGATTGTTTTATCGGTTTTTGCAAATTCAAATGCTCCTACCATGCGCTGCTTCAACATTTAAAGGAACGACACAGGAATATGTTTTACAATGTACCGATATGTATAGTATATATATTTATTCCGATTGTACTTTACGGAAGTTACTGATCGAAAAAATATCGTTAAACTTCAGATTTATCAAGAAGGTGAAGTGATCAGCGAAAACTTCGTACTCGACGTTGACAAATTGCCGAGAAATTATGACTGGGCACTTTTTGTGAATAACATGAATTTATTTTTTCTTAAAATTAAAATCCATAATAACGGACAATTGGTAGCTAATCTACAACTTGTAGATAAGAATGTTGTAACCACGCTATTTCACTATCGGTTTTTAATTACCGATGGATCGTGCTATTTACGTCGTCGTGGGATGGTAATATCGTTAACATCGAAAATTCATTCAAATTTTCATATATATTCCAACGAATTCGTTATTGAGAAATCAGTCCATGTAAATGTAAATAATTTCTTTATATTTTTTAAATAGGTGACATCCTGCTTTATACAAAAAGAAACGGCTTATCAACATAGCGTTCGCATGGACCAAGAAGAAATGTCGACGTTGATGCGCGCCAAGTCGATTCGATGTACCGTAATTATCAAAAAATCCGTACACCCGATTAAAATAATCGATGCGACAACGAACGAATAGATTAATTATTAATTATATCTGTATTTTCCGTTAATTAAATATAAGTTTTCATTGCATTCTTGGAAACCAACTAATTTATTATTTATTTCGCTGTTACATAATTAAATGTTTCTTTTTTAATTCTTCTTTTTTTTTTTTGTCTTTCTTTCGTCTTGAATATTTCGTGTCTTCTTCGATCGTAAAATGCGAAAATTTGCTTTATTCTCTTCGTGCCTTGTATATATACATATATATACACACACACATATATATATATATATATGCATGTATACATATACACGCGCAATGTTTGTTTCATTAATAAAGCATCGTTTATGAACAAAAGTTGTACACGATCGTTATAGAATGTCACCGAGAGACGTAAAATCATTCTCACAAAATATATGTTCTCGACGTGTGCGATAATTTTTGTTTCTTTTTTTTTCCTTTTTCTTTTTTGGATCGTTTGTTCATTCGTTCGTTAACAAATCTGTATCTTGTTGAACTTCGTTCTTTCTCGCCTTCTGGTCGCGTTCGTCGGTTTCGAATCGGACTACTTTGAACAATTTCATCGCACATCGTTCGTTATCGAAATACCATTTTTGTTCGCTATCGTGCCCGCAATAATGTGTAAAATAACAAACACCTACGTGTTTTATATAGCGTAATTCATAACGCGTTGGACGTATGTATCGTTCACCTTACGTTAACGAACATCTATAATCGGCTACGAAACCCTCTCTCTCTCTCTCTCTCTTTTTTTTTTTTCTTTTTCACCCTTGGTTCGTAACAAATTTAACGTTTTCGCCAAACGATCGATGGAATTTATTGTTGTACGTTTTGCTAGATGCCCTTGGTAAGCTAAATCCATAAACTGGATATATCTTTTTTTCCAATATATTTCGTCGTAATACTACGTTGCTTTCCTTCAGGTACCGCCTTCGCGTAACGACTTTTGCTGTTCTAGAAGCCGCTCTAACGGAGATGGCCCGGGACCGGACCATAAAGATTGTTGACTAAGTCGAGTTTTCGTCTGATCTTGATTCGATGCGTTAGAACTTTGCGAATTGCATCCCCACGTAGTGTTACTGCTGAACAACGAATAGGTGTTTCCTGTACCGACCAATTGATTCGCTTTCGTCTCTACCTGTGTAACACGAACGTATACAAAATGTATCTATTATTTTTTTTTTTTTTTTTTTTTACGACGAATTAAATTACGCTAATAACGATACCTACTTCTAAAGATCCGGAGCTTTCCAAATTGCTCGCGTTGCCAAAATGTTTTCCGTGTTGATGCTGCTGCTGCTGCTGTTGATGTTGCTGCGATTCCGACTGATAATCGTTGCAACTTCTCAACGAAACCGAGATCATGTTTCCTACGTTGGACGAAGAAGAACCGTTGTCCCATTTGTGATAATTTTCTATGGCCGGTGTATCTTCGCCGGATAATTGCATGCTTCTGCCGGTCGATGAACCCCAAGGTACCGAAAATTGTGGTTGTCGAGTGTCTTTCCACAGATTGAAATTCGCGGTCTCGTAATTTTGGAACAACGGATTAAAATTGTTCACGGTTTGCGATTGATTTTTAGACATGTTCGCGTGATTCGGTAACGCGAATTCTAAAATATCGCTATTTTTATTGTACACCGACGAGGACAATTGTTTCGGTGATATCTGTCCAAAGGCATTTTGGTTGAAATCGTTTTGATTAAAATTAAATTGCAAGTTCGCCGGTGTAGCGGCCGAATTTAACGAATTTAACGAATTAATCGGTACGTTCGACACCACGGGTGCACCGCCCGTTTGATAAAGCTTCTTCTGATATGTATTTATTGTCGATAAAGTACAAACGTTCGTAACGGATGAACTGGTTAAAGGAATTTGATTATGTAAAGATACTGTGCCTGGCCGGAGATTCGCTTTTCCACCAGCGTTTTGTTGCTGCATATTCAAACCGTGGTTCAAACCGTGACCTTGTTGTTGCGCGTTTATGCTTTGTTGCAGACCAATGTTCCCGGTTTGTTGAGAATTCATATTCTGAGAAGCGTTCGTTATAACGGTTTGTTGAGTCGAACAAGGAATCCCGACAGTTTGTTGATGCAACAACGAATTCTGAGGTATACTCGGAGTTTGCAGTCTCTGATGCATAGATCTGTTCTGCTGATTCGATGTGTGTTGTAAACTTATATTTTGCGACATCGAAGAATGTTGTTGCGTTGGACTGGAAAAGTGTCCTTGAATCGGATAACTCGATATATTACCTGCATGATTGGTCATATAATTTTTCGTGAATTGCGGATTCTGTACGTTGAACGTTGGATTTTGATAACAAATAGTCCCGCCGACCACGCACGGGGAAGTACCGGATGATATCGTTGTTAGAATTCCGGAAGTTTGTTGGTCCTTCGAAGCGATGTAATTCATCTGCGATGGCTGTGAAACGTTGTGTTGTAGTTTGCTTGTTTTACTTTGATTCGACGGTACTGTAACGAGTTGATTCTGCACGGTAGTCGTGACAAAAGGCATCAATGGTAATCGATTTTGAACAGTGATCAACGCGTTCGTAGACAAACTGGGAACGCTGCTCTGTTTCGATGTTTCGCCGATGATTATCGGCGGTATATTCTTCGTTTCGCCGGATACACCTTTCGTCGGCGATACCGAACTTAGTTTAACCCTTTTCTCCGTCTCCTCTTCTACGTTTAACGGGGACACGTTCTTGAACGTGACTTGCTTCTGTTCGCTTTCGGCGCGTCGCATTATAGTTTGCATCGCCACGTTTTGTCTCGGTTTTCTAATCGCGGGTAACGCGTTGTTCTCGAAACAACTCGATTCCGTATTAACGAGCAACGAATCTTTGCTTCGTTCCAATGAACCTTGAGGTTTCAAAATACCTATCCTCTTGTCCAAACCGTGCTCCAACGTTTCGATATCCGCGGAACCTTTACTACTGGCAGTTTCCGACAGTACCGGACTAATTGATACGCCGGATACGGCCGATTGTCTTTCTTTGTTTAAACTGAGCTCCTCCAATTCTTTCATCAGTTCGTTACTCAAACCGTTTCCTTCGCTCATTGAACTGAATCTGTTATTGCCCTTCTCCTCTCCCAATGTAATGGCGATTAACGCGGAACCGTTGATTTTATATTGCGCTAAACAATGTCCCAAACGAAGGATACGAACTGCCCGTAATTTGTTCGAAGCTTCGATATCGTCTTCTAAATCGGTATTCGTAAATTTTAAGCACTCGAAACTTTTTTCCAACGGTAAAAATCCTTGTAGATCACGATCCTCTGGCAGTGGTACTTCGACGTATTGATCGTACGGAAAATCAGCTACGCAATTTTGCAATGCGTTCAATAAGACGCACAAACTGGGCCAGATTTGAAGTCTCGACGTGAAAGCCACTTCTTCCAAAACTGTGGGTTTCGTGTGAATCCAATCAAGGCACAGTTTTATAGAAGGCAAAGCGAAATACTCCACGATAGAATTTTTTATCGTATAGACAGGTAATAATAAAGCAGACAAGCTGCCTGCTATAAGATCTAAAATACAGTCCCGAGCAATTTTCTCGTCGGACGTTAACTGTTCGTGTTTCGACGAGTCTGTGTTGTTACCCACGACAACGTTCGTTGCGTGTTCCAAAGCGTACAAGTTGATTACGAACATTTGTACCAGCATCCAAGAGCTAAAACTTTCCGTTGCGACCAAGGCTGTTAACGTTTCGGTTAACAATTTTGCGTAAGTAGCAGCGATTTTTAAATCTCCGAGATTATGAATTACGCCATGAAGTTTCAGAAAGACGGATATATACTCTTGAGAGGTCAGTTTGGTTTTCCCATCGATATTTAACGATGTATCGTTCAAAGCGGATGATAATGTTTTTGCCAAGTTCGTTGTGGCTACGGGAAATGGATGTTTCACGGCAACGGATCGTGTATAATGAAACACGGTCCCCAATTTGTTACCGCGTGATGCTTCGAGCAGAGCCAACTGATTATAAGGTTGTCCACTGGATGGTGACAACGACACTGCGTGCCTGTAAAATAATTCCGCTTGTTTACTTTCGTTCCTGTAACGAGCGATATCTCCCAAATGAACAAGGCAATATTGGCACGCGTAAAAACACGACGATTTGTGAGGCACTGATAATTTCTCGACAGCTTTCCACGGTGATGTACACCCGTATACGTAACCTTTCCTACAAAAAATAGAGATCGTTTTTCGAATTATCCGCTTACTTATTAACGTAAATCTATCTTAACTCGAAACACGGAAAGAAACAAACCCGTACAGGATAATCTAAACCTACCTACTTACCTTCTGAATGGTAGATCCAAATCGAATGCCGTACAAATTTCTTGCAATAACGTTAAATAGAAACCGCTCGCTGCCTCTAAACACCAACTAAGTAAAGCTTGAGATTCTCCGCGCTTAGGATTCTTTCTGTCTTTCGCTTGCGATTGTAGAGTTGCTATGTAATTTTTAAATCCAAGGTTCCAAAGTTCTTGTTCGACTTTTCTATCCAATGCATATTCCAAATCCAATATAAGAACTTGTTGATATATCTTTTGTAACTGTTGCTGACATACCCAAGCGTCATTGTCGTTTAAGAGATCTCTGCAACGTTGTACTTTGTCTTTTAACGGTTCTGCTTTCCTAAAGTACACGGAATCGAGTGAATTTTTCGATAGTACCAAAATATTCTTTTTCATTTTACAAATTAACCATTTATTTCTAGCTTACTTTAGAGCTTGTACAGCCGCGTTTAGGCCCATATTTTGTGTACCTCGAATCGTCGATGCGATACGTTTTGCCTATTTAAATAAAAAAAATTAAATACGATTTCTTTGGTTATGCACGAAAAATCTGAACACGATACTATTTGTTGATAAGTTAAACGGTACATTACAAAAAAACTGTTTAATTTCGTTACGATATCGGATAAAATAAAAAATATCGTATTTCGATTGGTTCTTCTCTTTTTCGATCGAGTTCGACAAAATATATAAATGTTTTCTTCTTTCACGATGGTTTTTAAAAAACCATCGAACAACTAACATATCAAACTGATCAAATTCAGAATCATGCCAATGAATCTAAATTACACGTATTTTTTCGCGGACAGAATTTCGTAAAAAACAAGTAATCAAGTTACTATCCGCTAATAAAAACATTGAAAATAGTGAAGTTTCAACATAACGAAACTTTCACAAATTTTTAAAGTAACTTGATTTGTTGAATGCATAAGAGTCGATATCTGTTACACTCGAAAAATCTAGGTTAACTATAGCCTAATACTGATAGACAGCGAAAAGAGTTCGTAAATAACAAGACCGACCATCTAATCTGCAGTAAAAAGTTGTACGACTAGAAAGAATATTTAAAATATTCTGAAAATAATAAGAAAAACTTACTTTCACATATTTACGTTAAAAAGAAACCTAAAGTACACCGCATTACTGATACGTGCTTGACGATAATGGAAAAACTGCACCGCCCCCACGTTAAACATTCAACTTACTTTTGGTTATAACCAAAAGTATTTAGACTTTCCACAAGTATTTTCATCGAAATTAATAAAAGCATATTATTACGGTGTTTATTAATAGATAATCGATATAAACGTTAAATTATAAGAAAATTTAGAATACTCGTATATCATGTTTCATAAAATTTTAGTTGTTTAGCGATTACGCGATCGAAATTTCAGGTTAGGAGGAAGTCGTGCAACACGCTAATGTTATCGTACAAAATGTTGGTGTTCATCATTGCCAAAATTTCTATACACTTTCAACGACATTATAATGGGATAAATAACTATCGATTATTTTCGATAGTATGTACATTCATTGTATTACCTATAATATTTACAATATTTACCGTAGCATGTTACGAGTTGACAGCTCGGTTTGATCAAATATACCTACAGAAATTTATAATATGTACTATTATGTTAACAACAATACAATTTTACATAGATATTGTTGGCAATAAAATAGTATTTATCGTGTGTTTTTTTTTTTTCTTTTTTCTTTTACTCTGTAATGATATTTTTTTGTTGCAGAGTCGTTCGATTTCTCTTAACGAAAAAAAACAAACGAACATGGAAGCGAAACGAAAAGAAATTATGGCGCGTGGTCTTCCAAAGCAGAAACCTTTAAAAGGTGTGAAACAAATTGTTGTTGTAGCATCCGGGAAAGGTGGAGTTGGAAAATCTACCGTTGCTGTAAATTTATCGACCGCGCTGAAAATTGTTGAGCCAAAAAAATCTGTCGGTTTGCTCGATGCTGATGTGTTTGGACCATCGGTACCTTTGATGATGAATTTGAAACATTCTCCTGTAGTTAACGATGCGAATCTTATAGAACCACTTTTAAACTATGGTGTGAAGTGGTGAGAAAATGATTTCATGCATTTTACTCACACCTCCACCGATGTTTTCCAAACCATAAAGTTTTCTTTCGCGTATAGCATGTCTATGGGTTTTCTAATCAATGATAAGTCTCCAGTAATTTGGAGAGGATTAATGGTAATGAGCGCAATTGAGAAATTATTACGCCAAGTAGCATGGGATCCTTTGGATTATCTTATCATAGACACTCCACCTGGAACAGGAGACACACACCTTTCGATTGTGCAAAATCTTCCAGTTACGGGTGCATTATTGGTAACTACGCCTCAAAAAGCAGCTCTGGAAGTAACAGCAAGGGGAGCAAATATGTTTAAACAATTGAACGTTCCAATTATTGGAATCGTAGAAAATATGAGCAATGTTATATGCCCAAAATGTAACGATAAAATAACACTTTACGATAATGGAGCAGAAATTTTTGCTCAAGAACTTGGTATTGAAATTATGAATCTATTTATACATATATTAATCTATATATGTATGTACATGTACACACATGCATTGTATATAGTCGCAATTTTCCATATTTTTTTTTTAGGTATACAAATTTTGCAAACTATTTCTCTATCAGAAGATATTGCGAAAAGTTGTGACATTGGTAAACCAATTGTATTATCTGCACCACAAAGTACTCAAGCTTATGCGTACCGAAGCTTGGCAGAACATATAATTTCATTTTTAGCTAATCAACCATTGAACGAAGAATAACTATTGGAAAACGTTTTTTTTTCTGTTATATTGACGAATTTTGCAAAAAATCCGTATAAATTTCTTCGTTTATGAAGATTTGCTAATTATTTTAAAAATGTCATTAAAATTTGCAACATTCTAACAAAGAACAATGTGAATTATCTTCAAACCAAAAATGAAGTACTTGTTATCATAAGTATCCCCACCTATCTTACTATTTTATCCCCTCTTTCAACGATGTTAAATCCTGAATATGTATAAAATACTTCAGTTCGTTTTCTCAGTATTTCATCGCGAATATTGATTCATGGTATGTATAGGTTTAGGTTTACCGTCTTTCATGTTCTTCCGTATTTAAATTGCTTTTCTTGCCTTTACATTGAAGAAGAAGAAGAAGAAGTAGCGAAAATATAATTTAACAAAGTTATATAGATCCTTGATATTACAGTAGAAGTCATCGATTTAAAAATATATGCTGATGCATACACTTCATTCTTAACGAGTTTTTGTATTAGGGAGTGTGTTCGAGACGAGATGATAAATTAATTTAACGAAAAATTTGTAGCACAAATGCTATTTATGTTTATGTAAATGTACGTTTTGATGTTACACGTATCATATTATCAGTATTGGATTCATTTTCTCTTTTATTTTATTTTGCAGATTCGTCTATGAAAATGAATAATAACAATCATACTAGCATCCATTCTGATGCAAATGCTGAAGTTTATGACATTCCAATGAGTGTTCTTATTAGGCCTATTCCTCCAATTGTGGATGAAAAAAAAGTTGAAAGTTTGGCAAATACATTGAATAATCCGGAAACAGAGTCATTAGTACCACCGATCGATGTTTTATGGGTTAAAGGTAGCGAAGGTAACGAGATTTGTTATTCTTATAAAAGTAATTCTTATTCTAATTAAAAGTATTTCTTAATGCATTATTGGTTATTTGAAATATGTTTCTAAGCAAAGCGAGTAAAAAAGACGAGACATTTTTAACGACGAGATCTTCATTCTTTATATTTATGTTAGCTCCGAAACAGCTTTGTCTATTGCTGCCCGTGAATTTTTCTGATAGTTAATGTCGTTAACGAATAACGAATTTTGGAATTTCATCGCAAAGAATGGTCGAAGTAGCGCATGCAACGCCAACGACCGTAGGTTTTTCAAATTGACATTGTTTTTTCTTTTTTTGTTTTTTCAAAGGTTTTTTATTAAGAATTTCAACATAATATAGGGTGAAATGGTCCCATTATTGGCAGTTCAGTAAATACATGTTTACGATGCATTATTTTTTCTTCTTGGATGACCGGGGGGGGGGGGGGGGGGAGAGGACACTTGGCTTTTTTTGGCTAGAAATTATTTTCCATAAAAAAAATTTATTGAAAATTGTACATACAAAAACCCTTTTAGGGGGCGATTACTATTACTCTTTCGGTGGGTGCCATCGATATACAGCTCATCAAAGGCTTGGAAAACCATATATAAAAGCTAAATTGGTACGGTCAACAATGGCGGATCTGAAATGTTATCTTGGTGCTTCTATGCCAAATTTAAAATAATGTTGTAACATTTGTATGTTGTTGTTTTTCAGTTTTGCATATTTTATGTAAAAATAAAAAAAGAAAAAAATAAAAATAATTACATATTAAGTATAAATATGGAAATAATTATAACATTTCCTGTTAACGTGTACAAGTTCCAATTTTAAATTTTTATATTAGTTTTTAATCATGTTTGAATACATTTATACACATATTAAGTGATTTTATTTCAAAACATGTAATAAAAATGTATAAGGTAATAGTTTTTTAATAATACATGTACATTGAATCTATATAATATATGTCCTGAATAATTTATAACAAATAACGTTATTAGCGTTCCTCGTACGATATATTTTTATTTTGTAATTGTAACGTTAGCAAATTGTTCAACTGTAAAAAAAACAAGAAATAAGTTTTTATATAATCATTTATATGCACTTATGTCGTCTGTTTTCGGTTCAAAATTACAGTTATTTACAGCAATATTTTAATAATTATCTTTTATTATTAAAGAGTTGAAAACCTTTCGAAAGTGTCGAAACTTCTATGTATAATACATTTATATCGATTTATATGTATACATATCTAAGTCGTATTAAATGTGTATATGCTGTGTGTGCATTTTTTATACGTTTGCGTTTTCTTTTTAAATCAAACTTAAAAGTAATGTTCCTATTTAAATATATACGCGGTCGTTTCGATATAATTTCTACTACTTTTATCCACATACGTATCTCTTGAATTTCGTTCATGGTAAGTTTTATGATTAGTTTCTTTAATAAAATACGGTTTGTATGTTTTAGTTGTTTCGGCTGCTACGGTATTCGATACGTCATCTGCTGTCTCAGTTTGACGCACATGATTCCTAGATCTATTATGTTTTAAGTGAGTAGGTATGATGGATTGTTGTAGATGCAGCAATTGTGTGTTAGTAACCTCGCAATCGATCTGCATCATTGTTATATCATTAGCAGGCGTTGAAAATGTTTCTGCAAAAAAAAAAAAAGAAATAGTTTTACTTAGCTGTCACTTTATGATTGAGCATCAAACAATAAGGCAAACAGACCGTTCATAGGAAGAGCAGGAAGGACCAACGACATTCTTGGTCTCCCTGTACTATTTTTGCTCGAAGCTGGCAAAAGTAAATGTTCTCCGCTAAACCAAACTACGTAAAAGGTATCGTCTCTTCTTCCAAGAGCTTCAAACAAAGAAGCATGTTCTTTTATTACAGGAGAAAACACTTCCACCGCATTTGATATAGGTACATCGGTTTTTTTTTTAACTATTTCAGATTTTCTTCTATGAGGCAAATTGCGTTTATGTTTAATTTCTGCTTGCATGGTACGAGGAGACGAAAGAAATTCCCCCAAAAGTTTGGCATCTAAATTTGCTTTTTTCGACATGCTCCAATTATCTTTATCAGATTTTGCACCGATCCAGCGTCTTAACTCGTAGTCTAAACGAATTGATTCGCTTTGATTAATATGCATCGGACACATGGGTTGTGGCATCGACGTGTTCTTACGAAAATTATTTTCATCTTTTTCTTGAATTGTATCTCTAGGTGTCCACAGTAAGGTTCTTCCGTGTCTAACATATTGCGTGTTAATAGGTACATCAGCTGGTAATGTGTTCAATCGATTACTTTGTGAGAGTAAATCTCTGTAACAAAGAAATTTTTTTAATTTAGCGTATATTATGTTGTTATGTTTATTTTACTAAATTGATATTTTTTTATTGTCGTTAACAGAATTTTCATAATCTCGATTGTTCTACTGTAATTTATTACAAACTTACCTAAAACCGTTAACGTTCAAAGATATCATAAAAACCATTCCTAAAAGAATAGCAACATTCTTTTTATTTACATTGTGATTCACGTTTTTAAATTTACCGCTAGCACTTATATCTTCTAATGTCGAGAGTTTTTGTTTTAAGTTTGTATTTTCCTAATAACAACAATCATATAGATTTATCAAATAACTAACAGACCGTTCTACGTGCATAACGAAAAACGTACCATTTTTAATTTTTTATTTTCTTGTTGCAAAGCACAAATTTGTTTTTCCAACGAAGATACATATTCCTTCTTCTTTTTCCGTGAGAGACAAGCTGATTCCCTATTTTTTATCATTCTTTGCTGTCGTTTTAATGCTTTTATTTCACATTCTTGCCTTCCAGCAAAATTAACATCTTGAATTTCACTTTTTATAATGATAGGAGTATAATTTGAGTTTTCAGTTTTAATTACTATAGGTCTACACCCAGGCGAATCATTTTTTACAACCACAGAAGTGCATCTTGCCATCTCATTATTAAGAATCAAAGATGTATCGATAGTTGATTCTTTCACAGGTGAATACAATTTAGAAACATTATCAATTACTTTTATATTGTTCTTCTGCTGTAGTTGAACTGTTTCTGCTTCCGTTCCTATTTGCATCGATGGAAATTGTATAGAAGTTTGAATTTTTTCATCTCCTTCTGTTGGTAATAAATGAGCTATAAAAGGATATGACATACAATTTTGTTTAGCTTTTTGGGCCAAAGTTGCAAAATTTTTGGTGTTCAAAATTATAGTACCTTGTGGCTGTTCTACAAAATTTAAAAATATATAAAAAAAATATATGGCGCAATTTAAATCAAATATAGAATCAACCGAAATAAATTATTTTACCTTACCATCGGCTGTAAATTGTATATTATTTTTTGGTTGAACTCGAACACGTTTAGCAGAATTTACTTTGGACAGAACAAACTTTGCTTGCTTCACGTCTTGTGACTTAAATGGTTTAAGAGTTATTTTTTTTTTGACCGTTGTTTCATTCCATATATGTTCTGGAGACTTGCATGGAGAAACATTTTGTGGAGGTGAAATAGGTGGTGTTTCTAAAGTTGGCTATAATAAATAAATATATAAAATACCTATACACCATTCGACGAGTAGAGTCAACAATTGTAAGTAGATGCATGCGGTTTCATTTAGCCAGGTCAGAAGTTCATGATATATGTAAATTTGTCCCTGATATTTGTAATTAGCTAAGATTTTATAAATAATATTAACTAACAGTTGAGACCCTTGTATGTTTCTATATTAACGCTTGAATTTTCCTTGTAGCATGCTGACTCCACTGGTTGGATGGAGTATAGGTATTTGATTTGTAACAATGGATTTTTAAACAAATTGTAACCATACCTTAAGATCACATGATGAAGTAAGAAAACTGTTTTCTATTTGTGCATCTGATTTATTGGATTCTAACTGATTTGGTATAGGTGACAAAGGCAATTGTACATAAGGGCTCATAGGTTCCAATTTAATTTCTATCTCCGCATCGTTAATCAAATCTAAATTTGCGACGATAAATACCATGATTTTTTTTATACTTAAACTTTTGTAGTTAGTTATCATCTTATTTAAAAAAGATCCGAATACCTGAGTTTTGTAGTAGCGTGTTTGTATTGAAATCTTTGAAGCTAGTAACAGATTCTCCTAAAGAGATATCATTCATAATCTGATTATTGATACTATCATCTATCTTTGAAGATATTTCATTTTCCAAGAGAAGAGGTATGCCTAATTCTGAACTCAAACTTTGAAACAGATCGTCCGGTAGAAGTGAATAATTGTTATCTGTAAAAAATGTTGTCTCATAATGTGTACGTTAGTAGTTAAATAAATATAATTAATGTTTATCTAATAATCGGTAGTTAGTGTTTACTAACAATACATTACATTAAAACGTTATTGTCCATACCCTCAAATTCTGGAAACATCTGAATTTCAGATGTTGCGGTATCGATACACTGTGAATCTTGATTTATTAACATATTCTCCTATTAATAAAATATCTCCTTATTTTCAAAACGCGTTAAATGTTTTAATAACCTAAAGAGTAGCTAGTGGTAAAAGAAAAATATTAATATCTTTCTATTTAAAAATAAAAATAAAATTCTATTGTATTATTAACATTTAACTACACGAATAATTTGTGACTAATACTTAACAAGAACAATCTCAATTCATAAAAACACATGTCAACTTTAATAATATTATACTGTCACATTACATTTGCTACGATGATAACAATGATGGCGCATACGCTATGACGGTATGATGCTATCTTGGAAACGCTTGGAAATAGTAAATACTGTTGTGATCTGTAAGCTCAATCGTTCAGGATATACGAGCTATTGAGCAGATTAGTATGTACGATTTTTAAAACATTTCCAGCCATCCAACAAAAATATGTTTTTAAATAAAGAGTTGTCAGTTTTTAATTACTTATGTAAATTATATAATTTAAAATTTACAAAAATATTTCGTACGATAGCAAGTCAAGGTCATCTTAACTATTTTATATGATTGTATATATTTAATGTTCATAATATTGTAAATAATTAATGTTCAGACAGGTTCAATAACCTGTAATACTGTAACTTTCAAGTGACCTTGAGTTTGAAAATGTTAATTGTATTCATGGCAATATTAAAATGTGAAATTTGATTTATTTAAAACATTAGATAACGAAACTAGTAATAATTTGAGTGCCGTTAACGAAGCTGCACTAATATAAATTGCGAAGAAACATTTCGTGCAACAAAAAATTACAATTCTGTAAATTCTAATATATTGAGTAAATTCTTTTTAAAATATTTTTTAAATTCGAATAACTTTCAATTCATCTCGCATAGTATAATTTTTACTTTTATGCTAAACCGTTTCTTATTGTGCAATCGTGTGTAATGCTTTTCTATTGCAACAAACTAGCGAAAAAAATCGCAAGATAACGATAATATTCATTCAGGTCAGGATCGTATGTAAACAGTTATAGAATTTTTATAAAAATATAGCAATATTTTATGTTACATTCACGTTCATCGATAATATAAATAATGTAAATTTTAGTTATTTATAAGAAAACATTTAAACATGTACATATCCAAAACTATTTCATTCTTTTCTGCTTTAATAAATGATTTCTCAGAGCAATTTGTTTCTCCTTAAAAGAACGTTTCACTTTTCCTTTAACTTTATGTTTTAACATCTGAAAAGCTTTAGTTTTTTTCTTTTCACGATTCGTTTTACTGCAAAGTAGATTTTGTCGTCCATCTTTGTAACCAAATTTTTCCCTTCCTTCTTGTCCTTTCTGTAAAGATAAAATAAAGATCGAATGTACACTCGGCAATTCTAAATATTTATCAATATATTATAATTTCCTAACAAAATTAAAACAAACCTTCACTGACTCAATGCGTGCCTGCTTGTCATGTTTTCGTTTTTTATAAATATTTTCTATATCAGTTAACTTAACAAAATCATCACGTTCATTATCGTTAGGATGTGATCTCTTCAAACCTCGTTTAGCGTACGTAATTTGTTGTTTCGCTAATGCGTTATCGATTTTTATAAAATCTTCATCAGTTAATAAACATTGAATCGATATCGCAGATGCCTTTTCTTTTTTCTCTGTTATAACTATATCTTTGTTTTTCGACGGTGCATCATTTTGTTTCTTTAATCTTTTTCTCTCAGTTTTTGTTAACTTACTAGGTTGCTTCTTTTTATTTGGGTTTATAACATCCTGAATATCTGCTATACCCATATTATTTATTTCTGATTTATTACTTTCGTTTACAACGTCATCTACATTTCCAATGGTTTCTATCAGTTCATCTTTATTATCGTTTTGCGCATTAAGCTCTATAAAAGAATTCTTGTCTTTCTCTTTCTTCCCGATTTTTCTATCTCCTTCTTCTTCTTCTTCTTCCTCCTCTTCTTCTTCTTCCTCCTCCTCTTCCTCTTCTTCTTCATTATCATCATTATCATCATTATCATCGTTATCTTCATCACTGGTATGGTTCACATCAACCCATTCATCGTCGCTATCCTGAAAGAAAAATTTCGCGAATATGATCTTTTTGTATAAATATAATTATAGGTAAGAAATCAATTATATACTTTTTTTAAGGCAGACTGTGAAAACCTAAATAATTCTATATATAAGGATACTATCTGTTCATAATATTCTTACTTACGTCGCTTTCAATGTTAATCTTAGAAATATCTTGAGACTCGTGAAATTTGTTATCAAGTAAAACATCTGCTCCTGGTACAAAATCGACGGCAGATATTTGGCCATATTTTTGTAGTTCTAAAGTAACAGTTGCTTCCGTAGGTCGTCCTCTATCCTTTCTATGCAACAGTTCCGGTGCCGTATTTCGAAATAAAGCAATTAAAGACCGTGCAGCCATCATTACACTGCGTTCTTTATAATGCTTATATCGCACTAAATCTTGTAATAAGTCTGCATTCATAACTAAAGGACATCGAGTGCATATTTCTCGAATAGCGTTCAGGCTGCAATTAAAAATTTGTATGAATTAAAATGATATTATATTAGCGAGTGTTAAACATTTAGATATACCCGATAGCCATAACGTCGGCAGAATTTCGCTCTGTAACAAAATTGTTTGCCAAAGTTTTTAAAACAGGTTCTAATACATCAGGCGGCACAAGTTCGTGAGAAGATTGAGCGATGAATTGCAGCAGTTTTGTTACTTCTAAAATTATTAAAGTAAATATATAATCGTATGAATATATTTTATTGAATCGCATTAACCATCCATTGGCAACAATGGTATAATTTACCTCTTTGATGCGGTTGTAAAAATCTTTGAAGGTAAGGGTAAAAGTTCAATAAAAACAAATTGTGCAACCCGATAAGTCTAGATATTACATCCAAAGTAAGTAGCTTAATTTCGAATCTGTCATTATTTTTTTCTAATTGTTTAAACAGTTTTTCTGCAAAATCCTGGGGATCATGAATCAAATGTAATGCCGAGAAATTGAAGCTCGGCGCTTTCCTCGCTTTCTTTTTAGATTTCTAAAATATATAATTTTAAGTGTTAAAAATGAAATATATTATTAACGGTTGTTTATTAATTATCGCGTTAACTTACCGCCAATAGCTGTTTTGCTTTAGCTAATTGTTTCTCCCGTTTTTTCGTTTTTTTATTTACTCTATTAGCCATTGCAATTTCTTTAATATTTGGTTCGCTATCGCTATCGCTATCGTCACTTTTCTGATCTTCTACATCGGTTCCCACAAAAAACTTCAAGCAAGTAACCATAACTTTAGTTGTTTTAGCGAAACATCCTGTTGCCAAGACATTCACAGTTTTTGCATCGTTCCAAATGTTTTTATTGTACAATTCTATCATGATATCCGCAGACATTTTCGCAGCTCTAACATTTGAGTCTTTTAACATTGAAAACATAAAATTTTGTAAAACTGTATTAACTTTTGCATTCTTTTGTTTGGCATTGATATTTTTGATATCGGTAATAATGTGTATTTCTAAGAATTCTCTCAGATTTTTATCCTGACATCTTAACAATTGAAAGAATAGATTGAGAAGTATAGTAGGTTCCAAAAGAGATTTGTTACGTAATTGAATTAAAGCTTTACAAAATGTCTATAAAAAAAAAAAAAAAGTATTAATTACAATAAGATGGTAAAACAAAATTATATTCTGTGTAATTTTACACTTACTAATCGCATTTCATTATCAAGTACTGTATTATATGTCTGCAATAAATCAATTATTTCTTGAGGGAACGATCGTAGAATATCTGGGTAACAATGCGCCACCTGTATAAAGATAATAATATTATACGTTAAAAAATCTTTATTTTTAATTGAAAATCAATAAATAAATACAAAAGAACAATATTTTCAAACGCTTATTGATAATTATTACAATAAATATTTTGTGAAAAGTATAATTTTAAGACATAGAATTATACAAATAATTCTGTATATTAAATCCAACAGTCTTGGCTATAACAAGAATAAAGTCGTACGATACGCAACATTTTAATTTAGTTTCGTCTAAGCTGTTATTTCCTATAGTGGATAGTAGACCAAGTTGACACATAGATGGTATTTGTGCGAGTAAATTAGCATTTATATCAACTTTTTCATCAAGAATCGCACAAAAAATAGCAAGCATTCTAGATACTGGAAAATTATTAGGACCACAGGGAACTTTTAACGTTATCTTTTTTTTGTTAATACCTTTCCTTTTTCTCTTCAACTTTTGTTTCATAAACAGATATTTATCTTCTTTCGCAGGATTATACGAAGCAAGATACGATGCGATTAACATGTATTTCGCATAATATGGTAATTCAAAACTTAGTGCTAGCCTCGTCGTTGATTCGATCTCTTTCGATAATTGATTATGTCTTGCAAAATCTTCAAATGAAACTCGAAGATAAATCACTTCTAAGTTTGCTTTAAAAACAGCGGCTATGTTTTTCCATAACACGGCAATATCATTTTTGTTCGATTTATTTATTTCGATCGGTTCTATGTATTTAGAAAAATTGATCCTAGCCATGTAACGGAGTTCGTTAAGATCTCTACAAAACCGGAAAAATACAGAGAGAAATAAATTTAAGAAATTTTTATAAAATGTATCTTCATAGCCACATGGTTTATTTAAAAGTAAAATTTCGCCAAATTCGCTTCGCGTATATTGTGAGAAATGAATTTTAATTGGTTCATGCATACCGATTTTTACTCGAAACTTTTCCCATATTATATTGCTTATGAATATAACGCAAACATTAACGTCTGAAATTTCCTTTAATTTTGAAAACGCAGGTAACAAACCTGCATCGATATTTCTTAATTTGTCACATTTATCAAGAACTATTACAATTGGTCGAGTATCGTTTAGAGAAATTTCTTTAAGATGCATTACAAAATCTGCGATGTTATCGCATTTATATTGTAATTTGTCGATAGTTTTCGAATTAGTAAAACTAGACAAATCATTTAGGATATAATCAAACAAATGTTTACTATTAACGTGTTCGATGCAATTAATAATAGCTATATTATACTTTAAATAGGATAGCATATTTTTTACTACTAATGATTTTCCAGTAGCTATGTGACCGTAAATAAATATACTATGTGGCATTGGTTCGTCCAAATAACCAATTAAAGAATAAAGCTGTTCTATTACTTTTTCTCGACAAATAATCTTTTTGTTTAAATATCGTAGACAGTCCTCCATTATTTTGTTTGAAAATTTCTGAATACTAATTATTGTACAATACACGGTATAAAAGATTAACTATTCGTACAAATTTGTTCATATATCTTGTAAATTATACCTGCAAGAAGAAAGGATTTTTCTAACATTTAAGAATTTTATAACGTAGAAATTATATCACGAGTATATTATATTTAAAATCATAAAATTGTGTTAATGTTTATCAGACGTTACCTGCGCTAAAAAGATGACTATTTCATCGAGGCTTTTATTAAATTTGTTTGGTGCTAGACGAAACACATCTAAAATAGATTTATAATGCTGATGCTGTTGAAGAAACTGCAAAGATATAAAATTATAGTAAATGTCTAAAGATAAATATATTATTGTAAAAAACTTACTTCTTCTTTGTAAGATTCAGAATCACGTTTGATAAGGTTTTGCAATTGTGGAAGATTTTCTGGTAATTGGTTATTATGTCTCACCATTTTCTGAGCTAGATTAATATATTAGTTATTAATTTATTCGATATTTTGGAAAAATGTATTACTTTTATCAGACTATAAACCTTATAAACCAGACTATAACCTGTACAGTAAATTCAAATATTAAACAATGTTTTCTTAAATTAAACCTTAAGTACTTCATGATAAAAAAATATGTGGAATAACTGTTTCAGAAATCTATTTTATTTAATAATCTCTAAAAAGATTCAAAACTTACACTATACTTTACGTATAAACACACGTGCATAATATTATTCACACAACGCCGATTGAAGTTGATTGCCGACTCTCTAAGAATAAGTAATACATATGAAATACGTATCTATACATTCATATGTTCGAGCAAAAGTGTCACACCTGATGGCAAAGCTTCGAATTACAATTTTGGAAATTTATAGGAAAAGGTGATAGTTTGGTGCATGCGGAACGTTTATCGTTATTATCTTCTTGAAGAGATCTAACGGAATTGCAAAATATATCTCTGCTGTATAATGTTCAAAAGTAAAAATTAATAAAAAAACGCGGTAATCATTTATAAATTTGAAATGGAATCCAGTGGTAAAGTATCCGACGATGAAGAAGAGATTCTTGTATATGTAGAATTCGAGGGACTCGTTGACAGTAATGTATTTAACGAGAAACAATTACAGTTAGATATGGTTGGTATAGATACGGAACATCCAATAATGCAAATAAATGGTAAGGTAAGTTCAAATTATATGTATGTAAATAAATAAAATAATATTGTTTTTGTGTAGTATTTATTGGATTGATAATTTTAGTTTTACGAAGGTGCTTATGAAGATGTTGGTGGTACATACATGTTCTTCACAAAAAATAATGATTCTGCATTGGATGATCCTGTTTTTGATACTGCGTCGAATTTAAAATATTTTGCTAAAACCAGAAAATGTTTGAAGATGAGACGAATCTTCATAAAACCTAGAGCTGAAGTTCTTGGTGATTCAGAACATGAGCAATGTATTCCAAATTTAAGTACCCTTAAACAAGCAGGAGTACCAATCCAGTATCAAAAAGAAGGTATTGATGTACTGGATGAAATTTTATTTTCAATCTTTTCAGCAATTTGTATTCCTCGCACAGTATATACCTCGATGGAAATTGTACAATTGAAATTTTATTTTGTAGCTCTTTCTTTTTGGGAAACAATGCGGAACAACAGATTAAACGCGTTACATTCCTATTTAGAGAAACAGCGAGTTAGACAAGAAAAAAAATCTCAAGGGATAATTCTGGAATCTGAATCGGACGAAGATAATCCTTTTGCTATGTATAATCATAAAGAAGAGATCAAAAGTATGATCAAATCTGAAGATATCTGTGTTAATTCAGAAAAAGAATCAAATTATAGTGATAATTCATCTTGTACCGTCGATGAAACTTCGAATAATGTTAAGGATAATTTTCAAAATGATTTTAAGCCTGAAACTTCAACAAAATCAGAATCTTTAGTTTCAACAGATGTTGATTGTCATTTACCTAAACCCATAAAAGCATACAAAGGTAAGGTAATTTGTAAAAAAAGTCTAAATATAGCTGGTAACAGACAAAGAGTAAAACTTAATTCAAAAAGATCATTATTGAAAGATAAAATTTCATCTTTTAATGTAGAAGAAAATAAATTGTCAAGTGATAAAGAAACTAAAATCGGAAATGAATCAAGAAAACGAGATAAATCCAATATTACTGAACGTTTGAGCGCATTAGAAATTACTACAAATAAAAATGAAAAGTAAAGTACCAATATAACAATTATAATATTCGTGTTAAAATGTGCTTTAAATAATTTGCAGTAAAACTGTAGAGCAATTAGAAAACAAATGGATGAATAAGTTTTCAGAACAGTATGAAAGTATTGTTGAAAACACTAAAATGATATAAGATAATTACTTTTTATGAGATAAAAATGAATTAATTTTAGCATAAAATGAATTTTACTTTTTTTCTTGTTTAGAAAAATATCTTCTTCATTTTACGACTATTGTATTATTATATTTTAATATGAACTGTGCACTTTATTTTAAGCAAATGTATAAAATATTACACATGTTTGATACTATGATTATAAAAATATAATTGTTAAACATAATCGACATTTGAATCGAATTATATTCATGATTATTAATTTTTATACTTTGCTTAATTAAATTTGCTGAAGTACATTAGAAATTAACATAAAATAATTTTACATTAGATTTGTTGTTGGATTACATACAACAAAATATGATTTTTTTTCGAAATGAAATAATTTTGAACGTTACATTTTTCATAAAACATTAACAAAATTCGATAAATATCAAAATGTCTTAAAAAATTCTTCTTATAAGCATATATTGTTTAAATTAGTTTTAAAATACTGAAACTGAACTATTTGTCAAATTATAGAAAATTATAACTCATTATCAATAATTGATGTACATAAACAGATCTTAAATTGCACCAAAGTAGATTTTATTTAGGAATTTTGATGCGAGCTTAGAAACGCCGATATACGCATTTTATTTGTTGCGTTTAAAATTGCTTATTTCGTTCACCAATCCAAATCACCAGGAAGTTCATCTGGATAATCTCCGGTCAAACAAGCGGTACAATGCCCAATGTAATTACTTTCACGGTTATCCATACCAAATCTTACAGCCTTTACAAGACCGTCTACAGACAGGTACGTTAAACTATCAGCTCCGACATGTTTTGCTAGTTTTACATTATCTAATTTATTAGCAATTAATTCTTCTCTTGTTGGTATATTAATACCCATGTAACAAGGATATTTTAACGGAGGTGAAGCTATTCTAATGTGAACCTGTAATGGATTATATTTACATATCAAATATTCTTTTATATAATAATAATATTAATAATAATAATGTAACAGATAATAACTCACTTCTTTTGCGCCTGCATCACGAAGTAATTTAATAATAGGCCCAATGGTATTTCCTCTGACAATTGAATCGTCTATCAGAATAAGTTTTTTCCCTTTTACATTTTCCGATAAAGCTCCAAACTTTTTTGCCACACCAAGTTGCCTGAGTCGCGTACTAGGTTGAATAAATGTTCTGCCAACGTATCTATTTTTACATAATACTTCCGCAAAAGGTATTTGGGACTGTGAAATAAAATGTTCGTTTAAAACTTTCATTTCTTCCCTTTTATCTTCTACGCTACTTTTCATTTTTATATAAGTTCAATAATAAAATTAATTTAATTAATTGAATAACAGATTTGTTGTATGTTTAACTATGCGAAAAAAGACTTGATACTTTTACCTGTCTGGCATAACCATGCGCTGCTGCAGTTCCAGATTCAGGTACTGAACTAACTATATCTGCTTCTACCGGCGATTCCAAAGCAAGTTCCCGGCCACATTGCATACGGACGGAATATACCATTTGCCCTGCGATATAAAACTAGTTTTTACAATAATACAATATAAATTATATCAATACATATCGAATTATATCAATTCGTTTTAAAATAATATAAATTTAGGTATATTATTATAATTTACCTTCAAAAATACTATCGCTACGTGCAAAATAAACATATTCGAAGATACAGAACGCTTGAGGCTTTTTATCTGGCCTCTCAACAATATCTATAGTTTTAATACCCTCGCGTGTCAATTCTACAATTTCTCCAGGAAATACTTCGCGTACGTATCGTGCCCCGATACTTAAAAATCCACATGATTCGGACGAAATCACCCAACCTTCAGGTTCATCGTCATCATCTGATTCACTTCCTGCTACATAAAGACATTTTATTCGATAGAATTATTATAATACACGATATAATATTATGTCAACTGGTTATTAACTTTGTGATTATAAATTAAATTTCATTACGAACCTAAGTTACCAATTGGTACAATTTTTCCAAGACATAATGGACGATTTCCATAAGGATCTCGCACGCCATATATCGTATCTCTTTGCATAATTACTAACGAATATGACAATGGTGCTAATTGCATAAGATGCTTTATACGAGCTGGCCAATCTGGTCCATTGACTTCACCTTCAGGAGGATTCAAGCAAAGGGCTTGTGTTATTAATTCTGAATCTGAATGAGTTGACAATCCAACACCACGTCCTAACACCTATTATAGTAAATTAAATATAATCAGTAACAAACCACGTATTTGTGAAAATATTTATCTTTAATGCACAAGATTACCATTTTCCTTAATGATTCTGTATTTACTAGTTCTCCATTGTGAGCAACTGCTAATGCTCCATGTGCAGTATGAACTACAAATGGTTGACAATTAACTTCCTCGCTTGCTGCGCTTGTACTGTATCTAGTATGGCCAATTCCAAGATTTCCACTCAATTTCTTCATATTTTCATCATTAAAAATATTATTTATCATTCCCATACCCTTGTGGACATGAAAAGATTTTGAACAAACACCTTCGCTCGTAACAATACCTGCACTCTCTTGACCTCTGTGTTGTAATGCCACTAAACCTAAATAGGATATATAATAGGTAGCGAGTAAGTAAAATTAAATGCTAACACATTTACATCTACATTTACCTAAGCAAATTACTTGAGCCACATCGATTTGAGATGGCCAGTCACCCGCCGCGATGCACCCAAACACTCCACATTCATGAGTAAGCCCAGTCATTGATCGCTTATTAACTTCTTCTTTACTATGCAACCTTTCATCTATTTTGCGTTCGATGGCTGTTACTGGAGTACATGTGTCTGCTTGCGTATCGCAAAACATTTCAATTATACTCTGAAAAATTTGTATTCAAGTTAATACTGGATAATAATTTAAATATAAACAATTGATTCCATTGCACCAAATTAAATATTAGTTGTAAAATTATATGATAAAATATAAAAATATTTGGCTTCTAAAGTATATTAAAATTATCGAAAGCTTTATGATATCGTGCTATCTTTAAAAAGAAACATTGTAATTCTTATATTGCAAAATATGTAACAGACCCCCTCGAGATTCCTTAAGAATTATCAGCAGTGCCCCTATAAACTATTGACCCTTAATGAACAGATAGAACCAAGCTTTTAATATTACTGTTATACTTTTTTCAATATATATATACTTGCTTAATCGGTATTTCGCAACTGATTTCATCATTGTACCATATTGATATTACTGCGTGCAGAAAATATTTACAGTTGTAAGTTAATTCCAATGTTCAATGCAATATTAAAATACAATATAATGTTACATAATTGTATATTGTAGAATAAACGGAAAATAATAAAAACAAGTTTTTTCCTATTATTTTTATTGTTATAGTTTTTTCAAACGGAAAATACATTTAAAAATTTTCAATTTTTTCCAATAAATTTCTTTTTTTACATATTTCAAGTTCGTTCTTTCTTTTTATATACACAATTCAATATTCAAGGCGAACTTATTTTAATTGTACATTATTATTATCAAAAGGTTAAATCGATTAAAGAACATAAAATCGCGTTACAAAAGCAATTATTTTGTTCTAGACTGTACCCACTTGTGGAATGTTATTATTGGCGGTTTCATAGATATTTTATAAATATTTTCTTATACAAATTACGTTCCATGTTTTTTTTTCTTATAGGTAAATTAATATCATTACATTCCAAATTTATTCCATTTCATTTGATAATTATTTAAAAATATTTGTATTTAATTGTATTAATTGCTTGCAGTCGTGATTTGTCAATTAATACAAACAAATTTAAGTATACGAGTTTTGAACTTTATATATATATATATATATATACATCTGTATATATACATATATTCACATACATATGTAAGTACGTACCACGTGCGTTAAAGTTTGAACGTTCGTGATGTTCTATCTGCTCGAAACGGATCCGCATGAAATATAACTCTCGACTGACTTCGGAAACACGAATGAACGTATAACCAATGAAAAGTTGCTGATAACTGGTGGGGTTAACTCATTTAACTTATTTATCTTTCAAATTCTTTCACTGTCTTTTTACGTTCGTCGAAATAGCAATTATAGTTAATATAAGTTATATGAAAAATTGATTATGTTCCATTCAATTACGCATTCACATATATATAAATAAAAATCGGTGATCATTGTTTTTAACTATGATCATTAGTATTAATAAAACATAATTGTAGTGAAAATCTTTTTTTTAAGCACACCATATAAGAATGTAGCAACAGAGCTACATAATATAGCAATACAATGTCGCTTCTTTCCTTCAATAAATTATTTATTCACAGGAAATTAAAAAGCCTGATGGTCGTTTCATTTATAATTATTTATAAATGAACTATTATTTTACCAAATATGTATTGTATAAATACATTTTAAAAGATAGTCAGACAAATTTTGTCAAAGTTTTTAAATTAGATTTTCATTTGATTTATTAAAAACTAAATATATATGTGTATAAATATATATATATATTATTATTACGATTTTGTTCGAAAACCTTTTCTTTCGCATAACACATGTTGACAGTTGACAATCTCGTTACTTAATCGAAGTAGAGATAATTTATAAACTTACGCCAATCACATGTAATAGAACGCGTGTTTAAAGTGGGGATCTCTAAAAACTCGATCCGTATAATTAAGAAGCTGATATTCTAGAAGTTAACTGAAGAGAGAAAACATGACTGGTAAGTACTCAATTAGTTGTATAATTATGTGATACATAAGATTGTCTTTGATATATTTCATTCATTATATATTTAATTACATATATATATATACATATATATATCGCAAAGAATTATTTGGAAAATTATATGATAGCAATGATTTTATTAGTTTTTGAAACTGTATTTCACGACACACTTTTTTCAATTTATATTTAAATAAATCGATTTTATGCATTTCTTTTTATTACACTGGAAGGTAAAATATTTGTTCTTCAAATATTTCTTATTATGTGATTTTATATCCACATTATATTTTATAGATAATGTTCGATAAAACTATTTTACAAAATTTTAATTGTATGGTGTATCCGTATATATATACCTACATGTGTGTGTATGTATCTATGCGTAGTATCAAACATGTACTTTTCATTGATCAAAAAATAGAATAAATCACATTAAGTTTTAATAGCATCACATTTTTTTGATAATACAGTACATAGTAAATAATTAATAAAATATTCGAAATGAAACTATTGTATCATCTTTTTTACCTTTTTTATTCGAATAAATATATTTTATAAATATATATTATAAAAATTACGATAACATGATAGGGGATAAAAATTTATAATTGTTATTATAATTATAAATTAGATCATTTTTATGTAATTGAATGTAAACATTTGTTATTATGAAATCATATTTTGACTTTGTATATCGGAGAATAACATCGTGTAAATAAGCGTTACGCGTGTAATGTTTTTTTTTTATTTTTATTTAAGATTTTTTAACGATATTTCATATCGATTATTAAATTTTAGGGCATAGCTAATATTAAATACGTTAAGGTTTAATCTTTTTATAAAATGATATTGTTATTTAAATATGTCCACTAAACGTTGCATGGTTATTATTAATTTTTATGCAAATTCGAAGGCGACTATTAAATAATTATACGTTTTTAGTTGGAATATAGTAATGTGCTTTGCAAGCTTGTTTAACATAAATAATTTTTTCCAAAAATAGAGTTCACACTTGGAAAATTGATCATAGAAGGAAAGACTAAGCAAGTCTATGAGCTTTTAAATGATCCTAGACTATGTCTGTTACAAAGTAAAGATCGTATTACTGCTGGAGATGGTGAAAAATCACATGATTTAAAGGGCAAAGCTGCAATTAGTACAGCTACGACAGCCAAGGTTTTTGAATTATTGAATGCAGCTGGAATAAAAACTGCTTTTGTGAAAGTAGTGAATGAAACTGCTTTCATCGCAGAAAAGTGCCAAATGCTTCCAATAGAATGGGTTACCAGAAGATTGGCAACTGGTAGTTTTTTGAAAAGGCACAAAGGTATAAAAAATTGGATGATAATGTTAAAAATTTGAAAAGACTTAACTGAATTTATCTTCTACTTTTTTCCCTCCATTCTTGTAGGAGTTCCTGAAGGATATAGATTTAATCCACCGTTACAGGAAACATTCTTCAAAGATGATAGTAATCATGATCCTCAGTGGTCAGAAGAACAAATTATTTCTGCTGGTTTTAAGTTAAATGATCTTGTAATAGGAAAGGATGAATATGACATTATGCAGCATACAGCACTCGCTGTATTTGAAGTTCTAGAGAGGGCATGGGCAACTAGACATTGTGCTCTTATAGATATGAAAATAGAGTTTGGTATAAATGTAGATGGTGAAATTATGGTAGCAGATATAATTGACAGTGATTCTTGGAGACTTTGGCCATCCGGTGATAAAAGATTGATGAAAGACAAACAAGTATAATATACACTTATTAAAAATAGATATCCTATCTATTTTACTTTAATACATTATATTATTTCAGGTATATAGGAATTTAACTACCGTAACCGAAGAAGATTTGAATACTGTGAAGCACAATTTTGAATGGGTAGCAAAACAACTTGACTATCTTACACCATCGCCTAGTAGTCTTGTCGTTATCTTAATGGGATCATCTTCTGACAAAGAGCATTGTGCCCAAATAGCAAAATACGCGAAGCTTTTGCACTTACGGGTTGAGCTTCGTGTATGCAGCGCTCACAAAAGTACCCAAGAAGTATTACGTATTCTTGCGGAATACGAAGGTAGTTTTAAAAAGGTAAATTTGTTATTCATGTAACATATATTTTTTCGTCATTTAAATATTAAAGGATATTTTATCTTCTTATGTACATTTCTAAGAAAATTATTACTTTACACGTTATATATATATATATATATATATATACTTCACAATATTTGAAGGATTTTTTTGTATAAAAATATAAATGTATATACATATATTGGTGATCGTATTCGAACACGTTGCATATACTGTGGAAGTAGCTCCATCATCAAAACAACGATAAGGCCAACGATATTGACGAACGTATATTATTTATTTCCACATTATCAGAAACCGTTCTTATTTTTCCTAGGTGGTGTTAATAGCTGTTGCAGGGAGAAGTAACGGATTGGGTCCAGTATTGTCTGGAAACACGTCTTTGCCTGTTATTAATTGTCCGCCTCTCAAGTCAGAAAATATTTCACGAGATTTATGGTCGTCAGTTAATGTTCCTTCAGGTAAATTGTGAATTACGCGTAATCATAATTTCGATTTATGCAATAACGATATAAGGAAATATATTCGATTTTCAGGAATTGGATGTACCACAGTCATTTATCCCGAAAGCGCAGCACTTGCAGCAGCTCAAATTCATGCGTTGCACGATCATCTCGTTTGGGCACGTTTGCGAGTACAGCAATTGACGAATTTCATCGCTTTAAAAAAATCCGATGCCGAATTAAGGAATCTTGTTATATAAAAATGTCGAGTGCATATTTAATATTCATATGATTTTATAAGTTAAATCTACGATGTAAACACAAACTATTTTGTATGCGATAACGGTTGTTGATGCAAGTTAAGAAACAACATATGACAAATTTGTAATAGTAAATAACGATATTATTTGCAATTTTCTTATTTCTCGTTTTTCACTAACATCGTTTGTAACGATATAGACGTGTGAATTGTTCACGTTTGTATCGTGATTTGTACTCGAGGAAAAAACGAACTAATGAATTTAACATTGTAGATAAATGTTCATGTTAGCCCTTTTCGTATATACTGTTTTACTGTTTCTTTTAGTTATACTTTATTGGTTACAAGTGTATAACATCCATTTATTTCCATTTAAACAAATTTTCGAGTAAAAAATTTTGTACACGATAAATTTTAATGTAGCATTTTTCCGATCTGAAATAAAGGAAAGTAATCAATGTGTACTAATTCTAATAACATAAAATTAAATTCTTACTGTGTAATTGTTAATCCAAATTTCGACTTGCTAACGCTTCTATTTCATTAATCTGTTTGGGACATGTTTCCGTTAAGTTTACTGGACCATTTTCAGTTATTAAAATATCGTCTTCGATGCGTACACCTAAATCATAAAATTCTGTCGGAGCAAACTGATTTTTGTGACTAACGTATATACCTGCGAATGATAAAAAGCGAAAATTTGTAATTTTATAATAAAAGAAAATGAACAGTTGAACTTTATTCGATAGACCGTACCAGGTTCTACCGTAATTATCATTCCTGATTGAAGCTTCAAATTTCTAGAAATTTTTCCTGTATCGTGTATATCCATTCCCAAGTAATGGCTAACGTGATGAGGGCAGTAGGCGTGAATCGCAGAAAATAACTCTGTTCTACTTAAATGTTTTGGAATTAACGTAATTTCTTGTAATCGTTTGCCTAGTAAAGAACACATATCGTGATATAATTGATCTAAGGAAGGGAACTCTTTCAGTTTATGAATTAAAATGTTTTGAACATCCAATACTACTTCGTATAAAACTTTTTGTTCTTGTGTAAAAATGCCGTTAATTGGCCACGTTCTAGTTACATCAGAGGAATAACCGTGATACTCGCAACCTATAGTATTCAAAAAATAAAATTATTTCCAAAAGTAAACGAGAATGTAAAAATTTGTAGCGATAAATATGTCGGACAAACCTGCATCCATCAAAACCATACTTCCATCATGAATTATTTGATTGTTACTAATGTAATGGATGATATTGGAATTTTTTCCTGCCGCGACAACTGGCGGATATGCTAAAAATTCGGCGTCGTTCATACGACATTCATAATCTACTGTTGCAAATAAATGATGTTCGCTCATTTTTGGTTTTGAAACTTCTATCGTTTTGGATATCGCTGTTGAAATAATTTTGCAACTTTGCTTCATTAAATCTATTTCTGATTTTGATTTAATTAGCCTGATTTTATGTATTATGTTCATCGGAGAGACAAATGACTGATTGTTAGTTAATTTCATTAATTCGCATAACTTTTTGTGTAACCTTGATTGTACTATGTCAATATTATCGTACCAAATGGTATTTTTTTTATTCTCCTTCACAAACGAAAGAAGAAACCGATCCAACTCGGTTACCGGAAACGCAGAATCAACGCCGAACATCTTAGGTGCTCTTTCAACTCCGATTCTAGGACCATCCCATAATTTTGAATGTTCGTCTTCTGGCGTGACAAATAACGTGCTTCTGATATGGTCGTTCTTTATCGTAATTATTAAGATACTGTCGGGTTCTTGACAACCAGTGAAATACAAAAAGTCTGTATTTTGGCGGAAAACATACGGTATTTTACCAGACATGTACGCTTTCGACGAAGCCGGAATAATGATAATATGCGGATCATCAAGATTCATGATACAAGCATTAGAAACAATGCTCTCGATTAATTTTTCTCGTCTTTTTTTGAATTCGTAAAGTTGAATCCCTGGTACAACTTCTCCGTCTTTCATTAAATGAGGATGCGTTACTGCAGTGGGTTGACCGCATGACTGACAGTGAATTGCCGACGATTCTTCGGTTTGTCGCCGATTTAAATTATTTGTAAATGTATCTAACGATTGTTTTATGTACATTCGCTGTCCTATAATTACAATTGTTAGCAAACTAGCGCATAAATTTTACTTATGAATCAGTAACCTTGTATAGATTTTAAAAATATAACCTCTTACATATCGCAATTTTACTTTTACTTTTCATTTCTTACCGAGTTTTTTAATTTGAAGCGTAACAGAATTTCTCACGGTCGTGAACATTTTAAGTAAGAATACCTATTTACATACGTACTAAAAGCTTTGCTTGATAAATTACCATACATAAAACATTGACACTTTTAGGTATCACAGCCTATCGTTTAAAGGGTACGTGCATAGTCGATTTTATGCAGTATTTTCATAAACTGTGTATACTTATATATCTATGGCGTATACCATACAGTGTATAGTGGTTGCGTTCTGACAGTACAACATACGATGAAGACGAAGAGAAGGGTTTATAAGTTTATCGGAATAAATCAGTGATAGATTTTGAACAAATTTTTTCTGATTACAGCGAATCTATGACCATCGTTTAAGTTGTGTTTTTTCTTCTTTTCTTTTTTCGCGATCAATACATTATCCGTATTTATCGTCGCGTAACTTTTCGAGAAAAATTTAATTTGGTTTTTGTGATCGTAATGGAACGTATCGATAACAAGTAAAAATCATAAAACAGTGAATAATGAGGAATTTAAATATTAATAAATTATAATGTTTTTTAACTTGCACGATCTATCATGGAAATATTAGTAAATAATGATTATTTTTTACGGGCATTGATCGATCAGGATAAAACGAATAAGTTGCAAATTTTCAAATGTTCGAGAGCTAGAATGTCAGAAATTTGTTTAACCTGTTAAAAGTAATTTAGTGAAACGGTAAAGGAGTACTTTTTATTTAAATTTCGTTTAATTTAATTGGAATTTGGATCTCCTGTTTAAGCAAAGAGACGTACAAAGTATTTTTTATAAATATTTGGAACAGAGTAAGTCAGAACTATTTAATATATATCGTTGAAAGGATTTATCTATGGTCTTAATCGACAACGAGTTAAGCAAGGTAAGATGAAAACCTTACGTAGCTGTTCCAGATTGAAAACCGATAGTTGGGAAAAGTTTTGATACGTATTAAAAAGTCAAGATGAGTATTCAATTGGACATTGTAATAAGGCCAGAGATTCGTTTAGACGCGAAATGGCTCAAAACAGACTTGAAGCGTTTACTGTATCGCGATGGTTTGGCAGAACTCTGGAACGAAATGGTTCGTGATGGCGAAATCGTAGGTTCCTTTAGCGACGGTCTAATTAATGCTGCTGGTATAATAGCTAAGAAAGGTATAGGGACGTGTATGGAGAATTAATTAATTAATTAATACATTATACTATACTGAAACATTTTCAGGGGAAAGCGGCCATTATTATTGTAACATGAGAGTTTTATCGTGTCTGTGTTGCGACGGAATATGTGGTCCGCATCGCGGCTGCAATTGCGGACCTTGCCAAAAATTGGACGAAGAAGAAGCGGCGAGAGCGAACAAGCTCGTAGAAAAAAGCATGCCAAGCCAACAAGTGATCGATTCGTGGCTTTGGGGTCCTCAACCATGTAAAGAATTTTATTTTAACATGGAACAGTGTTTGGTTTAAAATATTATGTCTATAATATACGATCAAGTTGAAATAATTATAGTCGAAATTTTAATCGACACGTATAATATTTATAAAATTTTTTAGCTATTTGCGATCTAACAACATGTATTGATTTATTGATCAAGGAACAAAGAAAACTGTGTTACGAAGTCGCAAACAGTACATTATCTGCTACACGATTACGACAACGTTTAGTAGTAGCGCGTCGATACTTGACAGCTCTTTCTCGTCATAAACCGCAGGAGACCAAAGAGATTCCGGCATCGCCAAAACCTGCTACTAAATTACAGAAAATGTATAGTAATCAAGTTATATACGAAAATAATAATAGAGAAAAATTCGAAGGTGGCATGCGTTATTTTTAATTTAAAATGAATTTAGAACCGAATGGATTTGCTAAATTGAAAAAGTTTCATTTATAATGTTAATATTAGTACGTTCAATGTTTGTTTTAAAATCGATGCGACACGACGTATAAAGTCAATGATAATAGTAGAAAAATGAAATTAACCGAATAAACGTGTAATAATTTCAGTGTCAGACCGAACGAGAAAGCAACGTTGGGCTTAGCACGAGTAGGATCTCGTGCAGCGTTAAATTTTTCGTTCGCGTACTTGCGACGAGCATGGAGATCCGGGGAGGATATAGAATTTTGTAGCGAACTTTTATCCGAATCGCTGGAAGCATTACAGTCGTTGCCCGAGGCAACGCTATTCGACGAAAACAACGTATCTCAAGTTTGGTTGGAAGTGGTGGAGCGATCGGCGAAGTTTCTGCGACAAGTTGTTACAGGGTATTTAAAATCAGTTATTCTCGCTATCGAGATAATTTGTTCGTTTGTAAATGTTTGCATGTATCGGTGATAAAGATCAGAAAGAAAGAAAGAAAGAAAGAAAAAAAGAAAGAAAGAAAGAAAGAAAGAAAGAAAGAAAGAAAGAAAGAAAGAAAGAAAGAAAGAATATAGGTGATAATAGTGATAATCGTTTGATTTTTTAGAGAGATTGTTAACGGAAGATCGTGGTGTCCTATTCCATTGGCAGATCAACATACGGCTCTTTGCCTGTTGCTGGAATTGGTAACGCAGCGAGCTACGCTGTCGAGTTTGTTGGATTCCGTTTGTTTGTTGCTTCAATTAAGCGGTAAACATAAGCATCAGGACAATCGCGTAATGCCACCTGGAAGCATGGCACCTTTGGTGCCGTTGTTGAGGAGATTGAACGCGATTCCAGCTTTAAAGTCAAGACGAACAGACGTGAACGTGACACCGGGTCCTTGCGAAGTTTTACTCAAGTATTTAAGATTACCCGAGGATGACTCGACGTCGGTCGACTTACGGAAAGCAGCAGTCATAATAATGTGCAATTTAAGCAGGCTAGCCGCGCCTCTGTTACCACCGATCATTACCGATAGATTCTTGAAGAATCAAAGTCAAACGCTTCAGGAAGTGCTAGCTTGGGGTAGCGTGAAATTCGGCGGTACCGGCTCGTCTCCGTTTTATTGCGACGCGATCGCAGAGCTCGGTATCAAACAGCTTTGCTGTACCGAAAGAGCATTGATGATTCTTTCTACCAGCGGGAACGTCTATATGATGTATTATGGATCGGAGACTCAATATCCTCAAAGAGTGTACGGGTTTTCCGATAAATTTGTCGCGATGATCGCATCCCATCCGGACGGAAAACATTACTTGGCACTGACGGAAGACAGTTCCGTGTATTCGTGGGGTAACGGAGACGGCGGTCGATTGGGACACGGAGACAGAACATGGTACGAGGAGCCGAAGTTGATCGAATCGTTGGTCGACAAGAATATCACGTTCATTGCGTGTGGAAGCACTTATTCGGCGGCGCTTAGCTCGAACGGTGAATTGTACACCTGGGGACGAGGTAATTACGGGAGATTGGGGCACGGAAATTCGGACGACGTAACGGTTCCCACGTTGGTAAGTGCCCTAAACGGTCACATGATCGTGTACGTGGCATGCGGTAGCGGCGATTCTCAAACGCTATGCGTAACCGCGTCCGGTATCGTGTTTTCTTGGGGCGACGGTGATTACGGGAAGCTCGGTAGAGGAGGTTGCAACGGATCTAAAACACCGAAGATAGTCGACAAATTGTTGGACATAAATGTAGCAAAAGTGTATTGCGGCGGACAATTTTCGGCTGCGTTGACCGCGTACGGAGAAGTGTACACCTGGGGAAAAGGAGAAGCGTATCGTTTAGGTCACGGTAACGAGGAGCACGTGAGATATCCGAAAGCGATCGAAGCGTTAAAAACGAAGAAGGTGAAAGAATTGTGCGTCGGAAGTTTACACGTGCTCGCGTTGACGGAGGACCAATTGGTTTACGGATGGGGTAGGAACGATTACGGTCAAATAGATCCAGCATTGGGCACGATCGTGTCGGAGCCGACGCTATGCCCGACTCTATCCGGAAAGAACGTGATCGGTTTGGTGTGCGGACCGACGCAAAGTTTCGCGTGGTGTACGTCGGCTTGGTCGGTCGCGAGCCGAGTAGCATTCGTCGTGGATATTTGCGAGGACACCTTTCGACTGTTGGACACGTTGTTGAGCAAGGCTTGCGAAGGTTTGCCGAGCACCCGACCGCCTACCCAGGATCGCGAGTGTTTGGCAGTAGCCACCTTGAACTTGATCCGGTTACAACTACACACGATGATAACGCATAATATCGACTGTAAATCGATCGGATTAGCTGGTAGTCCGTTGTTGAATTCGTTGAAACAACGATGCGTCACGCTCGCGAGTAGCGTAGGTATTCTAGCGACTATTCAAGAAGCGGCTCAAGCTGTTTTACAAACCGGTTGGAGTATTCTGTTGCCGACGGCGAACGAACGGGCCAAGACTCTATCGAATTTCTTGTCGAAAGCGAACGGTAATTTGGAACAGTTGAACGCGACCAACAATAACAATAACATTAACAACAGCAACAGCAACAATAACAATAACAATAACAACGGCGTCGGCGGTAGCAGCAGCAGCAGTAGCAGTAGCGGCAGTAGCATTAATAATAATAACGGTCAACAGTTTATGGCCGATTTACTCGTTTCCAGTTTAATGGCGGACGGTGGTCTCGAATTGGCGTTGAAGACCGCCGTGAAAGCGGAGACGACGGACGCTGCCGACGAAAAGGAGTTTCTCGCGATAAATAAATCGAGCGACGCGAAACAGACGAAAGAATTGAATTCGGAAAAGAACAACGCTACGATATCGTTGTTACAGTTGGTGAAACAGTTAATCAAGAACGGCAGTTGTATAACGAAATCGCGACTGGTGGCCGCGGAACAATCGGATCGCGCGTCCGAGGAATCTCAAAGAAGGGACAGTTACCCGAGTTTGAATCTTTTGTTGAAGTTTCAACGGTTGTTGATCGCTCAGGTGTACGAGTGCATCAACGAGCCTGGGACAAAAAATTTCCGCGATCAAGAGATGCTCGGTGCGGAATCGCTTTTAAAGAAGTACATCTCGCAGATTTCCGTCCACGTGATCGAGGTGATGTCGCTGGCGGCGGAACTGGCAAATACCGGTATCAAGCGGTTCGTCGCTGTTAGCACCGTCCTTCGGGGCGATATCGTGAACGTTCTATTGCCCGAATTAGTTACCTGTCTAATCTTGCTGCAGTTGGATCATCCGATGTTGCTGCTGAACACGAATTGGATGGAAATAATGACTCCGATGTTGGACGCGCTTGATCAATTCAACAAATTGGTACCGACGATCGAGAAGAATGAAATGGACGATCTGTCTTGGCCGGGAATCATAGCCCCGCAACACGGAAACAAAGTATCGATCTCGGAAGAACCGTCGGTCGTTCGTTGGGCCGATCTGGAGAATCATAATCGCGACGGCGGGCTTTGGGTGGTGGTAAACAACAACGTGTACGACGTGCAGGATGCCCGTTTGGACGGAAAATCGAATTCGTTGGAAGGATTGCAAAGAAGCGTCGCCGGTAGTTGGGAGGGTGGTGCCGCCGCCGGCGCGGACGCGACCGCCGTAGCACGTGGCCAATTGCCGCGAACAATGATGGATTCTTACTTTGTCGGGCATTATTGTCACTCCGAGCCGGAGAACGCGGAAATTACCGTGGACGTTACGGACGCGTGTTCCTCGTTGCTCGACACGGAGAGAGCGTTAGCCTTTCTGTTGGGGCTACACGCGCACCGAATGCGGCAGAGTTTACCGTTACAAACGGCCGAAGAGGAAGCCGGCGTTTGGTTACACGCGAACTTTCTACGGGGCGGATTGCAGATCTTACAACCACCGAATCCTTACGAGGAGGAAAAGGACGAGGCGAGAAGCAATACCTCTACGGCTGCGAACTCACCGACCGAACCAGCCTCGGTTCCCGTACGTACCAAGAACGAACTACAAAAGGAAAAAGAGGATCGAGTGACAGCGTTCGTGTACGCGTTAGCCGAGACTCACAATCGGACCGATCCGCAAGTTCAAACGTTCTTGAGCATAGTCGAGAAATACTCGAAGGCTAACAATCTGTTGGCGCACATCGATTTTTACGGCGATCACCCGGTCGAAGAAGTTAGCCGATTATTGATGGCAGTTATCGTGAAGCATCTCGCTTTGGGTAATCAGGCGATCAGCTTGATCGATCAGGAGATCGGTAACGAGAATGGTGCAAGGTTAACGAAGCCGTTGGCCGAAATGGTCAGAACTATTCATCAAACGAAATGGAATTTGATCAGGATCAGACAGCAACAGAACAGAAGTTACAAAGAGGTTTGCGCACCGGCACAAGAGAAATGCAGATTCCTTCTGCACGAGGTGCGTTCGGCTACCAGTTACGAGATGAAGGGATTACGAGACCTGAAATTGTTGTACGCTACGCCGAGATTCAAGAGAATCGTTCGGACGGTGATAAGAGACATTCGAAAGAACAGGGAGTCGCCGAGCAAACCGGAGGACATCGTGAACGCGTCGATTCAGAACGCGAAAATAAAAAGTAAATCGGACGAGGACACGACACCGAAAGAAGCGAAGCCGCCGTCATCGCCTAGGTTCGAAAATCTGTTGGACGCTAAGAAAACGTTCGGCAAAATAACCGAAAGGATCAGACAGCGAACGCTGAACATCGATTCGAACGAGTTGATGACGAGTATCATCAATTTCGTGATTACCGAGGACGGAGGAGACGTCGAGACGTTACGCAGAGCCATGTATTGTCAGATGCAACGCGCGAAATTGCGCGAACAAGGAATCCTTATGATGCAACAGTTATTGAGAAAGGACTGTTTAATCACGTCGGTGAAGTATTCGTTGTTGAACGGTTGGCTCGGCTTGTCTCACGAGAACAAGTTTTTAGCTGACGGAATAACTCATTGTCTGGAAAATATTCGATCGATAACACCGTATCAAAAATCGAAGATCGTGTTAGCCGAGGCAGAGGTGACGTCGTGGGCCGTTCAAGCTTTACGGGCGTTTGTCGTGCAGGCGGAAGTGCCTAGCAAGCCGAAAGTTAGCGACAAAAGTAGCTTGAATCAAGGGACGTACACGTGGCTGCGAAAATTGCCGAGAGCAAGATTCTTACTGACGATATTGGGTATGCTGTCGAATTATCGAGACGCGAACGAAATCGGGTTACTGATTAATTCGGGCACGATATCGAGCATCTTGACGTTGCTTAGGCAGATCGGACCTTGCGCGTTCGCGAACGAATCGAAGACGAAGGACGCGACGACGGCCATATACGAGGACAGCCTGGAGAAGACGAAACCGCCGAGCGTGCAGCCGAACGGTATGGAATTGGCGGCTCTCATGAAGATCGGGACCAGAGTAGTCCGCGGTGTCGATTGGAAATGGGGAGATCAAGACGGTTTGCCACCGGGCGAGGGTCAAGTGATAGGCGAGCTCGGCGAGGACGGCTGGATCCGTGTGCAATGGGACAACGGTACCACCAACTCGTATCGCATGGGTAAAGAGGGCAAGTACGATTTGAAGCTGGTGGAACCGCCTACACCGCCCGAAACCGACAGCGACGTCGATTCACCGTTGGACGCGGCAGCTGCCGGCGGTACCCTCTCTAAGACGGAGAAAAAGAACGATTGCACGGACGTGCATCCGACCACTTGTCTCAAGTCCGCCTCCGTAACCGTATTGAGGATCGTGTTGCTCTGTTGCGGTATCGAGGCCGACAGAGTATCTCCTTCCGCCGTCAAGATACTCGCTTCGGTTTTACGCGGTATCATATCGTCCGCGTACAAACACAATTTTAGCGCCCAGTCGCAGCTAGCGAGAGAACATCACGAAAGTTGGGCGAGCCTCGGATTACTGAGAGCGATCGGCAAGTCTCAGGAATTGTGCAAATCGTTGAGCACCAACGCGTGGATCGATTTTCTTTTAAACGTGATCGCCGAGGAGGCTAACCCTAATTTGGAGAAACAAATAATGGCGGTGCGTTTGTTAGCAGCCGTCTTGCCATCTTGGTCCGGCGATAATCCAAACATGACGCCGTTACTCGAGAAAATATTTCGCATATTGGGACACATCGCGCTCGCCTGTGACCTCGGTACTTCGTCCGAGCTTTATTCGAACAAATGTCGAGTATCCCTAACCGCTTCTCATTGTTCGACCGTCGCGGAAGAACTGGTCTCCTTGATTCGACGCTTGCATTCGCTATCGAAATGGAACCCGACCTTGAACGCGTTTCTCGCCTCGAAGTTGTCGCTGGCTTCCGACTTGTTGAGCGACGGCCCGTTGTTTCACATTCAGGTGAACGAGAACGGTGGGGAGAACAGCGTGCATATTCAAGATACCGTGATGGCCGCTCTGATCGTGGTAGGAGGACTCGACGATAGACCGAGAATCGGCGGTTTGGTCGACGTCGAGGGACAAATCGGTACGATATGTAAATTTACAGGACACTCGAAGATTCTGGTACAGATGCACGACGAGAACGACACGCGTAAAAAGGTTCCGTTCTTCGCGATCAAACGTGTCGGTGAAAAATTTCGTTTGGATCGTATGGCCTTGCCGGATTCTTTCGTGCCCGTTTGGGCCAACTTGTTATTGGGTTATCAAGGGATGGACAAGAGACCGAACGGCATGCCCGTGATAGCCGGCGCAGTGAACGCTTCCATCTTGCGCGTTCAACAGCAACAGCTCGCCGCGTTGAACGCCGGCAAAGCCTTGCTGGATCACCAGACGAAACTTCGCAGGGTTTTGAGGTACGCGATCAATAAGAACAACGACGGACACGTTAACGACGATATCGGTTGTTGCGAGGAGAACAGCAGCGTGATCGGTATTGCCGGAGCTACCGTTCTTCTCGAGGATCACGGTCAGGATCACGGTCAGGATCACGAGCTCGAACACGATCGGTTTAATCGGTCTGATCTTCACGAGGAGAACAACGAAGTCGAGGATAACGGCGACGAGGAAGGCGGCGAGATCGACGGTGACAACGATAGGGAAAATCGCGAATCCTCTCGTAATCGAATTCGCGTCGACCGAGATGGCGACAGCGACGGAACGAACGACTCGAACGAGCCGACCGAGGCGACCGAAGCGAACGAGGAGAACGACGAGGACGGTAACAGCAGCGTCAGTGGCAAAGATGGTTGTCGTCCGAAACGCGTTACCTTGTTCCAAGAAATGTTGACGCGCGCTACGCGACCGCAACCGTTGAAGCCTATATTCAAACGCAAGGAATTGGAGGAGGCCGCGTTAGCGGTCTCTCAATATTTGGCCTCGGAGCTGAGACACTCGCCGATTCAACGGACAGGCCTGTTCTCGGAGCCGGATTCTCCCGCGTCCGATTGTTCTTTGGTGTCTCTGACGTCCAGTCAGAAGAAACACTGCAAAAGCAACGGAAGAAAAAGTCCTCCGGCCACGAGTCCGTTAGTGGCGCAATTGATAGAGATGGGTTTTCCGAAGAGAAGCGTGGAATTCGCGATCAAGAATCTGAGCACGGCCGTTGGATTTATCACGGCGGAAAGCGTGGTGGCGTGGCTGCTCGAAAATCCGGAGGCTGCTTTGAGCGACAGCGAAACGTTGTCGAGCGTGTACGGATTATCGGATCCGGAGGATTCGGCAAGCGATAATCTCGACGACTCGCCGTCGACGCACGACCCTGTATCCTCGAGCGTGCCGCCCAACTACATGAAACGATCCGATTTCCTTTGGGTCGACGAATACGCGATCTACGTGCGAGACAATCTGATTCCCGGAATGTTGGTGCGATGTTGCAAGAGCTACGAGGAAGTCGAATACGGAGACGTCGGTCAAGTGATTAAAGTCGACCCGGAAGGATTGCACGATCTGAACGTTCAGGTCGCCTGGCAGCGTAAAGGAGGCACCTATTGGGTCAGGTTCATTCACATCGAACTGTTGGGCCATCCGCCGACGACTCCGGGTCCCGCCGCGCTAAAGATCGGCGATAAAGTGCGAGTGAAAGCCTCGGTGACCGTACCAAAGTACAAATGGGGATCGGTGAATCATCAAAGCGTCGGTGTGGTAACCGGTATAATAAATAACGGCAAAGACGTGTCGGTCGATTTTCCGCAGCAGAGCGGTTGGACAGGTTGCTCGATAGAAATGGAGAGAGTGCCTTCTTGCCATCATTCGGTCGCGTGCAATTCTTGTCATCTTCTACCGATATCCGGCCCTCGATTCAAGTGCAAGTACTGCGACAGCTATAACTTGTGCGAGAACTGCTTCTATACGAAACGATGTCATCGACACGGATTCAATCGAATCGTGGAACCAGGATCGGCGGCGGTGTACGCCGGCAAACCGGGCAGGTATCATAGGCAAGACTTGACAGAATCTTCGTTGATTCACGATTGGTCCAAGTGTATTCGAACACTGGCCGTGTCTTCGCGGGAGAATTGGGCGACGCGGCTGGTCAACGAGTCCGGACAGTATTGGCAGAGTTGCGGTTTACAAGGGAAGCATTGGATCCGAATGGAAATGTTCCCGGGCATTTTGGTCCACTCGTTGAAGATCGCGGTAAATCCGCAGGACAGCAGTTACATGCCGTCGCTGATCGCGGTAAACGTCGGCGACTCGTTTAACGATCTGGTAGAATTAGCGATAATCAGCGTACGACACACCGACACCAGCGTCACGTTGCTTCAGGACACCAAGAAGTATTACCCTTGTATCGAGATAGCTATAAAACAGTGCCGGAACGGTGGTATCGATTGCAAGATACACGGGCTTCAGATAATAGGTAAGAGAAAAACGTACGAGAATCAGTTGGCAACGTCCGTGTCGTTCCTGGCTTCGGACTGGGAGATCGTTCAGGAGCAGGCGAGTTCGCAGCGCGGTGTCGAGACGCCGCAACACTCGGCCGTTTACGTTTGGGGACTGAACGACAAGGATCAATTGGGCGGTTTGAAAGGATCGAAGATCAAGTTGCCCGTTTACAGCGAGTCTCTTTCCAAGTTGAAGCCTGTTCACATCGCCGGTGGTAGCAAGACTCTGTTCGTGGTTAGTCAAGAGGGAAAGTTGTACGCCTGCGGAGAAGGTACGAACGGTCGGCTAGGTCTCGGGGACGACGGGAACGCGTGCGAGCCGAAACCTATACCGTTTTTGAGTCAATACGTGATCAAGAAAGTGGCGGTCCACTCGGGTGGGAAACACGCGTTGGCCCTGACGCAGGATGGCCGGGTATTCTCGTGGGGCGAAGGAGAAGACGGTAAACTGGGCCACGGCAATTGTTCGTCGTTGGACAAGCCAAGATTGATCGAGTCCCTGAAATCGAAGAGGATACGGGACGTCGCCTGTGGATCCGGTCATTCGGCCGCCATAACCAGCAGCGGTGAACTTTACACTTGGGGTCTGGGCGAGTACGGAAGATTGGGCCATGGAGACATCAATACGCAGCTGAAGCCAAAATTGGTTCAGTCTCTTGTTGGTCAGCGTGTGATACAGGTCGCTTGCGGCAGCAGAGACGCGCAGACGATGGCGTTGACCGCCGACGGTTCGGTTTATTCGTGGGGTGACGGTGATTTCGGTAAGCTAGGTCGAGGAGGTAGCGACGGGTGTTACACGCCTTTGCTGGTCGATCGACTGAACGGTTTGGGAGTGGTACAGATCGAATGCGGGGCTCAATTCTCCCTCGCGTTAACCAAATACGGCGAGGTTTGGACATGGGGCAAAGGGGATTACTTTCGACTCGGGCATGGGAACGATCATCACGTGCGAAAACCTACGCTAGTCGAGGGCCTCCGAGGGAAGAAGGTGATTCACGTGGCCGTCGGCGCCCTCCATTGTTTAGCGGTGACGGACACGGGTCAAGTTTACGCCTGGGGCGACAACGATCACGGACAACAGGGAAACGGATCGACGATCGTGAACAAGAAACCGTCGTTGGTTCACGAACTCGACGACGCGAGAGTGAACCGAGTTTCTTGCGGTTCGAGTCACAGCGTCGCTTGGGTCTTGACCGACCAACCGGCGGCGAACAATCAAGAACCGGTCACCTTCCCGACGGCGAAAGATCCGCTCGGTCAGGCGTCGCTAAGATTGAAAAATATCCTTGACACCGAGGCCGAGGCGGACAGAGAGATCGAGACCGAGACGGAAACGTGCGCCGTGCCGTCTTCTTCGAAGAGCATCGTTCCCGGTAACAGTAACGTCGGCGACGTTGCCGACGTCGCTACCTCCGCCAACAGACCTTCCCTCTCGAGCATTATCCTCTCGTTGGAGAGCGACGTCGCGAAACAACAAGCGTTGCAGCACGTGATAAACGCTCTTCGTATAATACAAGCAAGAGTAGCGGTGGTAACGGCGTTGCAAAGTCACTCGACTATGAGATCGTCGAGCAACAACAACGCCGGTGTCGGAAGCCGATGCGTCAGAGGCAGCGTGAACGTTGCCGGTGGCGGAGGCGACTCGACGATACCGGTGACGGACGGAGCGATCGTCGCCGGTTCGAACATCGCCGGCGGACACAGTCACGTTTATCAGAACGTGGGAGAAAGCGCGCAAGGTGGAGGAGAAGCACCCGCGAACGCCGCGGACCTTGTCAATCTGGTCGGTAGTCCCAGGACGAGTCCCGAATCGGAGGATTATCCTTTAGCGGTGTTCCCTTCTATGTCAAGTTCCGCGAGTTTGTCCTCACGCGCCTCCAAAATGTCGACTAGCGCGATGAGCGTGATCGCGGCCACGCTTACCTCGAACGCGCAAATAGTCGGCGAGGGGGTAGCCGGCAATTCGAATCTGGACGACTTCACCTGCGCGTTGACCGAAGAGGACGCCAGGATGCTGGTAGATCTGTTGAAGTTGGCCGTTGCCAATCGAATATGCAAAGGTGCCAAGGAAACCATATCCTCGGTACTGATCGGTCTAGCGAAATCGAACAACACGATCCGCAACATGGTATTAGAGCTTTGCATCACGGAACTCGAAGACACCGTGGCGAACTCGAACAACAGGAGTAACGTGCCGCAACCGGTGGTACAGGAGAGTCCGCATCCGTACGTGGATGGCACCACGTTGACCGGTCACGTAAAAATTCCTGGCGCGGAGGCGCTCAGAATCGAATTCGATCGGCATTGTTCGACCGAACGAAGACACGATCCTTTGACTATCATGGACGGGAACAACCGCGTGGTCGCGGTGAAATCCGGCCGGAAATGGAGCGAATGGGCCGCCGAGATTCGAATTCCCGGCGACGAGCTCAGATGGCGATTCTCCTCGGACGGCTCGGTGAACGGTTGGGGATGGCGGTTCACCGTCTATCCGGTACTCGCGAGCCTAGCACCGCACGAACTCGTCTCGGACAGAGCGGTTCTGTCGCAGCCGTCGATCGTGCTCGCTGAATGCCTTCTCGATAACGGTTTAATCAATTCGGACAGAAACGCGGCGACTCGACTCGCGGCCACTTTAGCCCAGTGCAGTCAATTAAGCGCGTTGTCGGCGCGACAACGAATGTGGGCGTTGAAGAAATTACAAGTGGTATACACGACCGGGCCAGGTATACGTCCGGAAATAGCGCTGTCCTCTCTTCTCGGCTCTCTGCCGCAGGCGTTGCTCAAACAGTACGCTTACGAAGATCCGCTGGTTCGCGGTGGAAAGCAGTTGATGCACAGCGACTTTTTCAAAGTTCTCGTCGCGCTCGCCTGCGACCTTGAACTCGACGAGACGCAGTGTTGTTCGGAGATTCACAAATGGTCTTGGTTTCGAAGATACTGTCTCTCGGCTCGTGTCGCGAAATCGCTGGTCAATCGAACGCCGCTTCCGAAACCCTTCTGCCTCGAAGTTACCAAACGAATAAACGAGATGATCACCGACGGAGAGGGAAATACCAAGGATCACGAGAATCACGAGTTGTTCAAACAGGAGCACGACGAACAACTGTTGCAGTGGTTGAACCGACGACCGGAAGATTGGACTTTGTCGTGGGATGGATCCGGCGCGATCTACGGTTGGGGTCACAATCATCGCGGTCAACTGGGCGGTCTCGAAGGAGCCAAAGTCAAGTTGCCGGTTCTCTGTGAAAGTCTCTCCGCTCTTCGACCCGTTCAGCTCACCGGCGGAGAACAAACTCTGTTCGCGGTTACCGCCGATGGCAAAGTTTACGCAACCGGTAAGTCTTTTATACTGTTATCCTTTTATCCTTTTATCATATTCTTTTGCGCAGGATACGGCGCCGTCGGACGTCTCGGGATCGGAGGCACGGATTCCGTGATGATGCCGACTCTTTTAGAATCCATACAACACGTGTTCGTGAAAAAGGTTGCCGTGAATTCGGGGGGTAAGCATTGTCTCGCTTTGAGTTCCGAGGGACACGTCTACTCGTGGGGAGAAGGCGACGATGGCAAGCTCGGCCACGGCAACAGATTGTCCTATGACCGACCGAAATTGATCGAAGAGTTACTCGGCACCGAGATCGTCGATGTAGCCTGTGGTGGCCATCACAGCGCGGCCATCACCAGCGCCGGCTGGCTCTACACTTGGGGAAAAGGTAAAGTTGCCGAATTTTTCGTAACTTTCCAAAGTTTGTAAATTTCGTATTTTCCCACAGGTCGGTATGGACGTTTGGGCCACGGAGACAGCGAAGATCAGTTGACACCGAAGCTGGTCGAAGCTTTACAAGATTATAAAGTGATCGACGTCGCGTGCGGAAGCGGAGATGCGCAAACCCTTTGCGTTACCGACGACGACAACGTTTGGAGCTGGGGCGACGGAGATTACGGGAAACTGGGCAGAGGAGGTAGCGACGGTTGTAAAGTCCCGATGAAAATCGAATCTCTCGCGGGTCTCGGGGTGATCAAAGTCGAATGCGGTAGTCAGTTCTCCGTAGCCTTAACGAGATCCGGTTCCATATATACGTGGTAAGTAAATATCTACCGTGGTAAGTAAGTTCTACCTAATCTTTCGAACGATTTTCCCTCGATGATTCTCGCACAGGGGTAAAGGAGATTATCACCGTTTGGGCCATGGTACGGACGATCACGTGCGAAGACCGCGCAAAGTAGCCGCGCTCCAAGGGAAAAAGATCATCTCCATCGCGACCGGTTCGTTGCATTGCGTAGCATGTTCCGACAAAGGAGAAGTTTTCACGTGGGGAGACAACGACGAAGGCCAGTTAGGCGACGGAACGACCTATGCTCTACAAAGACCGAAACTGGTTCACGCGTTACAAGGTAAAAAGATAACGCGTGTCGCTTGCGGTAGCGCTCACACTTTAGCCTGGAGTACGATGAAGGCTACGCAAAGCAGAATGCCTGCCACTACGCCGATGGAGTACGATCTAGTGAAAGATCTTCCGTTCCCCGTCTTGCACAATCGGTTGGTGCTTCTTCACCACTTCGCCGAACTGCTTTGCCCCTGTTTACCGATGTTTCCGATCATCACCGGGCCCATCAGTCTCAGCAAACTGGCTCCGATATTAGTCTACAGCATCAAAGAAGCAACCTTTCGTAAAGTGGTTCAGGCAACGATGGTCAGAGATCGACAACACGGACCGGTAATCGAATTAAATCGGATACAAGTTAAACGAGCCAGAGGCAAAGGTGGATTCGCTGGCCCGGATGGCATCAAATCGGTCTTTGGTCAGATGGTCTCTAAAATGTCTCTGTTGACACAGGATGTTCTCTTCTTTCCCCACAGAGTGTGGAAAGTGAAATTCATCGGTAAGTAACGTTAGACTTTATTTCTAACGTAAATATCGTGTTTACGGCGACGTTGCGAAAACCTCGAGCAAAATTAACTGGTCGCGTCGATAGGAGAGAGCGTGGACGATTGCGGTGGTGGATATAGCGAGAGCATCGCCGAAATGTGCGATGAATTACAAAACGGTTCGTTACCGTTGCTAATACCGACACCGAACGGCCGAGACGACAACGGTACCAACAGAGATTGTTTCCTCCTGAATCCTGCAGCCGATTCGCCCTTGCATCTCAACATGTTTCGATTTCTTGGAATTCTCATGGGCATAGCTATCAGAACCGGTAGCCCGTTGAGTTTGAATCTGGCAGAGCCTGTATGGAAACAACTTGCCGGTGTACCGTTAACACCTGCGGACTTGACCGAAGTCGATAGAGACTATGTTCCTGGATTATTGTGCATTCGAGACATGGATCCCGATGAAAAGGTATTCCAAACTCTCGAAATGCCTTTCTCTACGCCATCCGCTTTAGGCCACGATGTACCTTTATCCAGTAGGTAGGTAACAATCCTCTTCGGACATTCTTCGAATATTCGATTCGATCGATCCAATTTTACCAATTATCCGTTTCAGGTACAGAAAAATTACGCCGGAAAATAAACACGAATACGTTCAACTGGCATTGGATTATAGGCTACGCGAATTCGATGCTCAAGTGGCCGCTGTACGCGAAGGAATGTCAAAAGTTATACCCGTGCCCTTCCTCGCGTTGTTTAGCGGATCCGAACTGGAAACGATGGTCTGTGGTAGTCCAGATATACCGCTTACTCTATTAAAATCCGTTGCAACTTATAAAGGTAAATATAGTTGTACTCTTTTCCCTTTTTTCCCCTCCAATTTTTCCTTCTTCTCTGATCGGTGAATCGGTGTATGTTTTCAGGCATCGAAGCGACCTCTCCCTTGATTCAGTGGTTTTGGGAAGTAATGGAAGAATTCTCTAACCAGGAAAGATCGTTATTTTTACGATTCGTTTGGGGTAGAACTCGTTTACCGCGTACCATTGCTGACTTCCGAGGAAGAGATTTTGTATTACAGGTACAATTACTTTTTCTTCTTCTTCTTCTTCTTCTCCTTCTTCTTCTTCTTCTTCTTCTTCTTCTTCTTCTTCTTCTTCTTCTTCTTCTTCTCCTTCTCTTTATTTTCTATTTTGTACGTTAACAGGTAATGGATAAGTATAATCCGCCGGACCATTTTCTCCCCGAAAGTTACACGTGTTTCTTTCTTCTGAAAATGCCGAGGTATTCGTGTAAACCGGTGTTGCGACAAAAGTTAAAATACGCGATACATTTTTGTAAAAGTATCGATACCGATGAGTATGCTAGAGTTCAAGCTGCAACCAATTCAGACACCGAGGAAACGGACAATCTTTCTAGCGAAGAGTATACGTCGCTTTAACGTGATCGATACCTTACTCTCTTCCATACGATCAAGTCATACTTTTTTATTGCAATCTATTTTCACTGTCGTTGCATTCAGCCTATGCGCGCACGTTATCGAACATCTTTTCCGTCGCTTATGCGTGTAATTTATAAGTATCAGTTGATCGAGAACTTTTATTTCGGTATATCCAGGACAGTAATTACGCTATTGTAAAAGAGTTACAATAATTGTAGTAACGCGCCTAGCAATAATTCTAGTTTGTATCTGTTTAATTCTTAAATCTCCGTTGATTTTATTCGTTAGTCAGCTATTTTCTAACGAACAATTACTTGTCTCCGTTAACGACATAATTGTTGAACATAATTATGTTTGAAATGAAACAGAGGCTAGCTGATAATGCTAAGTGTATTCTCGGACGATAACAATCTGAAAAAGACTGTTTCCGAGTTCGTTATTATTCAAACTCAGCCAAAATCGATCGCTATTACGTTATTACGTTTTTACGAATACGCCTAGTAATAAATACAACTACTATGTACGCGATAATAATTAAAGATATGCATTATTATTATTTATTTATTTATTTATTTATTTATATATTTATTTAATAGATATAAATGAAAAGAAATAAAGATTGTGCGGATGCGTGCGCATTATACGAAGGAGGACGATCTTTTTCACACACTCACACAGCATATTTAAGAGTAGTGTTTGTTTCCATTTTCCAATAAAAAATGTGAAAACAAAACCAATTGCTAATATTGTATCGCGTAATAAATATAATATATATAGGTATATTTAAACTTTAGATGCATGAAATTTAGCTAAATTTCACACGACGATCGACGCGTTAATAGGAAACATCATATACGATACGGCTCTCATTTTTTCTAAACCAAATATTCGTAAGTTTTTGTTATGTTTGTTGAAAAATATATTGTAATTAAAATAAAATAAAGAGATTTATCGGTATACAGAATCATTATCAGTCCGAGGAAAGTGGAAAAATATTCGAACGCTCTATGCATATTCTGCAACTAATTTTTAAAAGAGACGATTATTTCTAAAATTTTTTTCTTCCATCTGCACATCAAAAGTTTATCGACTGCATTCGATACGCGAACTGAACAACAAGGTCATTAATACGATAAAATACGAATTGATTAATAGCAGTATAAATATAACGTCGGAATGAAATGAATTCACGACGTTTGCCTCAGTATGTACAAGAAACATGTTTCGTTTACTGAAGCACGAGGTATTTCTAACAATTTATTACGTTTATACTATAAATTTACCGATTCATTATTTTTAGCCGTATAGAATATGCAATAATTATATTAAATTATTGTCAACGAAAACGATACATTCCTCGTTGAAAATAAAACTACCGGACTATGCAGATGTTGTAATAATAGGTAAAACAACAAAAATTCTCTAAACATTCGTTTTTTCTATTTCTATGTTACACATAAATTAATGGTATTTGTAGGTGGTGGCAGTGCAGGTTGTAACGCTCTTTATCACTTAGGAAAATGTGGCGTTAATGCCGTATTGTTGGAGAAATTTAAATTAACTTCTGGTACTACGTGGCATACTGCTGGCCTTATATGGAGTATACGTGGTCCGAATGATACCGATATAGAATTATTAAAAATTACGAGAAACGTTCTTAAATCGTTAGAAGAAGAAACTGGAACAAGTCCAGGGTGGATAAATAACGGTGGACTTTACCTTGCTCAGACCGCTGTGAGTATTTTATATTTCGTTTATTTTACATCCGTTTCTTCTCTTTTTTCATCATTATACAGGACCGATTGGATGAATATAAAAGACTCGTTACCGGATCTAAACCTTTTGGTATTGAAGCGAATCTTATCTCACCCCGAGAAACAAAGAAACTATTTCCGTTGCTTGACGAAACAATTCTTCGAGGAGCTATTTACTGTCCAGACGATGGCGTTATTGATCCCACTATGTTAGTAAACGCCTTGACAAGATCGGCAAAGAATAATGGTTGTCAGGTAGATGCACATTTTTTTCTCCCAATCACGAACAATGATCAATATAGATAAATATATTGAATTTATTTAGATTATAGAAGATTGTCCCGTAACAAAAATACTCACTAAAGAGACTATTACGAATGACAAGAAAATTTCTGGAGTAGAGACACCGTATGGAATCATAAAGACTAATGTTATTCTGAATGCTGCTGGTGTTTGGTCAAAAAATATAGCCAAGATGGTTGAAATGGATATTCCTTTGGTACCGCTTAAGCACGCGTATATTGTTACCGAACCCATACCAGGAGCACAGAATCTTCCAAATATCAGAGACCTTGATGCTAGTTTATATATACGAATGCAAGGAAACTCTATGGTTATAGGTGGTTATGAACAAAATCCAATCATGTTATCTTCGGTAAGTCCATCATGAATCAATTTTAATATTAGTAGCATTATTTAAAAATCACCTAAATTAGACGATTAAGATAATAATTATGTTTTCATAAAAGCCACCGGAAGATTTTTCGTTCAGCCTCTATGAAATGGACTGGAATACTTTTGACGCGCATCTAAAATCAATGATTCGTTTAGTTCCTCGATTATCGACGACCGGAATAAAAACCACTGTATGTGGACCAGAAAGTTTTACGCCTGATCATAAACCAATCATGGGTAATAATTTCAATTCTTATCTCGTCTTACTGTCTTAATCGTTTTAAGTTTCATTGTATTTAAAAGGTGAGGATCCTCGTTGTTTTGGTTTATTTTACTCGTGCGGTTACAACAGTGCCGGAATGATGTTAGGAGGTGGATGCGGGCAACAGATTGCACAGTGGATAATTAATGGTCGACCAGACAAGCACATGTTCGATTATGATATCAGACGGTAGACTCTTTCTCTGGCTTTGCTCGACCTATTCGTCGTATTAATATCTTATGTCTTTTTATATTTACATTTTTAGATTTATTCCAGGGCAGAGAAAAAATTTCGTTTGGGCAAATGAGAGGTCCCATGAGGCATACGCAAAGAATTACAGTATTATATATCCAAACGACGAACCTCTAGGTGGTAGAAACTTGAAGCTAAGTCCTTTTCACGATGTAAGATTATTCGATAATTATTCGAAACTTTTGTTATTCGTTAATATGGTATAAGGAACGATTACTTTATTTGTCGCAGTTACTTGTCGATAAGGGTGCTATAATGGAAGAATGTGAAGGTTGGGAGCGACCTGAATGGTTCTCCTTAACGGAAACGGTCCAAGTCAAGAAGTATGATTATGGTGGACATTATGGAATATCAAAAAACAAAGATGACAAATATCGCGAAATATTAGAAAAAGAGTGCAATTTTCAAATTTCACCGTATGATGATATTGTAAGTTTTTGAAAATATTAATAAAATATTAATCGATATAATCATATTATAAGTGATTTTTGAATTTATACTAGATCCGAAAAGAAGCTCTTGCTTGTCGTACAAATGTTGCTTTGTTTGATATGTCTCATCTTGGAAAATTCTACCTTTGTGGTCCAGATGCACAAAATGCTGCAGACTACTTATTCACAGCAAATACTGATCGCGCTTTCGACAAAACAGTTTATACTTGCATGCTAAATCATACAGGAGGAATAGTGATGGACTGCACGGTTACAGTTTTGGAGCCTGGATCCGGCGGAATCATAAATCCGATGTTTAAAGAAAAATCGTTTTACATCGGTACGTTTTCACAAAATCTTATCGTTTGGTTAACTTCGTTATTACTGATTTCTGATACTATTTTAAATATTAGTCTCGAGTAGCAAAGCCGCGTACCATACGTGGGCTCACATGAATAAAGTGATACAGAAAAAAGGATTTGATGTATCTTTACACGATGTCACAGAACTGATTGGAGTTTTATCCGTGCAAGGACCAAATAGGTATTATACACGATTTAAGTTTACCTGTGATTTAGGTTTGTATGCAGATATTTTAAAATTACGCATTATGGTATAGCCGAAAAATAGTGGAATCGTTAGTAGCGGATGAAATCTCGGATGAATCTTTGAAATTTTCAACCACAAAATTAGTAAAAATTAAAAATGAAATAGTTCGATTGATTAGACTTAGTTTCGTTGGTGAACTCGGCTTTGAATTGCATATTCCAAAATCCTCTTGTCAAACGGTTTATGCAACTTTAATGAAATTCAGCGAACCATATCGCATAAAACTTGCTGGATATAGAGCATTGCGTAGCCTAAGCTGTGAGAAAGGTACATAAATGATCAGTTCTGTAATGCGATATTTGTACCTATGATATTGTATCGTAGGTATCAAAGGATTCGTATCTTTCAGGGCATCTTCTGTGGAATGAAGAACTCAGAGAAGATGATAATCCCATAGAAGCGGGATTGGGATTTACGTGTCGTACTTTTGGTAATTATTTGGGGAAGACGGTAATTGATCGGTTGCGAAAAATTGGTATTAAAAAGAGGCTAGTACATATCCATGTAAATAGGTAAACGTTATCGTACTATTCATTTTTATGATTTTATTACTTAAATAATACTAATGTTATATATCGCGATAGTGATATTCCCATGTGGGGTTCAGAAACGATTTACAGAAATAATCATGTCGTTGGTTATCTACGAAGAGCGGAACGAGGATATAGTTATGGAAATACTATTGGACACGGGTGAGTAAACTTATCTTGAATAAAAATTACGGTATCATTAAACTTCCTTAAAATCAGGTATATCAAGCATCCAGATGGAGAAAATGTAACAAAGGAATTTTTAGAAACTGGTAATTATGAAATTGAAGTAATGGGGAAGAGATATAAATTTGATCTTTATCTCAAAAGTCCGTTCGATCCTCAGAATCAAAGATTATTAGGTATATACGGAGATAAAGATGTTCCTAAACTTTAAAAGATTACAGGTTTTAACTGTAATTCTGGTTTATTTATATCTATCCTGCAAGAGGGTTAGCATGTATAGTTACACTGTTTATTCGTGTTTCTGTAAGCGGCTTATAATTTTTTGGGCTCACAGGAAGCTTTTCCAGTTGTTCCAGAGTGTCTAGACCATCTATTACCCTAAAAATAAACAATTTATTAAATCTTGTTTAATATAGGACAAAATTATGCACAAAAATTAAGCAATAAATTTATTTACTTTCCGAATAAGGTATATTTCAAATCAAGATGCGGTTGAGGACCATACGTTATAAAAAATTGACTTCCATTAGTATTTGGACCGTTATTGGCCATAGAGACGAGACCTCTCGTATTATGTTTCAATTCTTCCTTAAATTCATCTTCGAATTTACGGTTCCAAATTGATGTTCCACCCTTGCCAGTTTGTGTCGGATCCCCGGTTTGCACGATAAAACCTTTTATATTTCGATGAAATAAACAATTGTTGTAATAATTGCTAGCGCACAAGGCAAGGAAATTCTACAAAATAAATACGCTAATTTATATTTGCCCAAACAATGTTATATCGTAAAAGATTACAAAAGGACTACCTCACACGTTTTTGGACACAATTCACAAAATAATTCTATCTTTATATCTCCAACGTCGGTATGTAAAGTGACGCTCTAAAAATGAAAACCAATTATATTTTACATGTATATATATATATATATATATATGTATACGCATTGGGTGTACATATGAAATTCTGTAACACCAATAAAATAAACAATTTGAAAAGAACAAACGTAATTATAATATTCACTTGCGCACCATCTTCGATATAAATGTTTATTAATTTATAAACACTAATATACGTCGATACTTATTATTATTATTATTATTATTAAGATCTCTCATATTCTTCAGTCGCTAATAACGCGTACTAACAAAAAATGAATATGCACCACTTATATATTTATGTAAATATGTACGTAAGGGTAGCCATTTTGAATGTCATAGAATTACCAACGAAATCAAATGTATGTGTTTATTTTTAAATAAAATCGAAACTTTAATAAAATATTGCTGTAAAAAGCAGCGTCGATGAATGAAAAATATCAAAGTATATGTTCATATAAAAACAAGCAAAGAACGTTTAAATGGTTGATATATTTATCGAATATAATTTATAGATGTTACCCAGTATTTGTAACCAATTTGACTTTAGTTGAAAGCTGTAAGGAATCGTCAAAGCAGCGCCACTATTTCTGCTGAATGTTCAGCTTGTTTCTCGTTACATGTAACGGTTAGGCAAAAAAGATATTGAATACTTTAATATAAGTTTAATTCGTAAAAAGTGCATTTATTCTTGTTTAAGTTGAGAATAAGATTATATTTTATACATTGAAGGAAGAAATAAACTGAATTGTGAAAGTTATCATAAAGGAGTGACAAGAAAATCTAGACGAGTGGCGCGTCTGTGCAAACGGGTCTCTTTGGTTGCATGACGTAATTGTATTGATCGCGGAAGAAGAGCCGAAAGTCGCGCATTCGCCATCTTGGACGAATTGTGGAAAAGAAGTTTCTGTGTCTCGCAGGCGCGGTACGCTTGTAATAATTGTAATCCGTGGCGATCCAGACATTAATTAGTTTAACTGGGAATTAACCCTTTTGTGAATTAGAAACCCATTTGGACGGACCAAGGTAAGTCATTATTTCTTTGATTCGCTTCTTCATCCGAATCTTTTTTTCTACGTGGAAACCTTACTGTCTAAGCTTGTTCTACGACCATTCAACTTCGAACAAGTTTTTTTAAATTTTTTATTTATTTGATATTGTTACTGCGTCACTTTGTCTGTTCATAAGGTACTCCTACTATGAATTATTTCTTATCGTTGAATTTTAATTACTATTTCCTCGCAATCTTCTTGTTTTGAATTTTTAGCGACTTTGACATCATGACCAAGGGTTGGGTCCGATTCATGTACTTTAATTGTTCCACTTCTTTTTCATGCGTATTTTATATTTATTTACCGTAACGTACAAATATAGTTCTGCTTATCCTTCCTTTTGGTTATTACGTTTTTTTTTTATTTTCTCATTATAAAAGAATATTTTGAAATTTTCTGTTTCCCTTTTTTCTTTCTTATATCCAGCATTCTTCATAATATTATGGTTAATTGTTTTGAGATTTTATTAGAATTTTATTTAAATCAGATTTTATTTTTTGACACTTTGATCTTTGATAAATATTTTTGATAATGTTTTGTCCTTTTCTCTTTATTTTTTTTAAGCGTAATAATTATTACCAATAATATGTTATTTTTTCACCAGTCGTATCATTATTTATGTAGTTTTTAGTTGTATTCTTTTTTTAAGACACAAACACGATTTAGTTAGTTTGTTTGTTTATAAAAAAAACTATATGTATTTAAACGTTATATATGATTTCAGACAAAGGGTTCGTTCTTTGGGTCTGATTGGTACTAAATGGTTGCCTGCAGACAGCATGTCTACTCTGTCAGGGCTCGTGTCGAAGGGGGAGAAAGGAAAATCAAAGTTTCAATCATTAGACATCAATAACTTGTACCGGGTGAGTAGGGTGAGTTGGCCAAGCAGTTTTGTTCATTTATCTCTTTTATCTTTTGCGTTTCCATACAGATGATTTTTCGCGTAACTTTATGTTTCCAGTAATTAATAGACGCAATTTATTTTATTTCAACGTTGTTATTGTTCTTGTTATTACCTGTTGTGCATAACGAGTTACTATTATCAAGTGATTATAAAAAATAAACACCTTTATAAAAAGAAATGGAGTTGGTATCTGGTTTATTTCGAATGCAGGGAGAGTCTTTAGAGCAACATCAACAAAAAAATACATTACCACGTAAACATGGAATGCAAAGTCTTGGAAAGGTGCCTTCGGCACGACGACCTCCTGCTAATCTGCCTAGTTTGAAAAGTGAACATAGCAGTAACGATCCTGCTGTTAGTCTTGTACCGAGTGGAGGAAGTGGTTGGGCTACTACCAAAGATTCAACGACTACCACTACTACTACGACTACTACAGCTGTAACCACACCTGATACAACTACTGTAAGTTTCCTGGCACCTCTTGTTTCGATCAATGATATTTACTTACAATAATTTACTTATAATAAATTATTATTTATAACTAATATTTACTGGTCATTGAAACATTTGTCTTTAAATAATTATGGTTTACTTCTCTGAGATGTACTATGTTTACGTATTTATTAAAGATATGAAAAACAAAACGATAATATTTATGTTCTGTCAATATAGTCACATTCTTCGCCGACGCAATGTGTACCAGGGACTACTGTGACGGCATCGTTGCATCCACTACTTCCGGGACAACAAAGTATTTCACAGCCTCCGTATTCTTCCGACATAAACAGCAAATCATCATGGAGTGCAATAATGAGCAGATCTGGAGACGGTTTGTAAAATGATATGACTCGTTTATTAACGTTTTGCGTATAATTCTAGCGTAAGATTAATGAAGTAATAATAATATAAAATCGACATATTCGATTATTCTTTCGTCGATATTTAGGTACTGTAGCAGGAGGCCAACAACAATCACAACAACCGCAACAACAGCAGCAGCAACAACAACAACAACAGCAGCAGCAGCAACAACAACAACAACAGCAGCAATCGGTAAATCGGGAATTAAATGCACAATACGGACCCGGACCAAGTTTACGACCGCAAAGTAAGTATTTATTACGATAAATGTTCCGGTGTTAGAGAAGTTTAATTGTCGAATTAAATATGAAAAATATATATTTTACAAGTTATTTTGTAAATTTCGAGTTACAAAATTGAAATTTTATATTAGCGGAAGGAAGTTGGATACAAGGTGGAAGCCGCACAAACAGTGGTGCGGGAATAGGTGCGGCTCCTGGTTCCGGAAATGGAACCACTTCAGCGGTCCAGGCCCCCCCTTTGAATATCAGTGGATCGGGAGGGCATTCAGACATATCTGGTGGCGGTCGACAGAACTTGGTCCAGTCTCCCAACATGGGCATGGCCCAGGGAGGCCCTCCTCATAGTTCGGCAAATAGTCAGAACACTTTAAATTCTAATTCCCATCAAGTTGGCTCAAACCTCCATCATTACAGAGGACTTATTCCCCCATTTGTAAGTTTTGTTGTTATTATTATTATTATTATTATTATTATTATTATTATTATTATTATTATTGTTAATTATTACATTGATCGTCGTTAAATGTATTTTGAATCGATTCTTGTAAATAATCCTAGATATTTGTAAAATTTAAAAAAAAAATTTAGTTGTACAGAGGAAACTTTTCTGGTGGATTCCCTTCGCAGTTTCCGCCGAACACGAGTTCCAGTGGGCCTAGGCCCCGGTTCAATTACTCGTCAGAACGATTTCCTGCTCCACCTCCTATTCGTCAACAGGAACGCGATCAGCGTGTTCCCGAGGAAGAAATCGTTACCCGACCAATTATTAAGGAAGAAGATCTCACTCGAATGGACGATATTTCGCGCGATGCTGGTTGGGCAGCACACGACGATATCGATTACAATCAAAAACTTGCCTTCAGCGATGAAGAACCCGATTCTGAACCATCGAAAAAAGATGAAAAGAGAGATACCAAGGAGGAGAAAAGCGAGGAAATATCGACAGAAGATAGGGACAAAATTAGAGGTAATCGCGACAATCGCGATGATCATGATAATCGAGATTCGAAGGAATCCCGAGAACAACCGATTCATCGGACGTGGACTCAGAGCTCTGTACCTCGTGATTATCGTGGATCCAACGGGTCTGGTAGTTATAGCGGTCAGTCACAACTGCATTCGGTGCATTCTTTAAGAGGTCAGAATATTTATGTGACGTAGATGCATTTAGTAGTTTAGATTCGTTTTCATTACCACGTGCCATTTGATCAGTCGTAAACATGTGTTCTACGTGAGAACAATGTATTTATTAATATTTGTTATTTTTACCGTGAAAACAGGAGTGGAGGATGACGAAGCCTGGAACGAAAGGCGCAGACTAAAATTTGAAGTAGCATCTGCCGTTGAACGCGCTCGACAACGGAAAGAAGAAGAGGAGAAACGGTACCAGGAATTGACTAGGCAAGCGGCAGCTAAGAAGTTACAAGATTTGGAGCAAAAATTGAAAGCTAAACACAAAGAAGAGGAACGTGGACAATCGAACGAGTCGAAGAGTTTAATAAACGTTCCGCCGGTACCAATACCAGTTCCTGATTGGGAAAGGGAAAGAGAAAATAGAGAACGAGAAAGCAGAGAAAGAGAGCGACCTTGCGCCGCCGCTCCAAACGAGGGAAAAGATGAAAAGTCGTTGAACCGTGAATTGCGCGAAACCAGAGACAGTCCAAAAGATGGTAGAGAACCGCTAATGTCGGATTTCCGGCAAGGTGATCGTGATCGGCAAGGTTTCGCGAGACAACCGGATACCGTGCGTAACGAACGCGAAAGGGAACGAGAACGGGAACGAGACCGTGATCGCGATCAGAGAGATACGAGAGATCGTGACCATTTAGCGTTTTCTCGCCATTTTCAAAACAATTTACCACCACGATTTCAAAAACAACAAGCGGAAAGAAGCGGCACTGGTTTCAGTCGAATCTCACCTTCGACCGAAAGATCGTCCACGCAGTCGGTTCCTTTCTCTCAACAGTACGATCCTGGTAGATGGGTTCATAATCATGGTTCTTTAAGTAAGTACCTTTGAATATTCTAATCGGTAAAATTTCGTTTAATCCTTTTGGTGTCGTAACCTCTTTAGATTCTTCTTTCCTTTCATTCGGGACACGAAAGATTTCTAAAGCGTTCGCGTTGCACCAAAAAGATTAAATGTTCCTATCATCGTGTTTTCTTTTTCGAGACGATTAATCTTCTTTGTATTGAATTGAATTTGTATTAGTAGACAATAACTTAAAAGCAGCACACGGTAATGCACCGCAACGTCGCAGTAGGACAGATTCCGATATTTCTACTTCGATGGACGAAGATCGGCCTCCGTCACGAGATTATCGTAGTTCTCTCCTACGCGACGATCGATATCGTCATTCTTCGCATCGACCATACGATGCCCGTAAATCGGCCAGCTATTACGACGAATACGGTCGTAATTGTAGAGATCACGATTACGACGATAGGCATTCTCGCGATTCTTGGGAACGGGAAAGATACTTCGACGATAACAAAGATCGGGATTCAAAGGACGGATTGGAAACAAGAGATGTAAGGGAGAATCGAGATATCCGTGATAATCGTGCTACTAACAGAGACAACCGAGATTCAAGAGAGATTCGAGACAGGGATAGCAAAGATAAAAAGGATTACGATAATTATTTAAAGGTATATTTTCATTTGTTATTTCTTATTTCGTGTATTATTACCATTCGTTAAGAAGCGTTAACAAGTTGATTTCTGTGTGTTGCCAATAGGATCCCTTCGACGAACGCGATCGCGACCGTGAACGCGACCGTGAACGTGATCGCGAACGTGATCGTGATCGTGATCGTGATCGTGATCGCGATCGCGACCGTGAACGCGACCGCGAACGTGATCGTGAACGCGATCGTGATCGTGATCGCGAACGAGAACGCGAACGTGAACAGCGAGAACGTGAACGGGAACGCGAGCGCGAGCGTGAACGCGAACGTGAACGCGAACGTGAACGGGAACGAGAACGAGATCGAGATCGTGATCGCGATCAAAGGGAACGGTCGGAGAGTACGGAATGGCGCGAAGAACGTATAATTCAAGAAAGATCGATAGATAATCGCCGCGATACCCAGAGAGAAGAGAGAATGGAACGCAACGAACGGCCGCAAAGACCAGATTCTCGTGACAGTCGCACATCCAGGGAATCGAAAACGTCTTTGCGCGAAGACGATTCGCACAAATTACGCGATTGCAGTTCTTGGGTGAACGAAGTTGTCGATTACGAGGAAAGTAAACGGGATATGTATCACGAGGACACGAGAGACCGAGAAAGGGAGAGGGAAAGGGAGAGGGAGAGGAGGCAGCCGTTGGGGCCCGTGACCAAAGAAAGAATCGAGGCAGACGAATTGAAAAACGAAAAACGTAGCTTGACTCAGTTGAAACGAGCCGCTTGCGATTCGGATAAAAAGGATCAGACGAAGGAATGTACAGAAACGAAGAAAGAAACGGATGTTTGGAATAGGAAGCTCGAACGAACTAACGAAAATAACAGAACGGTAGAAAGAAGCGACGGCTCTCCGAAAGCGTGGGCTGACGCCGTATCTCCGACGTTCGACAAAGAAGAAAAAGTTTTGGAATGTAACAAGAACGAGAAAGATACGGAGGACTTGAAGCTAAGTTTCGAGAAATTAAGCTTGGAGAAAAGAGAGGATACTTTGAACGAGGAAGTGACAGAGTTGCAGGCTAAAGAAGATAAACGGGAAAAGAATACGCGAAACAGAACGAGTAGCGGCGGATCAAATTCTAGAGTTCGGGATTCGCGCGGAGGACGTCAATGGGGAGGGATGTACAGCGTGTACACGCGAGGATGGCGCGGTCCAGAATCGAGAGGACGAAGAGGTGGCCCTAGAGCGGCAGCTAGACCCGCTTCCGCCAGGAGCGGTTCCTACGGACACACCGATTCGGAGAACAGTGCCGACGAGGTATCCGGTTCCACCGAATCCGGTAAGGAGGAGAAAAAATCAGCCAGGTCGCCTAAACTCGGCGGTAGCCACAAGTCGGAAAAGGAGGAACGCGTCTCCAGCAGAGACGATAAACGCGCCGATTATTCTCAGTCGCAACGCAACGAGAAACGAGCTTACGACGCGAAATCGAATCGCGAAGGTTTTGCTCCTTCGGGAGAACCGTCTCGTCGCGGTCGTGGTAGTTTTCGCATCCGTAGCGCGACTACTGCTGGCAGTCGTATGGAAGGATACGGTCCGCCGTCGAGTAAAAGTCCTTTCTCTTCCGAACGCGGTACCGACGAGAAACAAAGTTGTGCGCGACAAAATCCCTCGACACCTACCCCGGAGAAGGAAGTTGGCTCTTCGATATCTTCACAGCTCGAATCCGCCGACGATAAGATAATAGCGAAACAACAAGCATTGACAGCTGGAATAACTGGAAAACGTGCCAAATCACCGAATCAACAATCTCAGCAGTCCCAACAGGCTCAGCAGCCTTGCAATAAACAGGAAGCGAGCCATGCAACCGGTAACGTTGTTTCTCAGAAGGTGCAGTTTAGAAAAGAAGAATCACGATCGAAAAGAACGCGCAGCGGAAGCAGAAGGGTAAGTATATTTGGATATTTAAACGACGAATCGACAATTGACGCACGTAAACGTAAAAATCTGTAAAAACGAGAGATAAATCAAATAAATCAAATAAAAAGATGGGGGAAAAAAATGTAAAAATAAAAGATAAAAAAAGAAACAGAAACTCTTTTGTCGTATTCGTTTTGAAAATATGAAGGTGTACATCGAAACAAAGCGATTTAACGGTTTACGCTCGAACTCGTTCCTGTTATGTTTGTAGGGTAGAGACAATCGTGAACTACGATACCGCGGGAATGGCAGTAACGCGTCGAAGCAAACCTCTTCGGACGTAGGAAACGAAGATTGGGAAACCACTTCAGAGAATAGCGGCGAAGAACACATGGACGAGCATAAAGATTCCCGCAATAGTCGTAATAAACAATTCACCGTGTGTACAAGCACGGGTAATAGTCAAAACATGGCCGCATCGAATATGCATTCTCGCAGAAGCGAACAAATAGGAAATAGTCGCGAGCAACGCGAGAAAGGTTTAAAGTCTTGTTCGAATACAACGTCGTCTCGGGCCCCGGGCGCGGAGAAACGAAACTTGCAAAATTCCAGTTTCGCCAATCAGAAAAGTCATTCGAACAACATTCCGCCGTTGATACAAAGCTGCCAAGTGCAAAATGGAAGATCGAGAAATCAAAGTATCGGAAATAATTCGATGGCTTTGAGTAAGGCGACCGTTAAAGATACCGCAACGGTGAATCGTATGGACGACGTAAAATTATCCGATCCGAATTTGATTGGTCAAACTGTCAACGACGCGAACAAAAAGTCTCAGGGAAAGGAAAAGAAAACGATCGTCGAGTGCGACGGGGAAACGAATAGTTTCGTCGAAGATGTATCGAACGCGATCGAGGATAAGCTCGATTCGGATGGTTTTCAAGAGGTTCGTTCGAAGAAAAACGTGAAGGAGTCCAGACACGGGCAGAAAGAGGAAACGAAACAACCTATCAAACGCGAAAAGGAGAAGGATAGAGAACGCGATCGTTCAAAGTCAAAAACGAACGGCTCGCAAGCAACCTCTCTGCAACAGGTGCAAAATATACCCCCTTTATTGAGTCAAACTATTCCGCAACCTGCGAATATCCAACAGAAGCAATACGACAGAACCTCGAGAAATCAGAAACTCGCACCGAGATTCCAAAAGCAGCGTTTAGCGAAACAACAACAGCAACAACAGATGTGCGTGTCGGAAGCTACCGATTCGAACAAGATAAACAATTCGAATAATTATGGTAAAGACTCTTCGAGCGGACCTGCACCTCCGCCCTCCGTAAACGCGTGGGATAAACCGTTTACGACCAGTCAACTGCGATCGAATTCTCCGTCCGCGGTATCCGCTGACATTCAACTGATACCAGGTTTGTCCGTGCAAAACGATCACGGTCACGGTGGTCACGGCGGCCACGGTCATAGTCACGGTCACGGTGGTCACACTGGCCATGGTCATGTCCACGGTCACGAAGCTAACGAGCAAACCAATTCTGGAAACAGTAGTCAACGAAATTCGCCGAACAGCGAGAAACCTGGAAAAAATTTGAAAGATCAACTCGCGGAGAAAAGCTCCGTCGCCGATGTTTCTTCGCCTCCTGTCCAAACGTTGATATTCGAAAATACGAATTACTCGAAAACTACCAAGGCCGGCCCATCCGATTTAGCGGTGAAGAGCAAATTTCCGAATCATATAAAAACTCAACAGCAGCAACGCGTCGAGAAACGCGCGGATTTGGAAGAAGAGGGTAACGCCAGCACCATTCAACAACAGCAACAACAACAAAGTCTACCCGTTGCGTTTTCGAATAAGCCGAACGATTTGATAAAAGACAAGAATCAAGAACCGATTCAAATGCCGCTTTCGTTCAATAAGAACGAAGACAATGCTGACATGAAATTAGATTTCACTTTCGATTCGGATCTTTCTCAGTTGACCGAGGATAAAAGCAAAAGTTTAGGGATGACTCGATCGATGCACATGGCTACCGGCCAAAATACCATATCACCTTCTACCGCAGAGTTGAATCTGAAAATTGCCTCGGTAAAGAAAGTATGGGAAAACGCGCCTCCGATGCCAACCGTGGTTGAACACGAGGATGGCAATGTCGTCAGTAGCGCTAATACCTTTCCTCAACCGTTCGAAAGTACGGACGTTGATGATAGTTACAGCCCTCATCAACAGTATAATCAAAATAACATGAAAAATGAAATAACCACTTCTACGAACGTGTGCAAGGTAAGAAATCATTTCGCGAACATTATCATGTTGTCATGCATGCATATCTGAACTATTACATCACTAGAAATTGACTCGATACTCAACATAAATTCAACTAAAATATATGTTCTTATTTATTAATTATGTTATTTATTTCGATTTTGTGTTTCCTCGTTCGTATTTAAAAGTTCCCTTAGCCCATTTGCATCACTGACCTTAAATATTACGCGAGTCCAAATAATTCGCGAATAACCAACTGATTATTGAACTCTGATGCAAATGGGTCAAGTAAGATTCCATGGTGAAAATGAGAAAGGTAAGTGGCTAACGCGCATCATTCGTTTCTCTTTCGTCTAGAACACACGTACCATTTATTTTTCTATCGACTACTTCGTCACCATTACCCATCCTTCTCATCGTCACCGTATATCGATAAATTTGCATCTTTCCTCACGATCAATATTTTTACTATTTTCGATTTATCGTTCACACTCTCGTCAATTATTATCATTAACATCTCGCGCTAGATACTCTCAATCATCGTTTCATCGATTGTTTTTTCTTTTTTTTTTTTTTTTTTTTTTCTCTCTCCTAATAGAGGCTTTCTTTTAATCTTTCCTCGACCTTTTTTCTTTTCTGTTTTCCTCCGCCTTTTCCTCTTATTTTCCACCTTTTCCAACTATTGCTTTTACTCTACTTCTGTTTACTACTTTTTTTGCACCGAGCTTACGCGATTAGCAATTAACCTAACTGTTTTCACCAAAATGTAGAAGATTTATAAGGAAAAGTCGGTCTTCGAAATCCGCGTTGTTCGATCGGCATCATTTAATGCAGCAGTTGATAGTGATGTAAATAGAAAACTAAATAACGAAACACCATGTCCCCTGTGGGAAGATGCTGACTCTTTGCCTGATGCGCAGCTGGTTCCCCCGCAGGTGAAGCCGCAGCAACAATCTTCGGGTAGCAGTAGTGGTCAGTCCGGTTCGACTGTTCCCGGACCGAGTCCTATCGGAGCAGGTCAGAGTCCTATTGGTCATCCTCCTGTTAGTCTTCAAGGACCACTGAGTCCCCCTCCATTCAACTCTACTGGGCAACCTTCTCATATAAATTATCAGGTGCAGTTTTATTCGTATCTAGTCGTTTATCTTATATCTTATATTATTATGTTATATATATTATTTATTTTTAGGAATTTCCTCAGTATCCTGGTTCTCAAGCAGCGCAATATGGAAGCATGTCTGCCATACCTTCTCCGCCAGCTGTATTATTTAATACTGGCTCTGGTCAACTTCCAGCTCAAGCGGGAGGTCTTTATGGAGCGTTTCAATTAGATCAAAACCGATCTCCTTTCACTCAGTATCCTCCGTATGCTCCGTCGCTTCAGAATTCGTTCAGCCAACAAAATGTTTATTTGCAACAACCTCCACCGCCGCCACCCCACGCACCTAATGCGCCTACGCCGGATATGTATCAAAATAATCTTTCGCAATATCGCATTGTAAGTACGGAATTACAATATTTTTTTTTTTTTTTGCCGTTTTATATATATATATCGTATAAAAATCGTATCGATATCGTGACAAAAATAATATGCGCTGTTCAACTATCCGAATGCAACGTATTTATATTGTATGTATGCCTTTCGGTCAGTTAACGAACGGATCACCGCTTTCCTATACGATAACGTTCGTTTTTTGTAGACTGCAGCTGCTGCTCCGCCGTTTGGACAAAATCAACAACTCAGTAACAATCCGAACACCGTTCTTATTAGTTCCTCCTCGAATTCGTTGATGTCAGCTAGCGTTAAGCCATCTTCTCAACCTATTGGCGCCATTGGAACTAAAGCTCCACATTTTCAAGCTCCGTCGGCTCCTCAACCAAATCCAGTACGTCTTTTAGTTTAGTTCGACGATGTAGTTTGTGCTTGCTCTTGCACGACATCCTTTATCGGATTATTTCGAAGATACGTATGTCTTTTTGTCTTTTTTTTTTTCTTTTTTTTTTTTTAGTTAACGTACATACCATATGATCCAAATCAAGTACTCGGCGTGAGTGGCAGTTACATGGGCAATTCCCAATTGGTACAGAGACCTGGTCCGAACGTACAAGCCTCGGCCAATAGTTATTATAGCGCTACTTCGGCTGGTAAGTAATATGATAATTTACTCAAAACTACTCGCTATCTTTGAATCGTATCGTATCGTATTGTGTATGTATGTATAAGGTCCTTCGATCATATTTTCAGATGTATTCCCCGGCTCGCAAACAGGTTTTTATCAACAAGGAGGTGCTACGCAACAGACTGGCACTCATTATGGCCTGCAAGGATTTGGTCAACACAGCCAAAGTTTAGCAACTGGCAATGCTACTCCCGTTGGTCTTCAGAATTTTAGCACTGGATTTTTGTCCAGTTCAGGTTTACAGATTGCCGCGGCTGCAGCGGCTCAACAATTTCGCAATCCTACTGGTGGACTTCCTGGACCAGCGAACGCTGGCCCTACCTTTCTTAGTAAGCATCAACCGCAAGAACAACCTAGACAGTTAAAGAGTCCTTCGGGAAATCAACAAGATGTCCTTGCATCAGTTTTCAGTTCTAGTAAGTCCAATTGTTTTTGCGTCGATGTTGCGTTAACGATGCCCCGCTACTCGCGATTTCTGATCACGATTATGATCAAGTACTTTTCTTAGCCCCACAGATACCGTCTCCCAAATCGAGAAATTGTAAACAGCAATCTACGTCTCAACAACCACAACCGAGTCCCACGCAACATCACAAGTATCAACAGTATCAAGGAGTTAGTCAATCGACACTGGTAAGCAACTGTAGCTGCGTAAACACAAATGCGTTTAAGAGTTTGTCGAGTCGCTGCATATAATTAACGAGTGAACAAATAGAAATTTAATCAGGATCGAAGCGATATCAAAGAATACAACGTAAATTTCATTCGATAGATACCGGCGCGCTACAACAATTCACTACTATAAATTACAGGTTTTGCAACAAAATGTTCGCGGTATGGGTATGCCACCGCGCGCTGGCATTCAACCTTCGCAACAACGTTATCCGCCACCCATTCAGAGACCGGTTGTTCCATTTACACCGGGTCCAAATCCTAACAATCCTTCCCAACAACAGCCTAATTGCATTCAATCGCAGCAGCAACAGCAAGCTCAGATTAATCGTCATAGACCAAATTTACATCAACAGCAGCAACAACAACGTAATATGAAAATGCAGCAGCAATATTATTCGACCCAAGGTTAGTTTCCGTTACGTTTCTATGCAACGAAAAATTACCGAATGATCGAATCGTCCTGATAGTAAGATCTCTTGTATTCGTTGTTTTGCGCAGGAAACGTGAAAATAGACGCGAATGAAAAAACAGATTCTCATAATGACAAAATCAGCGACGGTAATTCCGGTGCTCAACAAGGAAGCACTAAACCCAATGTGAACTCGCAAGACAATGACAATAAGGAAGAGGTGAATCAACAAAACGAATGAATTTAAAGCAAAAGAAAAACGTTCGTTTTATCCCTCGGAAAGTACTGTTTACCGCTACGTATTAGTATGACATCGATTGAAAGGTAACTGATAATAATTAATTTGTTGTCACGAATGGAGCAGGCTGTACTCCAATTGATAATCGTGCATCGTTCTACAACGAGTTGAAGCACTTTCTGCGTTTAGAATGAATAACTCGGTAACTTGGTCGTGTCTAGTTAGAATAACTTAATCACGATATACTGGAAAACAGTAAAAGTAGGTGATGTCGTCATTACATGTAACAATATTTTCCCATGTTAACTATTGCGACGTTACGTTCCATCGACTCGACGAACGGAACATTTTTATTGGACATTCCTTTTTGTTCGACAGAATACTGCAAATTGCAGCGGAACAATGTCACGAAAGAATAATGAAATAATGTCTCCCTCCCTTGCCGCGTCGCCCCCTCCCTACACGCATACACACCTCCTCCCCCCACCCCACCCTCCCTCCGTATCACTTCGCATAAAGGAAAAGAAAGCGAAAAAGAAACATTGGACGATACATTGAAAATAAGATAGCCGAAAGTCTTAACGAAATACTTGAATGGAAGAGACTGTGTGGCATCTTTGACTCGACCACGACATACGTATATATATATATATTGGAAGTCGGAAAGAGTCAAATAATTCAAGTGGCGCGCACAATGTATCCCTTACTCGGTGTTAATCGATTATCTTAACAGTTAACTGAATTGCACTGACTATGAAGACAACAAACGTGCACAAGACTTCTGTATATGGAGAAAATTGCGGTTTGTGGTATACGAATAATGTAAAAGCCAGATTTCCGTGGAACGTACTTCAACGAAGAAGATGTTGCGTGATCGTTGCCACATTTTATAGAACGACAAAATGGAAGAAAAAGAGTAAAAACAAAGACCGATTTAAAAAAAAAAAAAGACTGTTTCGTGTGTATCGAAATTGCATAAACATAAAATTCATGCAACGGTCAAATAGATCTGCATGATATTGTCCCTAATTACAGCGTGACAATTTAAAAAAAAGTTCGTGTACATTAATCATTTACGGATATAATGTGAGGTCATGACGAAGCTTGTGAAAAATAAATAGTGCAACAATTGTTTATAGTACTAAATATATTATCATGACCTAGCCATGCTCAGAAAGAGTATCAGTAATATTAGAAATGTAATGTAAGGTATCGCTTGAATAAGAACGAAACACGCACTCGATTTCTTCGTGCGTAGTAATATTTCTACTAGGTTGCAACATTATCGCAATGTACAAGTCGTAGACAAAAATTGTATATTCTTTTGCTTTTCTTGCGTTTCGCGCAATTATAATTATAATAATTATCATTATCATCATCTTCGCCCACATTATCATCGTATTTTATTTTATTTTATTTTCAATACTATCGTCGTTGTCATTATCATCATTGTCATTATTATTTCTATTATAACATTATATTATATGTATTATCATTGCCGTCGTTGTTACTACTGCCGCTGCTACTATTACTTATTACTAGGACCGCTACCATCGTCATCGATTCTGTCATTATTTTTGAACTTGTTACGGTTATTATTACGATGGTGATCGTCGTCGTCTTCGTCGTCTTCGTCGTCGTCGTCGTCGTCGTCGTCGTCGTCGTCGTCGTCGTCGCCGTCGTCGTCGTCGTCGCCGTCGTCGTCGTCGCCGTCGTCGTCGTCGCCGTCGTCGTCGTCGTCGTCGTCGTCGTCGTCGTTGCCTGCATTATTTTTATTATCAGCATCTGTACCGCGACCACTATTCATCATAATTACGATCATTATAAAAACGAAACCGATGAAAATAAACAATAATATTTACAAGAATTTATTTTTAACAATTTCACTAAAAACAACGAAAGCTTATTTAAGATATCACGGAACCACTATGCTACTTACTGCCATTCGCATGATAAATTACCATTCGCGATCTAAATACTATCTTTGTTAATTGTTTGTTTATGACACGAAACATAAAGCAGTGATTAAGCCAGTATTTATAAAACGCACTCGTTTTAAAGAATTAAGCATATCGTTTGCTCACGCTCATATTTAGTTTTACGTGAATATATATTTTTTCTTTTTATATCTAATGGCCTTGAATAAAATTATGATACAAAAATTTGTGCTTGATAAACGTTTAAAATACGGGTGCCTTCCACGTACTGCCACATACATTTCCAAATTATTTCGAATGACGTTCAAAAATTTTGCTCTTTTATTTAAACGTTCTTTCTTTTCTAATCTAATGATCGTATAGAAAATGCTTCGAATCAAGGACAATATAGCGAAATATAAAATATTTGTAACACGATCACTTTGTTCGAATGTAATGGCATAAAAAGGACGAAACGAGACACTCTCAATAATGCTTTAATAATAATAATAATAATAATAATAATAATAATAATAGGTTTCGATAACGTGTATCGTTTATGTATCGTTTCAGTTTTTTTCATCTTTATATATAAGTAGTATTATTGCTTGTAATAAGTAGCGTTACTACTACTAACGATACTAGCAGTAGTAGTTAATAACAGCAGCAGCAGCAGCAGCAGCAATAACAACAACAGCAGCAGCAGCAGCAGCAGCAGCAGCAGCAGCAGTAGTAGTAGTAATATCAGCGATAGTATTCTGTGTTGAAACTAAAGTATCTGTTTAAGAAAGCATGTATCTTCACTGGCTCGAAGCTAAAATCGTCAACCTGTAAATATGATATTTTAATCCAGTAAAAGATATAAAAACAAAAATCACTGGTGATATCATTTACGATTATAAAAAATGTTATTGAGCCCATGATTCATTTTGGAAGTTGAACGACAGTAGTTGTGGTGGTGCTACTAAATCGTTGAAATTGTATAGCCACTGCAGCATTATCGTTAAAAATTAGTTAGAAATTAGTTAGAAATTAGTTAAAAATTAGTTAAAAATTAATAAAATCAGTATTAAATTATTAATATTTATAACATTAAAGCTATCACTACTGCTGCTGGCGTTATTGATCGATTGCAATAGTAAATATTCTACAATCACATATTATTTACTGTTACAATAGTACTATTGTTTCGTATTTAGTATCATTTTATTTTTTACCTTTAGAATATTATATTATTTTTTGCATTTCTTCTTTATTCCTTGTAACTCATTTACATTATTAGTTCGAGTATGTTGTTTATATTCTACTTATTTTCTATCGATACGATTTTAATTTAACATAAATATTGCTAACAATCACCATCACCGCTATAGATGTCATAACGTAGTCGTTATCGTGATTATAATTACCATATAATTGTACGATGTTACGTGCTCTGTGAATTTGATATACCAATTTTTCTCGAGATTCGCCAATTTAATATAATACAATAAACTCTTATATACTCAGAATGAACGGCGATCAACCGTTATTGCCACTACTATTCGTTTTAATGTTAACGTTGTTAATAGCGACGATAATGTAACTGTCATTATTGTCTTCGTGCTTGATCAAAGGAGCTGATTACTGGAAGACGAAGAACGAACTGTAAACGAGTAAGTAAAAAGAAAATACGGTGTCCGATGCGAAAAAGTATCTCGAAATACTTGTAATTCGAGATACAATGGTTCATCTGTTTACTTATTATCGATAATATGCGACGTAATCCTTTTCCGGATTATACAACAAAAACCAAAACAGAATTCGAGCGCAACAGTCTGTTGGATTATAACGTTAATCAAATAATGATAATTATTTGTTTATAATAAAATTGTAATATACCGATACATTTTACAATAGAAAAGATATGAACTGTGTTTACACTGTATTTTACAATCATTTACTACTAGCGTTAAATTTAAAGATACGTTGTATATTAATGTATGTACGCATAAAGCGCATGCATGCGGGTGATACACACACAAAAAGGGGTTACATTTATTACTTCTGACAATATGCATATACTCCGCTATTTCTGTATATATTTTTCATTTTAAATTTAATCTATTATTTTCAAACATTACAAACATATATGATACCAGATTATAACGATTAAAGAACACTAAATAATACTACGCTCTTTGTAAATTGCGAAAAATGAATTAATAACAGACCCGTGTACCTAATTATAAATTATAGACCATATATATCTATTTATATAATTAACGGTATGACTTATATATAAATACCTACTAAAATACCAAAATAAAATAAATTCTGACGTAGGATTATTTTTCATTTATAATCTTCTAAAGACATATTAATTAATTTTATTTATTTAATTATTTATTATCCTTGCAATAGTGGAATATCTTCTTCGAAAAATAATACTATAGTAGTACTATTTTCCAATCCTATCATCAAGAAGATTTTTCAAAATTTCAGTTTAATGTAACAACATACATACGTTTGCATCGTTGTAAAATATTTGATGTGTTGTTAATTTACTAACCGCGTCGAATCAAAAGAAAAATGTTTAAAGTAAGCGCCAGTTGAATCGGATTAAATCAAAGTATATCGTGTTAAAATAGAATTGATTTTGTCCTCTAATGTATCGATGATATTTCTAAATCGTGCAAAAAGAATGAGTAAAAAGGTAATTACGCGTAATGAGAACTGTACTTAAGATAAAAATCATACTGCAAGGAATTATCATCGTAGTATCGTAGAAAAATTAAAAATGGCAGAACAGAACCCGCGTAATAGTTGATGCTTTGTGAAGTAACAGTTAATTTAGAATGATCGTGAAATAAATAATAAATCTCCTCGACGATTTCTTTTAATAAATGATAAGAATTTATTATTAGTTTACTGTTTTTAACAATTGTTTTGTGAACACGCAACCTTTTCGAAAAGAAGCGTAACAATTAATGGGGAATGAGAGAAGTGCCCCTAGAGGGCTAGAAATTGACGAGAAATCTGTGGAAATAACAGACTTTTGGGTGCATTATACAGCTCATATGAACGATTATAATACTGACAAAGTTTCTGTATTTATCAGTGAACCATCGTTACACTATAATGCCAGTTTCGGAAATCCGTCTCCTTTAGAGAAAGCAGCAAAGGTTAACGTTATTTTATTGATTACCCCATATATATTAGGATTATACCAATTCGTATACCAGTCGATATCACTTTAAATTCTATATTTATGATAATATTATTTTTATTGATTAAACATTTTACAATTATAACGATAACAAATATATTTTTCAGAATTTAATGTTATATAGGCACCCTTGTATATTGAAATATATTTCTTCGTGGTTTAAAGGTAGTAAATTTTTTTTAACTACCGAACAAGTTAAACCATTAATACAATCGATAGAAGCACAGAGTACGTTACAAATATGCATGGGTTTATATAGCATTTTACGTGCATTAGTCTTTCTTCACGAAAAAGCATTTATTTCCCATAATAATATTTGTGGAACTTCTGTTTACGTTACACCGGAAGGATGTTGGAAACTTGGCGGATTAGAATGTTTGTGTAAATGTAAAGAATTAACTTCTTCTTATTTGAAAAAAATAAGAAATTATAGGTACGAAAGAGGAATATCTCCTAACGAAGATGTAACAGCTCTACCTATAAATTTTACAGCAATCGATGCGTACGCATTTGGAGTTTTAGCAGAAGATATATTAAAATTAAAGGATTCAGGTAAATAATGTATATGACTTAATGTTTATTACAGATTCCAAAAAAGTAACAAACAACAATCTTGATAATTTTATATATGTATATATATATATATTCAGAAGATATATATATCATATATATATATATGTTTCAGAAGATATTCCAGGACTCTTAGAGTTTAAACAATTTTGTAAAGAGAATTTACAAAATTCAGATCCTGAATTAAGAAGCAAGTTATCAAATTTACTTCTACACCCATTTTTTACTCATGATTTCATGAGAATATATGCATTTTTGGAAGAATTACCTTTAAAGAGTAATCAAGAAAAAGAAATGTTTTTTGGGTAAATGTTTTTAATGAAAGTAAAAGATTGTTATTTAACAAATGTTCAGTTATTATTAAAAATGTTTCATCGTGTTACAGAACGTTAGTAACGCAATTGAGAACGTTTCCTGAAAATATTGTTGCAGAGCAATTAGGACGATTATTACTTTCAAGGATAGTTTTATTAGATGTAACGGCACAAGAAAAACTTTTACCTTTTATCTTGAAACCAAGAGGTAAAAGATGTTTAATATTATTCCTCTACGTCTAATGCTTATCTAGGATATTATATTAAACATTATGTAATGTTTACAGATAGGAAAGATGCAACAGACAATAATTTATTCACAGTTTCAACGTTTAAAGTTCATTTGGTACCCAAATTGTTACAAATGTTTTGTATAAGAGATCTATCGATTCGTTTAGTACTTTTATCGCATTTCAATTCATTCGTGCATGCATTTCAAGTAGATGAACTGAAATCTCAAGTACTTCCTGAATTACTTGTTGGAATCAAAGATACTAATGACCATTTGGTATCTGCAACGTTAAAAGCGTTAGCTTATATAGTTCCAATTCTTGGTGCAACCACTGTAATCGGTGGAAAGAGAGGGAAACTGTTTACTGATGGCCGACCACATAAACTAAACGAAAAAGAAATAAACAACAGCGGTACAGATATAAACGAATTTATGGATTCGGTGAATGCGATAGAGAAATCGGTTAATTTACCTGAAAGACCTTCACCGGATGGAGGAGAAGATAAAAAAGAGGTTATTTCGTCTATTACCGAAGAAGAATATACATGGTCTGACTGGGATTTGCAAGAAAATACCACTAGTGACCCGCATCTTCTTATTTCACGATTTTCTGAAACAATTTGTCAATCTAATGGGGTTTTAATCTCACATTCAACATCAGAGGTTGAGGATTCATTATTAAATACGAATACAACCGAAATGATAGAATCGAAAACTACAAAGCAGAAATTAGATGTTTTATCCGATATTTCAGAACTTGATATCAAGAATTCGAAATTGTCAAATTGTTCCAAGGATGAATATGATTATTTCACAGACATGGAGCCTATAATAAAAAAAACGCAAGTCCTACACGTCCTAGAACCACAGACGTTGTCAAAAAGTGTATTTGACATGAAAGCGTCGAACGAAGTCGAAACGACAGATGGGAGTAATGGATGGGATGAAGATTTAAGTGACTGGGGAACAGAAGATGGTGAAGAAATAAAAAGTTGAAATCTTTGTTACGTGTATTTTGCATCTCTATGTTCAAAGGATAAACTGGTTAATTTTACTTATTTAAGTTATTGGTGTGAAATAAAGAAAGTATTTGTTTCTTTGTTTCGTCATTTTGATAAATTGTGTAATATTTTTGTTAAAAAGTACCAATTATGAAAAATATCAATATCAGAAGAATACATAAATTACGTGTACAGTAAAGCCACGTTTCTTGATCGTTAAAACCTTTTGGTAAACGAAATGCAAGTTACGTCCAATAGTTTCTAAAATTACTTTAGATGAAACACATCATACTTTAGTTCCGATTAATGAAGTTCTAAAGCAGTTTTAAAACATATTTTATGTTTCTTTCTTTTCATCGACGGTTTGTTTCTCCAAAGCAACAACCAGCTTTCACGATTAGTAAGATTACATTATAAACTCTCAGTTGGTATGGCCAAAACATATATACATTTATGACAGGTAATCTTTATACCCCGAGTGTATGAAATTCCTAGATGAATTTACATCCTATTGGCGCGTTCTCACGAGTTTTTAATCTTCGGCAACACGCATATATTCTCATGAACATTGTGACGTCAGAAGTGTAATTAGTTATTTTATTGATTTTCTTTGACAAAGACAGCGCTTAGGTTTTACGCAACCCAATTTACTCAAGGCAAAAATATTATTTCCTCATTATTTTACTATTCAAAAACTCTCATTAGCAACATACTTTTCAATTTGCATTTTTCACCCGTATACTCATCTACTATATAATACGTCTCGTATCATCTCATCGTAAGCACTAAAAATGCAAAAGTATAAAACAGTTATAAAAATATTGTTTTAGCGATGAACTTTTTTTTATCCTAGCACTACTTCTTTTTTAGAGTCCTTCTCAAAACTTATCTATTCATTCTATTTTTCTTAGATTACAGTCTGGTTCTTGTTCCTAGATTTGTTCCACTATTAATCTTTTTTGTGACCATTTCATTACTATGTTTGTATCTTCCACTTCTAAGCACAATCTCTTTTATTTACTACGCATTTTCATCTTCATCTTTTTATGGTTCCGCATAATTATCCATTCTTACCATTCTCATATTTCTTTTCACCGTATATATAATCATGAAAGTAGAAGTAGGTTATAGAATTCCACTTTTCCGTGGAATTAAGCGTATATTTTTACAATCTAAACGCCATCTTTTATTAAGAAATAAACTGAACTGAACTGTTCGGCGGGAATTCTTGCGCATTTCGAGGCACATTTCTACCTAAAGTTGTTTTACTATAATGCGTTCTTGATTCAGTCAATTATATATGTGGTGAACAAAAACGGGTATATAAGGACAAGAACTAATAACGTAAGAAGTATACAAAATGAAAGGCCGCTGGGTATATACGCTCGAAGGTAACATACTCTGAGTGAACGAAAGCTGGTCAATCGACGAATATATTCTCTGGTTGAACAGGCTATACATGTAAAATAAACTAGATTCTAGGGTATTTGATTACGTTCCATTTTGTGAGGGCGCAACGAACATTCCCGACAACTTCCTTTTAGAACGTGGAACCTTCGACGAAACAGTTCGGTATCAACGTTTTGTCAGGTTTTTCGTCAGAATGGTAAGTAAAAATTTATTACGGCTGTTGTAATTCGATAAATAAAGTTCCCAATTAACAATACAAATGTTTTAATTCCACTAAAAGTATAAGATGCATATTATGCGATTGGATTCATAAAGGCTTGAATTATAAGCACAAATGTAATCTTAGAAATTAACAGCTGTAAATTATTAACTGAAAAAGGACTAATAAGAAATTCAAAAGTATTTAATTAACAATTGAAGTGAATTGTATTGCTAAATTTTTATATTATTTCCTTAATTCGTTTCTATAAAGAATCAAAATGCTTTCCCTAAACATTATAAATAGTTTAAGCGAAAAAAAGATCAATATCCCTCGTTTTCAGGATTTATGTATTACATTTTAGGGTTTCGTAAAAGTTGTTAAAAATAAGCAGTATTTTAAGCGTTATCAAGTCAAATTTAAAAGGCGACGCGAGGGAAAGACAGACTATTATGCTCGTAAACGATTGACCATCCAGGATAAGAATAAATATAATACTCCTAAATATAGGCTAGTAGTACGCCTTTCTAATAAGGATATTACTTGCCAGGTAAATAAATAATTATATATTATATATATATGTTTTAGTTGTATTATTTAATTTTAGCATACATATATAAATATATATTTGTATACATATCTATGTATATGTATAGGTGGCATATTCAAGAATAGAAGGAGATAGAATTGTATGTGCAGCATATAGCCATGAACTTCCAAAATATGGAATTAAAGTTGGTCTTACGAATTATGCTTCTGCATATTGTACAGGACTTCTCTTAGCACGAAGAGTAAGCATTTTTATATTGTAATACTTGTTGTATACCATATTTACAAGTACATATGTTCATTTAATGATGAAACACTCAGCTCGCTTTGATGCATGACTGAAGAAAACTCAATTGTTCCCTGTTTTATAATTCTGAATATCGACTAGTGGTCTTAAACATAACTGAGATGTTGTTTGGTATTAACACTAATGTATGTAATTTTTTTTTTCTATAGCTATTGAAAAAGTTAGGTTTAGATACTTTATACACAGGCACGACAGAAGTAACTGGAGATGAATATAATGTCGAGGAACTTGATAAAGGTCCTGGTGCATTTAGATGTTATTTGGATACTGGTCTTATGCGTACAACTACGGGTGCTAGAGTTTTTGGTGCCATGAAAGGTGCTGTGGATGGTGGCCTGAACATTCCACATAGGTACTATATCGATATATTTATTACCTTTTAGTAATATCTAGCATGTTCTGCATAGGTTATTGAAAAATATTATTAATATTAAGTAAAATGATGATTCCACGGCACATGCGCGTCATCTGAGTTATTGCAAGGCATGACTTTGTATCTGTGTTCTACGATATAATGTAAGCCTTTGCATAGACACGAAAGATTAAAGACCGTTTGTCTGATATTCTATAATTTTTTATAGTAATAGTGTAAAAGTTAACTTGAAATCTAATTTTTTACTGTTTATTTCTGTTTGTTTCTTCGATGAATAGCACCAAAAGATTTCCTGGATACGATAGCGAATCTAAATCTTTCAATGCCGATGTTCATCGACAACATATTTTTGGACAACATGTTGCAAATTATATGAGAACATTAGAAGAAGAGGATGATGAAGCTTTCAAGCGGCAATTTTCACAGTATATAAAAAATGGCATTACTGCTGATAGTGTAAGTTCTCCTATATTTTATTTGTACACTATCACTCGTCCAACTTATAATTACTGCTCAAGTTTTCAATCTCTGCAGTGTCGCAGTTGGACAATAGCAAGTGCATTAGTTTTGAAAAATAAATGTATGAATTAGTGCATTTTCTACATTAACCTATGCTACATTTTATATAATTATTTATACATAAATTAAGTTTTCATTTATTTATTAAAATATTGGTAAGACATATCCATTTATAATATAATTTTTATAAACAGATCGAAGGCATTTATAAAAATGCTCATGACGCTATACGTGCAAATCCAGAACACACGAAAGTTACTAAAGAAAAAGTACCTGTTAAAAAGCGATGGAATCGTGCAAAACTTTCTTTGTCGGAAAGGAAGAACCGCGTTGCTCAAAAGAAAGCATCCTTCCTTAAAACTTTGGAAGAAGTGGAAACTTAATTATGTCATCTTATATCTGTGTCGACGCAGATATTTACTTAGAGTATGTAAGTCGCCTTCCATCATGAACGCGTGGTATATGCTCAGAAAATTTTCGTATCAAAATGAAGAATATTCAACAAACCTTTTACAATTTTTACGTTATATTAATAAATGTATAATTGACATTAGATAACTGGTTAAAATCTAATTTTACAAAATGATGAAAATATAACGTACAATTGTCATAAACATTACGCATGTAACATGTTGTTTTTTTTACCCCTTTTTTTGTAGAAACAGTTGCTTCTGAAATCGAAATCGATGTTACCATCAACTGGACATGCCATAAAACTATAAACTTAAAATGATATCGATCATCAGAAAAACAAACATATTTTATAAGAACATAAAAGTAAATAATAAATAACTTATTTATTGAATTTTAATCCATGACTTACATCTTATTTCATACACATATTTCATAGACACTTTCGAATTTAAGAATAATATAATTAAATTGTTTCATTCGTCATTTCCCTGTTGTTTTAAAGATATCAAGAACTCTGTAATTAAACTTAAAAACGATTTGGTAATTTTGCCTTAACTCGTTAATGAAAGTAACTGCCCATTTTTATTGTATCTTGTATAAGAAGAATTTAATGTTCACGGTAAATTGGTATCTAGCATAACTATTCTTTTAATTTGATTTAAGACTGTTTCATTTTAACCGCATAATTTGTTTGTCCTGTTTGAAAAAATGTTTTCTGAATGTAGAAAGTACTAGTAGTATCTTATAAGCATGATAAGAAGTACACGAAAATGTGATAAGAGCAAAAATCGTATAATTCGCTCTATGAGTTAACATATTCTTTTATTTTGTAAGATTCACTGAATTTCTATTTAAAAATTTGTAAAAATGTAAATAATACTAGTAGTCAAAAAAGCTGTTTTCTTATTTTATTTGCAAATTCTAGGACAGTTTTTTACATGATGATACCTAGACATTATAACTAGTTCATTTTCTTCAATTTGTCTATCGATTAATTTTTGTTTTTATAAATGTTATTAATTTTGTCTGTTTATCTTTACTTTTATATGTACGTACAGTGGGTTCATTTCCATTAATACAAATAAATTAAATTAAATAAAAGGTTTTCAACGAAAAAGCGATAGTTTACTACGAGAGCCAGGTAACCGGCCTTGTACGTCAACCAATCCAGCTTGAATATCCCCAATGGAAGGAACGGTTCTTACTTCTCCTCGAGCTGCTACACTAGGCGGTGATTTAAGTAATCGACGCGCTACACTTTTTATATCGTCTTTCGATATCCTATCTGCAAACAGAGAAAAATAATGTAAAATTTTAGCTTAATAAAAAGCATAATAGTTGCTTAATTAATATGTAACTCACCAATTGCTTGTATAAAATATTCTGGTCGTTTTCTGGAACCAGTGGCTAAAACTTGTCTTCCAATATCTTCAAACACAACTGGCCTTTGTTCCAAATTCATAAGTAACATAGACTGTAGCTGTTTTTTGGCCCTCTATATAATTTAATATCCAATTCCAATTAAGATCGTGAAAACAATAAACATTACAAATAAAATTTATAAATAAAACCATACTGCTAATTCACTGTCCATAATGTTGCTTGCCATAGTAACCATTTCGTGTACAACTATTTCTACCATATCTTTAACATAAGACGGCGTACAGGATGCATGAATGTAAAACAGACCCGTGTCGGCATACGCGTGATTATATGCAGTTGCACTATATAACCAATGGTATCTACAAAATAATGTTTTTCACGACGATGTTTTCATTTTTTAAAGAGAAATAACTGAAAAATTTACCTGTTAAGTACGTTTGTGTATAAACGGGTATACATGCCCTTTCCTGGACCTCCAGCACTGAAGCTATTTCCACCACCCATCATCATATTTAAAACACACATAGCTACAAAATCTGAGTCCTGATGAGAACAGCCCTCCAAACCTATCACTACATGCGATAATTCTGGTAAACCACTTGGTCCTGCATATACAGGTACATTACATTCTTCCTATAAAATTTTATAACAGCGTTATAAAAACCAATAGCATTTGAGGACATCTTTTTGCTTTTAACTTTAGAAGATAATTACTAATATGTAACCTCCTGTATACTGAGCAATTGATACATCAACTGTATTTTTAGGTTTTCCTGCAGGATTCTCTTTCGTCCACTGTTGTTCTTCTTCCCAAATAGATTTTTCGTCAACAAAATATCTGTCACAGAAATAATAAATGTCATTTGACAATCGTTATGTAGACATAAAAAGTACTATATTTAAAATCCTACAGAAAGAATGGATAATTTCATCTATTTATCAGTAAAAATCTGAAAATTATGATTTATACTAACAAGTACTTAACAGTTTTACATATAATTACTTTTGAACTGCCAAAACAAGATCTTCATGCTCTACACCGACACCGGCCACTACCATTCTGTTTGGTGTATAATGATGTCTTAAATATTCAAGTAATATTTTCCTATCTATTAAATTAATATTTTCTTTTGGACAAATCTTTGGAAGACCAAGAGTATTGTTTCTATAAGCAGCCTAAAAAAAAAAATGAATTTAATACGCATTTAAAGTAATTATATGATTTTAATTATACTTACAGCATGAATCATATCCATGAGTATCGGTTCTTGCTCTGGCCTTGTAAGTAAAGACTCCAATTCAAATTGAATCATTTGTCTAGCTGCATTTATCTAAAAATTGTAATGATTAGTTTCTGTATCTAGATTACGCTCGCATTATTATATTTACATCATTTTATATTTGTCAATAAAACACACTTTATATAAAAAATATCAAAATTCTAGTATACCAAAAGATAATAATCTTTACCTCCTCTTGCGCAATTTGAGGCCTTAACACAATGTCACCTAAAATCTGTACCACTGTATCCAGTCCATGGCGTTCTGCAGATGCGGCATAAACAAATGTATCCCTCGATGCTTGACAATCACATATGCCTCCATGTTTTTCTAGGGTGAGCATTATCTGATCTTTATTCTTATACGTTTTTGAAGACTGCAAAAGTAAATTACTGATTTTTTTTATTTCTTGAATAATAACTCTTCGACGTACGATAAAAATCTTACTCCAAATGCCAATTTTTCTAGGAAATGAGAAATACCGCTAGGATATGCAATTTCATAACGAGGGCCAGAATCAATTAATACTGTAACATAATATTTTATATAGAACATGAATAATCACACGATTTAAAATTCATTCGAAGACCTAATAACTTACCACCTACTGTACAAAACTGGCCAAACCGATTTTCTGAAGCGACTTTCAGCCCATTTGATAAAACCGTTACTTTAGTAGTATGATGCTCTTCCTTTACGGTAGCATAAATTGCTTTGGGTAAATTAGGAATAGGTTTAGTTAATGGAGGAAATGGTGTAACCACCGTTTCTCGTGTTATTTTATTGGGAATCTTATGAGAAGAAAAATTACATTTTTTAAATAAAGGAAAGGTATTCTTTTGTATTGCACTGCAAAAAAATGTTTTTTCTTAATAAACGAAATAAATTCATGTAACAATCATATCAGAAATAAATTAAATGACATAAAATTTTTTGTTCTTAATTAAAAGTCCTTCTATTAGTATGAATGAATTATTTTTTCTTAAATTGATTAATTACCTGTTCGCAACGGAAACTCTGGAAGAACCTTGTAACACTTTCATCAACATTTTCGTATTACCGTTTGTATACACCTTTTTAACATTGAAACAAGCTTTCCACCTTTTGCAATCCGAAAATTAAATCGTATCGTATGATTGCAATTAATTTAATAAAGATAACCGTAACAAATAACCTGTAATTCGACTATCTTGACCGTCGTGTTAGTAGCGCCACAGTTTTGTACAGAACCGCATAGAACTTTTAACCATATAGCTTTCAGTAAGGACATGTGTAATTGTAAATTTTACGTGCGTTATATTTCCTTAGTATTTCATTAACTGGATGTAACCTTTCTCGCAAAATAAAAATGAGTTCGTTCAAACGGTCAAAATTAAAAAACAAAAATGCAAAGAATGCGACTATAAATTCAACAGATAAATCTCGTAAACAAGTACGTAAGGAACTTAGAAAACAGAAAAAGATTAATAAAGCAATTTATTTCCAAAAGAAAAATAAGACGCTTGTTTCTTATAGTGACGAACATGAAAAAGGTATTAAAGTTTTTGACGATAAAAATATTTACGACAGTAATAACGGGAATATTGACGAAATCCAAAGGAAATCGGTTCAGAAAAAGAAATCTAAGAAAATCGAATTTAAAAAACAGACTCGTCGAAACGAAGCGCTAAAACGAGCTAATTTAAAAGAGGATATAGAAATTAAAAAGTTGGAAAAGCAATTAAAGTTAAATAAAAGAAAAAAAAACGCAATTCCAAAATCTTTTGCATTAGATGGTTTAGATTGTATCCTTTTAATTTTAATTCAAAATATATGTAAAAATTACACACGTTACTTTTGATATAAAAGTATCGTTTTTAATAAAAATTCTTTAACATATGTACAGATCTTTTAGACTTTTGTTTAGAAAATGACAGGAAAGACATAGTAGAAAGGGAAGAGAAATTCTTGGTGGACAAATTTGATAATGAGTTTGAAGAAAATTTAACAAAAAATGTTGAAGATACTATCAAGGAGAAGGACACTTCCAAACAAAATGAAACGTATAATACTAACAAAAATGAAAATACAAATGATCGTTCGACTTTAATGGTTGAAAAATATATTATTAAAAATGAAAATGTGAACAAACTTGATTTAAAAAAATCTAAAATTCAAGAGGTCACATCTAAGGAAAATAAAAAAAATGTTAATATCGGTGATGGTTCATGGGAAGATATTTATGGAAGAAAAAGAGACAGAGATGGTAATATTATACAAGATACTAAGAAATATATACCACCAGCTGCAAAAGTCACTGCTCGTGACGTAAATCCAGATAATGAAAAGTTGTACAATTTGAAAAAACAATTGAAGGGCTATTTAAATAGAGTAACGGAACATAATATTCATTATATAAGTAACCAGGTAATTAAATTTTTTGAAACAAGACTCGAATACAGAATTAATATAATTGTTTTTTACGCTTGTCGTGCTACAGATAGAAACAATGTACATGACAAACAGTCGCAACAATATGAATCTTGTATTATCAGAATTAACAATGGAAAGTTTAATTACGAATGTAATTACACCAAATCGACTGATTTGTGAACACATGATGTTGATTGCTATTTTGCATGCAAATGTTGGCATTGAAGTTGGTGCAAATTTTTTGGAAAAACTAATTAAAAAATTTGTCGAAATAATGGAAAAACCACAGGACATAGGAAATAAAGAGTTAGACAATATAATACTTATGATTTCTCATCTTTATAATTTCAAGGTAACGTTTAATTCGTCGAATACTTGTTAAAAGGTATATCAATTATGGTTTTATCGTAAAACAATTTGCTATAGGTATATGGACACCAACTTATTTATCAAATTCTTAATAAACTAGCAATAAAATTCACAGAAAAAGAAATTGAGTTGATATTGCTTGTTTTAAAAACAGTAGGATTTTCTTTAAGGAAGGATGATCCAATTGCCTTAAAGGAATTTATAAAAGATGTACAACAAAAAGCTAGTCATGAGAATGGAGAAAAGTAATTTATATTCTTTTCTGTTCATTAATTATAAAGTTAAAATTAACAGAAATTACTTAAAAACTTGTCGTTATTACACAGTTCAAGGGTAAAATTTATGTTGGAAATTTTATTAGCGATAAAGAATAATAACGTTAATAAAATACCCCAATATGATCCTTCTCAAGTGGAACATTTGAAAAAAGTTATGAAAAGTGTAATTCGTAAAGGCAATGATATAACGCAATTCAATGTGACTTTAGAAGACTTGCTACATGGTAATATTTTTTCTATAATCAACACGAATTATGTTATCAATTATATCGAACTATTTTCTTATTGTAGCCGACGAAGTTGGAAAGTGGTGGATTATAGGCTCGGCATGGTCCGGAACGAACACTATAGATAACTCAATAGAAACAAACAAATCTAATAAACTTAATTTTGGCAAAAAGATATTAGAATTGGCAAAGAAGCAGAGAATGAACACGGATACTAGAAGAAATATATTCTGTATTCTTATAACAGCCGAAGATTATCTAGATGCATTTGAAAAATTTCATCATCTTGGTTTAAAGGACCAACAAGAAGGAGAAATCATTCATGTTTTGATGCACTGTTGTTTGCAGGAAAATAAATTCAATCCTTATTACGCGATATTAGCTCAAAAATTATGCGAATATAACCGAAAATATCAGGTATTGCTTAATAATTTTATTTACAATCGATGAATCAATTGTTGACGATAAATAATCATGCGAGTAACTTAAACATAAGTCACATTATAATATTATAATGATAATTAATGTTTATAAATACTATTCAATATGATTCGTTAAAAATTCGTTAAAAAAGTTTATTATCAGCTGCAGTTTTTCTTTGTATTTTGATACACGGAATAAGTATAGAACGTTAAAAGTTTTAATTAATTTGATTATTAATAATATTTTAGCTTACAATACAGTACACTTTATGGGACAAATTAAAAACGTTAGAAACATTTGAATCCAACCAGTTAAATAATTTGGCACAGTTTCTAACTTACTTATTTATTGAGAACTGTCTTGCTCTATCAATTTTAAAAGTAAGTATTATGTTCTTTCTTACATTTTATTAAAATTGTTAAGTATATATCTTTTATTATTGTATTACAGGTTATTCAATTTACTGAACTAGACAAGCATACGATGAAATTTTTAAAACAAATTATATCGGAAATTCTGTTACACGAAAACGAGAAAGCTTGTCTACGCGTATTTGAAAGAATTTCTGTTTCTCCTCAACTGCAAACTTTCAGAGAAAGTCTTCGTTTATTTATAAATTGTTTCTTAACAAAAAATACAGACTCGTATAATATACCGGATAAACAGAAATTAACAATGAAGAGGAGGATGGAACTTGTAGATAAAATACTAATTTCGCATGAATCAAAAGTCATGTTTTAAGACGCTTGGATCAATTTTTCGAGCGTCGCTACAAGTAGCGCACAAATGATTTTGACAGATGACAGTTGGATAAGGATGGAAATATACCCAATAGTGCTTTTTGCTTATAAAACATTCATAATGTAAGATGGAAAGTTATAAAAAATGATATTGAAGTGTAAAATAATAATTTGCCATTAAAAGTGTATGTTACTTTTCTTTTGTTTTTATAAATTCAGGCATACAACAAACAGAATCATACATATACATTAGATGTAATGAAGAACGTAACATGAATAATATTATTTTATGATTTATTTAGTTATTTCAACTTACAACAGAAGAAGTATGTATATACGCATAAAGTTGATTAATTTCTTAATTACTGCTTATCAAAAGTCTGCATACAAAGTTTGTAAGTATTTTCATATTTCGAGTTCAAAGGGGCGCTACATCCGTATCCACCCAATCGGTGAATACGAAGAAAATCGTCGCAATTGATTTTACCGTCTCCGTTGCAATCCTGAAATATGAAATAGTATCGCAACAATAAAGTAGTGCTTTTGCATGATTAAATATCAATATCCCGATAAATATTAATTATAAAACAGTATAAATATACACGAACAACTATAGCATAGGTAAGTGGTGCATATATATTTATATTCGTAACGTACGTACCTGAGCAAATTTGTCCATATAACCCTGTACTGTACGAGCTGCACAGTATGCATCACTTACACATTGCACGTATCCTTTGTAAAATATTAAATATTTTAATAAAATAACTTATATATTTGATTTAATAAAAGTGATTTGCATACGCGTCGATAATTTACTAACCATCTTGGTTCGAATTAGAATTATTATCGAGAACTGGTTTTCCAGCATCGGCCCAATAACGCCATGTTATACGGAATGGTCCACAAACGGACTCGTCGCAACCAAGCGTAACATTACACCCAGACGCAGCTTCGCATATACAACCTAAACAAACCTTTGACAGTGCTTCGGTTGCCGTCACCAGTTCATTTTGTTCTGTGTACCAAAAGTATGATTCATATTCAATTTTTTTGTATTCACAAATAAATACTTATGAAAATATTTCTCAAAAGAGACGAGCAATGACAAGTACAAATAAGTAATGTTACTATCTTTTCGTTATTTTATATAAATATGATTCAATAAATTTATCGTTATATCCAGTTTGTCCGATGTTAAAGAAATAATGAAAACGGTAATAAACTGGATACTGACCTAACAGATTTTTATAAATTACGCCATACTTTAAATTCTTTCCTATTTGATTGGGATATCTTTTATATTTATACATACATATAAATATTTTTTTGTGATAAGTAGATATGTATAAGTATAAGCGTACATGCATACTACGTAACAATTTACATGTACAATAGTTCTATTTGCCGAAAATAATACGTACATAATATTTGTCTGATCAGAAAAGAGACTGAATTACTTTTTGCTTGAATTCGAATGAAAGAATTTTTTATCGAATTAATTTGTGTGACGAACGATTATTTTCGCGTATTATTCGTTTTTAATTATTAAAATAAGATATATTATATATACATAAAAATTGCTCACCGTAAATTAATAGTAACATCAATAAACTTGCCACGGTTGCAGAAATACTTGGCAAAAAGCCCATTTTTAGTGTATCGTCACAATACTTAAATACAACAAACTGCTACGGGGTATTCCAGGATGTTTTCTCCGGTTCTTTTATATATAACAGAGTTGTAGCGGATGCGACGAGTGGGCGGTGGACGAACGTTGTCGCCCGAAGAAGTGGGGAATCTAACGGAGGTCAGTGGCAAGGACTATCTTTTAAAAAAGATCACAACGAAAAAAAGAAGATTTAAGATCCGACTAATCTCGACATGGAAATATGCAAGGAAAAACTGATGCTTATATAAATATACATAAATACGCTTGTTGAATTAAAACGAAAAACGTTATAATAGTTTAAAAATTCCAAGAATCATGCAACAGAATTTGATTAGAATTGCATATTTATGGAATTGTGTATGTCATCTTGAGATGTTATGTTTTTCATGATTGCATTCCTACGGATCTCAGCATACACCAAATATTTGTGTATACATATATATTTATATGTATATTTTTATTTATTTGGCAAGATAAGTTTAAAACGAACTTTCCATTTTCCTTAATTAAAAATGATTATCTTTATAGTATTTCGTAATTGTTAATGATCTATTTAAGTGCTTGTCTATTCTGAAATTGTTTCTATTTATATATGTACGTGCATATTTCTCCATAGATAATTAGTTTATGAAATAAAAATAATAAATGCCGAATAGAGCGCTGTGTTCAAAAATTTACATTGGCGTTGATAACTCAAAAATTTCGATTATTCTGTTTGCAATCAATTAAAATATTTCAAGGTTATTTCTATTGTTAGATTTGATTAATGAATATTAATGACATACAATTATTGTGAATATTATAGCAATGCCGTTCAATATTTATCATTGAAAGAATGAAAGTACTAATTCTTAGTATATGGGTACGATAACGTGCATCATCTAATTCAGGAATGAATATTTATAAGAGTAAAATCGTGGCTAGTACTCATCGATGTTCATGAACTTAACAACGACGAGCGAATGGCGGTTACCAACGATCATCATGTAGCGGAGAAAGGCGCCCCATTCTTTGATTTTTCAAGGTCACGTAGTTGAATCCTGCTCAACTAGCTGACTACGATTTATTTATGTTAAATATCAAAATATTTAATACAAACGTACGATTCGTACAATGCTTCCCTCTCATGTTAAACAATTCTAAATATTTAGTATAAGTATTTTTATAGATTGAACAAGTATTTCCCAGAGAGCCGTTAAACTATGTATAATATTTCCCCTTTACTTGTCACAACATTTACACAGTCCGTAATTTGTGCAAGACTTAGAGGCGAACGGAACAACTGTTTTTTTCGGTAAATCGGTACTGCTAATATCGTATACTTGTGAAAAAGTTGACAAAATTAAAAATTATTATTATGAGAAAGTTACGAACACATTTCTCAACCAATTATAATATGTATGTTTAAAAATAGTACTTTCTCGAATTCTATCTTTTGTCTCAAGATGCGGCATGTATAAACATTCTATATATGTATTCTAACATGAATTCGTCCATGAAATTGCAATATCAAATTTAAGTAGAGTATCAAGTTACACATTACTACTTTCTACAGTTTATCACTTTTGTTGTGCATTAAACCGAAAATAGTATGCGTAAATTAATATATATTAAAGAAAAAAGTAATAAATTAAAAATGATTTCTAGTAAATGATCAGTAGGGATTATTGCTTCTTCTATTTAATTTTGTTTTAAAACAACGAATAAATAAACCGAAATTTAATCTTTTTTTATCGTATAGTTTAAAGTTTAGATATAAGTTTAGATATTAAGATAGTATCATTCGCATAAATATTTTATTTAAAGCTTTGCTAATAATATTGCTACTGAAATTGAATCGGTAGTTCTAATCCAGTAACAAATTATATGTACAAACAATTATCATTATTTATTAAGTTTACATTAAAAATAACAGGCAGAAATGGTAAATTTATATTTTATTGAATGACTCGATATCGACAGACTGAACCAACTGTTCAAATCCTTCGATCGTCTCCACCAGTAAGTCGACAGATACTTTGTCATCCTCTATTACGCACATTATCCTGAACTTATGGATACCATAACCCACAGCTACCAGTTTAGCTAAAAACATAAAATTAAATTTAATTCTATATAAAGCCCAAAATATTTTATAAAAACAGATATTAATGAATAGAAAAATTAATTGATTTACATGCTCCCCATACTAATCCATCCATTTCAATGGATCTCACTGCTGTTTCCATGGCTTTCATATCGGTATCATCACCCCATGGTTTAACGTCTAACACTAGACTGGATTTTGCGATAAGTGCTGGTTTTTTTGATTTTTTCTCCGCGTACGCTTTTAATCTCTCCTCTCTAATTTTAGCAGCCTCTGCGTCCTCTTCTTCGTCCGACATAAAGAGGTCAATATCTTTATCGTCATCTTCGTTCTTTGTTACCGTTGCAGCAGCAGTAGAATTACTACTATTTAAGATAGGTGCTTTCTTTTCTCCAGGAAGAGTCTTTAAATCATATGATTTGATATGATTGTACCATCTTAAAACATGAGGATTTGAAGATGTCGGCGTCTTTCCTAAAGCTTCTAATACAACTACATCGGCTTGAGTGGGTTGCCACCTTGAAAATACAATAATTTTTAGTTACCTAATTTGTTTATGATAATTACATTTAATAATGATATATTTGTCAATAAAGTAATTACAATAAGTGTTTATAAAAATTTAAAGAACTAATCTATCAAACATTACATTATATTAAATATATTTTTATATGTATAATAGTTTATTATTTTTAACTTCTAAATATAAACTATCATTTTGTAACTCCAACACGCGCGATATATACCTACATTAATCTAAGCACACAGAAAATGAATTAATAGTTTTGTAACAGCTTGATGAACAATTTACATATACAAGAAAGAATAATAACGATATTGACATTACGATAGTTAAATATATATATAACAAAATAAAAAGAAAAACATAAAGCAATGGCCAGTCAATTACATTTAAATGTTTATTTTATTCAAGTTTGTTACTTAATAATAAACCAATAACAATTTAATCGTTTAAAGATGCCAATAATTGAAACACCACGTGTATCGTAACCAAAATTGTATACCGTTATAAAGCTTACCCTTCAATATAACTACGATCTGCTAAGTAAGAATTTAAATCTTTGACACCTTTATCAGTCTTAAGATCACCAATAGCCATCGTGTAAAATCAGGTAAAAACTGAATACTAGAATAAAGCTTCCGACAACGGAGTCTCCTTTTGCTGACTACCGGAAGAGAATGCTATGTATGTATGTACGTATGTAATACATAAACGATAAAAAGTTGACGGTTCGCTATGGTTCGCTACTTCGTTTCGACGTGACGTCATTCCAATACATTATTTTTGACAAGTAACCAACTAAAAATCATTATATTTATATGTATATATGTAAATCACACTCTTAATTTGTTAATTACAAAATTACCTTAATATTGCTAAAATCAATGTATGAATTATAAATGTTTTAAATCAAAAAAGATTATTTGTTATTATTTCCTTTTGAATAAATTAAATAAAAGAAATGTTTTTTGCGTTTTCTTTATCTTTATTTCTGAGAAATTGCGTTTTAATTGTTATCATTGTGTTTCATTAATTGCTTTTTTTCATGAAATGTATACGTAATGCAATGTAAAATATTATATATACATATATAAATGTATATTGCGTATTTAAAAAAATACTAATAAAAAAATATAATTACTGCAAAAGCAAATAATTTAACATGAAATTTATATCATAACAATGTAACTTTTACATTTTGTATAATTTTATAATTATTCTTGGCAGAGACCTTAAAAGATGAGTTCAGGAATTAACCAGTTCTCAATACGCAAGAGCACGCAAGAGTGCACAGTATCAGCGAAATAAAATGTTGTTGGTAAAGAATACAGTTTTAGATCGAACTCATTGATCGTCCGTCTATGCGTAGTGTAGCCATTCTTGCAAGGTTTAGAGGGGTTGTAACGAAGACGAAACAAAATTTGGTAATTAGTAATTAAATAAAATTGTTATTGATATGTTGAAACAAAAAAGATAATTAATATTAATGTATAGCATTAACTGTAGATTTTGAAGAAAATAAATAAGACATATCAAGTGATTAATATGAAATTAGGTTATTACGTTGGTTATGTTACGTGAAACTTAAAGGTATCATTTTTTCTTATGTAACAGGATAGAATTGACAGGTAACGGTAAGATCGAGTCAAAATGTTAAGGCTCCCGGTGATAAAATTATCAACCGGATTACAAAATGGTAGACTTCTTGCCATGGGAATACATACAACATCCTGTAAGTTGCAACAGGATTTAGTAGAAGTGTTCATAGATGATAAACCAGTTCAAGTTCCACCTGGAACAACTGTTTTACAGGTAAATAATACTTTTCCGGTATAATAAGCATATTTTTATATTCAATATTGGCACTTGAGTAATAGATTATGATAGCATGATAAATAATATATGACCATTTTTGTTTAATTATATCTGTCTTAGGCAGCTGCCAAAGTAGGAGTAGAGATTCCCAGATTTTGTTATCATGAACGACTAGCAGTTGCAGGAAATTGTAGAATGTGTCTTGTAGAGATCGAAAAACAAGTTAAGGTATTTATTACGTGCGAATATTTTATACATTTTGTAACGTGTGCATAAATGTACATATTTATACAAATGAAAAATACATTTAGCCTGTTGCAGCGTGTGCTATGCCTGTAATGAAAGGATGGAGAGTGAAGACAAATTCTGATTTAACGCGTAAAGCTCGGGAAGGAGTTATGGAGTTTTTGTTAGTTAATCATCCTTTAGATTGTCCAATTTGTGATCAGGGCGGTGAATGTGATTTGCAAGATCAAAGTATGGCATTTGGTAGCGACCGAAGTAGATTTGTCGATATTAATTATAGTGGTAAAAGAGCAGTAGAGGACAAAGATATTGGACCACTGATTAAAACAGTTATGACACGTTGCATTCATTGTACAAGATGTATTCGTTTTGCCTCCGAGGTAGCTGGTATCGACGATTTGGGAACTACGGGTCGTGGAAATGATATGCAAGTATGTTCGACATCCTCTTTTTGTTTAGTTCGTGTCTTTATACCAATAGCATTTAAGGTACATGCCATTATTATAACAGGTAGGAACATACGTAGAAAAGATGTTTTTGTCAGAATTATCTGGTAATATCATTGACTTATGTCCTGTTGGTGCGTTAACGAGTAAACCATATGCTTTTGTTGCTCGTCCATGGGAAACGCGTCGTACAGATAGCATCGATGTTCTTGATGCTGTTGGTAGTAATATAGTAATATCTCATAGAACGGGTGAAGTTTTGAGAATTTTACCAAGAGTTAACGAGGTATTGTCGTCACGATAATTACGATTTAATTTACGTTTATAGATTTTAATGATGCGATACATTACTTAGGAAATAAATGAAGAATGGCTATCAGATAAGGCACGTTTCTCTTACGATGGACTCAAACGTCAAAGACTCATAACTCCTATGATAAAAGTTAATGGAAAATTGGATGCTGTTAATTGGGAAGATGCTCTTCTAACGGGTACTATCATAGTCACGGTTTAACGTTTGTTCTTATAGTTAATCGTGTTTAAAATCGAATTTTTAAATAATTAAAACAATGCATTGTTAGCTGCACAAGCTGTCCAGGGCATTTCATCGAATAAATGTGCCGCTATCGCTGGGAAATTAGCTGATGCCGAAGCTCTTGTTGCATTAAAAGATCTAGTAAACAGACTTGGCGGTGAAACTCTTGCAACGGAACAAAGTTTTCCAAAAAATTTTGGAGACATTAGAAGCAATTATTTATTAAATAATACGATCGCTGCTATAGAAGAAGCCGATGTCGTTCTATTGATCGGTACAAATCCAAGATACGAAGCACCATTAGTGAATACACGTTTGCGGAAGGGATATATTCATGGCGAACAAACTATTGCTCTAATCGGCCCAGACGTAGATCTGACGTATGATCACGAAGTAAGTAAAGAATTTTTTAATGTTGTAACAAATTCAGTTTTCTGCTATACAGAAACTGAAGTTTTAGTTCAATGTTAGCATTTAGGTCAATCTCCAGAAATTATAACGCAATTAAGGAATGGTACTCATTCATTTTCGAATACTTTGAAAACTGCTAAGAAACCTCTAATTATCCTCGGTATCGAACAGTTAAGTAGAAAAGACGGAGCGAAAATTTTATGCGAAACACAATTATTGGCACAGACCTTAGGAGATAAATCAAAGGTGAGCAAATAATCATTTAATTTGTTTTTATTTACACCTGTATACACAGGTGCATTTTGTTTTTTATGTTTTATTTCAAGACTCCGGAGGAATGGAAAGTATTAAATATACTTCACACGAATGCGTCACAAGTAGCAGCTTTGGATATAGGTTATACATCATCTGTCGATGAAATTAAACAGCAACAGCCAAATGTTTTATTTTTACTTGGAGCTGATGATGCAAACATAAAAAGACAAGATTTTGCCAACACTGTTATCGTATACATAGGTACATAAACTATTCATTCAATAGTACGTTTATCTAGTCAGTGATGAATATTCAGGGTGAGATATTTACAATAAAATTGGAAAATAAAGAAAGAAGAAGGTGATAAAGGTAAAAGTTGTTCTCTTGAACAATTTGCAAGTTATAATCTAGAGACAGAAAGATCTTTTTATATATCTTTTTTTATTCGCGAAACAACTATTGCCTTTATCAGTTATTTAAATCGTAGATATAATATGTAAGATAATACAGTAGAATTGCTTGAAACGTATTTTAGGTAGTCACGGTGACGAAGGAGCTGCGATCGCTGATGTTATACTTCCTGGAGCTGCGTACACTGAAAAAGTTGGAACGTACGTAAACACAGAAGGGCGCGCACAACAAACTTGCGCGGCAAATACGCCGCCAGGTATGGCGCGACCAGATTGGAAGATCATCCGAGCTCTTTCAGAAGTAAATATCTGTAATCAACAAATATTCAATTACAGATAAAGAAGAGATAATAATTGAATATTTTCGATAGGTTTGCGGAGTTTGTTTGCCTTATGATAATTTGATGGAGATTAGAGCAAGGCTTGAAGAAATTGCACCACATTTAGTTAGATACGGTAACGTAGAACCAGCTAATTTCTTTGTTCAGGCGTTGGAGTTATCCAAGGTAAATGTTTATAAGTTACGATACATTTTTTGTGTATAATGTATAATGTGTAATACGTGAATACCAATTTACGTTTCATTTTTTTTTTTTTTTTTTTTTTTTTTTTTTATAGGGCACGGATGGTTCACTGTCGTCAAATCCATTAGAAATCAAACAGAAAACATTAGATCAATTTTTCATGACGGACGTAATATCTCGGGCTTCTCTTACTATGGCAAAGTGTGTGCAAGCAGTTATCAAACAACGAGAAAGTGCTTTGTAAAAAATGAATTACCAGTGTATATGAAATTGTGTAATGGTAGATGTACATACATGTAACAGTATATGGGAATACATACAATACTAGTTTAATTACAGGTATGTAGAAGGGAGGAGCAGTATCTTTTGCCAAGTTATTCGATTATACCATGTGTATTAATTTACCAAAATATACATAGCGATTAATGGAATGTTAAAGCTTTCAAAGATGTAACGTTAATTTTCATTTTACTTTTGTCTTTCAGCTGGTTCGTAGAATACAATACTTTATTAAATTTAATGTTTCAAGTGATAAAAATCAACAGCTAAGCGACATTGTCATTAATAAAAGTATCCCTTAAAACATACTGTATTATCAATATGCTTTTCTTTTTCATCTATAATGCAGATTAAAGATTTATCGTCCCGTTGAAACTGTTTATATATTAGTATTTACATTCAGTATTTTTACGTTAGAAAACGTTGTACATAGTTTTAACAACATAATAAAGACAGCATTTACATCCTAATGCGTTAATTTGCTATATTAGCAAAACGATACGATGATTTATTACCATTAGAAATGAATAGGAGAAAATAGGAAAAAAAAAAGAACAAAAGCGAATAAGTATTTTTTAGTATCATTGTTACCATAAAATTGCTAGTCGTGATAGTACTATTCAACGCGATCAACTGAATTGCTGGATTCCGGCTGATCGTCGGTGTCGAGTTCAGCAGAACTTTCGTCGGTATCGACCTAACGATAAAAAAAAATTATTAAAATTATTAATTGTCTGTACGCGAAGAATGAATAAAAAATTCGTTTCGACAAAATCACATACCTTTTCACCCAATGCGATCAATCTTTCTTTGTATAACATAATTTTAACATCCTGTTCTGTTAAAAGTTCGAGAAAACCTTCCTGATCATTCTTAATTTTCTCCAATTCCTCGGATTTTTCTTTTAATTTACGTTCAAAATCAGTCTCGTTTCTTTCTTCAAGTTTTAGTTTATATTCTTTTATCGTTGTCGTACATTCGGCTAAACGATTTTCTAAATCTGTAATTATATTCTTATATCTTTCCACTTCTTTCGTGTAATCTTTTCCGTTCGCTACATTATTAGAATTATTTTCTTCCGATAATAAATTGGTTTGTGCGGCTCGTAGAACTAAATTTTGATCCTTTAAGTGACTGACGGTCGACTGCAGATCATGAATCTGTGCCTGTAAATGAAATGAATGATTTTGCAAATAATTCGTTACGATTGTTGAAATTTCGAGAACTTGTACTGTACCGTACTTCGAGTTCGTGCTTTTCCTTCATCAACGATTCTGTAATTTGATTAAGCTTCTGTATTTGTGAAGCTTGTTCTCGAATCACTTCTTTGTACTGTGCTATTAAAACAGAATCTGGAAGTATCGATGTCGCCATTTGATTTTTATGATGTACGTTACTACCCTCTAGAACGGATTTCATAATTATACCTGAAAATACACGCAAATAATTAAATGAAAACCGACTGAGTTACATTTTCTATGTTTTAATATTAAATATTAAATTATTAAATTTGCTGCATTGGTAAACGCTAAATAATTATTACCCTCTAATGTTTTTGATAGTCTACAAAACTCATGATCCAAAAGAAGTTCCGAAGAATTCTTTGCTGAAGGCTGTGGGTGTTTCAAAGTTCTAGAATATACCTCATGCCTAGCGAGACCGCCAATAGCATCTTGAAATCTCTCTACTCCTATCCTATTCTCGATTAAATTGCACAATTTTTCCTAAAAGCATATAGTACCAGCCATATATCGCGTATCACACTGTGATAGTAGCAAAAATGAATTGAATTCAATTATTTCTACGGCTTTAACAAATTACCTTTGTATAATTAGGAACGCTATTATCGTTAAAATGTACACATACTCCAATAAGTATAGCGCACATACTTTGTAATAACGTTTCCTGCAAATCATCGTTATTTTCCTGCGACGATAATAAAGCTGTTAAATAAGCTATAGAAGAATCGATAAGTAAGAAAAATTTAACAGCAGCTAGACAGTGAGCAGTCCATCTGCAGAGCAACATTAAAAGACCTAATTTGCATTGCGTCTTATTGCCTTGTTGCAGTAACATGACACATTGTTGCATTAACGTCACCGGCGGTTTTCCAATATTTGTTGCAAGAAGTACTCGCAATAATTGTTCTTTTTGGGTGTTGTCATCGATCAACGCGTAAGACAATGCCACGGCAGAAAACCAATTCGACAGAGAATCCGGAGAAAACAAACCTCCGCATAACAGCTGCCCTAGCAACATTACGTTTGTTAAATATTTTTCGTTATTTATACGCTACTGTTAAAGCAACACTGTACAAAATACGATAAGGAAATTTTACAAACCTGTTGTTACGGACGGTACTTCGTTACCTTGAGGTAGTAAAGTCTGAATGAGTTGACTTTGTCCTACTTCATTTTTATATAAAAAACATTGAAAACAATATAGAACAGAACACCTTAAAGCAAATGGTTGCTTTTCATTTACCATAGACATAAGTAAAACAACAATTGCGGGTCTGAAAAGTATATATATATTTTTCTAGCAATGTAACGAACCAAAAGGAAAGGAGTAATATGTATTTATAAGAGTTTGCAATTACCTGGGAGGGCTACTAGGAGCCATTACTCCTGCCAGAAATTCTTGATTATTAGCATTTCCTCTAATAACTTCAGCTACCGTGTTAATCGTTTCTATGAGCACATCAGCTGGTACACCACTAGCCATCAATATATTGCATAAAGCTTGTAAAAGTCCGCAATCTCTCATAATTTGTTGACAATTTGCTACTGCCTTTGTATATGTTACAGACAGCAATCGAGATTAAGAAACGAAAAGAACAAGCAGATATAGAAATTTTTAAAATATATGATCTTTCTCTTACCTGAGCAGGTCCATTCGGTGCTACTAATGCACGAATCACCTGTACCATACAGTGGACATTTGAAACTTTTTGCGGACTCCATGCACCAAGTGGATCATTATCGATTTCAGACGGTATTTGAAACATCGGTGTTAATTTTTGAATATAACTACCTAAAACATAATAGCACAAATAACGTTATCTCCTAGCGCGTATTAAAATAATCCTCTTCGATTCTGAGCAATGTAAGTAATACCTTCTTTAAAAAAATTTTGATTACTTATATTGCCTCGTAAAAGATTCAACATAAGTAACAGACAATCTTCGACGACGATACCACCTTCCGCGTTACCCTCTTGGGCAATAACATCAAAAATACGGTCAAATGCATTTTCAAACGCAACAATTTTTTGAATATTTGCATTGCCTTTGGTCAATTGAATAAGAAGCAACAAAGCCTACAGGAAAAAGAAATAAGGTTTACTTCTTATCTGGTTAAATAATAATAACTACCATGTGAATATGTTACATTCATGAAAACATACATCATTACGTATGACTTCTCTACTATCGCTAAGAAGATCCATTAATTTAGAAACACCCATAGGACTAACTAAAATTATTTCTTGTATGTCTTTTAGCCTGTTGGTTGATAAATGCATTAATAATTTTAAAGCTGGCCATCTAACTTTAAATTCAAATTCTTCCAACAATGCCAAGACTAATCCCACACTATCTGTATTTTTAATAAATATTTCTGTAAATTGCTCTCCTATTTTATTCTTTGGTCCATGTTTGTCCACTGAAAATGACATTTATGTAAACTCCTGTAAAACTTGAACGAACAACATTCTTTTTGCTTGACTTTACCTTCCTCTTCGAATACCTTAGGATTCGTTATATTACAAAGAGTGTCCAGAGCTAAACCGATAATTTCGCAATCTGTTCTATCCATTTCCAAAATTTGCCTCAGTACATCCATTCCTCGAGTTCCAACTTCAACGCGATAAGTGCGTGAAAGAGCTTTCAATGCTCGGCAAGCATCTCTTCTGTCACTTAGCAACGTTGACGATTGTAACCTGTCCACTAATCGCTCTACCTTTATCGATGAAAAGAATATTGATGAATATAAAATAATTTTATAAAGTACATACATCATAATATGAATTATACTAATTTTTTTATGTTATTATACGAACTCATAAGTACCATGTGTTGTTACACTAAAATTCGAAAGAAAACTCGAAAAGAAAAATACAATGAATTTTATCAATTGAGAAATTTCAAATACCGTATCTGCACCGGACGATTCGTTTTCTACAGGTGTGGAACCTAAAACGGACTTTAGGCTACTTTTAAAATATTCCATTTTGTTGACAGCGATACATAAAACGAATCAAGATTATACGAGTACACATCACACGTCACACAGTATCATCGACATTTTCAAGTTATTTGAAGTTGCTGAATATTGTTAAAACAATCGACGTTCGATAGAGGGCGGTATGAATCTGATGTTGATGCACATAAACATATATATATATATATATTTGCTTCAATTTCAAGTAACCTTGAAAAGAATCGATAACCATGTACATATATAGACTCCGTATATATATGTATTACATCTGCTACAGAATATGTACAAAATATATAATTACATCGAACTATAAGCTACGGTAAATTGTTATTCGTGCTATATACATATATTCTTTGTTAATTTGTTGGTCCATTTGAGAAAGCCCATCGAAGGAAGAATGAAATTCGATGCTAAATTGTACGATTATATCCGCGACCATATTTATCAGATCTTTTGTTATCAAAAAACGAAACTTACAGTGGCCCACGCACTTATGTATATGTATGTATATGTGTTACGTATAACTTATTAAAAGTGGAATTTACATGTATGTATGCCCATATTGTATATGTATACGTATAACACGTTATGTATATTGTGCAGTTCACCCGACAAAGTATGAAATATAGGAAAAGAGCTGTGCACTTACATGCATTTATACATATACATATATGTGTATTTGTAATTAGTTATAACCAACTTCCATAAAATTTATTAACCGAATCGAAAAACTAAATAGAAACCAAGTAAAAATTTATACAAAAAGGAAGAAATAATTCGTTTTGTTTATAAACGACAAATTTCGGCCGTGTAAAAAGCTAAGAAAATTACACAATACATAAATCTGTCATTCTTAACGAATATGATGCAAGAAAACCAAATCAATCTTCATCGATATTGCATCATACTACAATAAGTACTAGAATCGCGATTTTAGTAGAATTTACGTGCTAATAGTTAAACGTCATGTATGGATGTAGATATAATTTTATATTTAATCGAAATCTTTATTGTACTGTCTACTAAGCATTTATTTAAATAAATTTTCTATTTTATTCTATCACGCGATTAAATTATATATGTATGCATACATATATGTATACATACACACATAAATGGTAATAATAAAATAATATACTGGCGATAGAAATAATCGTATCGCGTGTTGTTGGGTTTGTTTTTACAGGAATGACAAATAAATTGAAAGACACGAAGAGAGAATTATTCAAGATAAAGATAAGACTGTTATAAATGAATACTGCGATTTTATATCACGTAAAAGGGTGTAATATCGCTTTAACGATATTTTTAACCATTCTATTACCATACCGTTATCGCACACGTAAGAACGTGTGCATAATATACATGCGTATATGTATACAAATGCATATGTGTACTTATAGTAATACCGTCGGTTCGCGTTTCGTCACATTTTAATTATATCGATATTGTTTAAATTTTTAACGATAAGTTTAATGATAAGTTCCTATTGTTTCGGTGTTGTACCTAATGTAGTCCTACCGATCTTACTTATATCTGCTTACTCGTCGCTAACTCATATTCTTTTCTACTTTCTACCGTAGATCATTTATTTAGAAATGTTCGTTTACGTAGAGCAAAGAGTTATCCTCGGTTTTTCTGCATTCGTGTATACGTACGTATGTACGTGTATATAAGTACATACGTATATCATAGTTCTACATATATGTAGTTAGTCGTACGTTTACGTATAAAATTACATAACTTATACATAAGTATCCGTATCTATTTATACCAGTAAGAAGATTTGTATAGAGACTGTGTCGTTTCTTAGCATGTATTCGCGATAATTGAACTTTATAAATTTTTACACGTATACACATACACGTATAGATAAAATTACTCGACATTTTAATTACAGGTGCATACAGATATTCTCGCGTAATCTCGTTAATCTAAATCCCGGATCCACTGTTATACCTTATACGTATGTACGAGTACTTAAATACACATAATTCGCTGAAACGAAAACGAAAAACTGCATAAACAAAGATAAGATGCACGATGGTACAATTATCGTATGAATGAAGGAAACGTTTATTACAGATACAGAATATTTAAAAGAGGAAATCAATTAGAGACGCGAAAGAAAACGTTCACCGAGCATTTTTGAGTCTAAGTACGGCACTCGATAAAAGGTTAAAACAAATAGGGAACGAGACATCGTGAATAAAGATAGTACATTACAGAAATGGATGATGATACGAGAAAGAAAATAAAAATAAAAAAATGTCCGACAAACTCTCGTCGAATAAGAGTCAATAGAATTATTATTCCGTGTATGGAAACAACGGTTAATTATATATAAAGACGAAGAAACACGTATTTTTTATCGCGTACGTACAATGTACACTATTAGTTTATTTAATGTCGTTATTGAGGAAATAGTGGGCATTTTATAATTGAGAAATAAAAAATTTCAAAGAATCTAAACGAGTACAATGATAAAGGTATAAGGATCAAAAGAAATAAAATAAAAGAAGAAATTGATGCGTAAACATGGAGAATACCGGTAGGCAGTAGACGGTAGGTTACGATTAAGCCACGCGATATAGGCTGTTTCGGTCGTTCAGTTTTATATAGTTGATCGGTTCGGCGGACGATGCCGATGGAAAGTGGTATTAAGAACCGAAGGTAACCGAACGACGAGATACGGAAACAGCCGAAGTGGAAGCAGTGCGAAACATCACGTAGCCAGTGTTGCTAGGCGGTTTGTTAAGGAACGGTGGAAGGGAAAAATCGGAGGAGAGGAGGCTATCGGTATAAAACTCGCGTCATCGTCGCCGGCTAATCAGTTGTTCGGAGAAAAAGTGTAACGAAGTATGTTTTTGCTGGATGTAACGTTAGTCAAAGTGAAAGTACAATTATAATAAAAAGGATTATTTGTATTTGTGAAATAACTCAACGAGATCATTGTAAAATTTATTATTATCAAATATAAAAGCAAATAATCGTAGGGTATATTCGCAACATCGAAGAAACAGTACGTGTACCGTGTTCTGTTTCAAGAAGGTCGTTGTAAAATTAATTGAGTCTCTCTCTCTCTCTCTCCCTGCGCGCGTGTGCGTGTACGTGCGTGTACGTGCGTGTATACGTGTTGTGTGAAACATTTTTCGAACAATGGAAGTTTTACCGTGTCCTGTAAACGTGGATTTCAGCAATACAAGAGGTATGTGTCGTGTTTTCGTCATCTGTTTAATTATTTCAAATTTTTCTCATCTAAACGAATGATGCGTTTCGTTTCTTTTCTGGGTTTTTTAAAAGATTATCGATTATTGCACGTTAGTAACAAGTAACAAAGCGATACCGTTTGTTTCGGAAGATCAGCTGATTTTTCACAGAATACGAACGATACTGTTCCGATGATTTTTGGCTAGGTATTATAAGTTCAATCGGGTCTTGTTTGTTAGGAAAATGCACTTTCTGTATTTACTTTGTTTCGTTTGTTATCGGTCGAAATACGTACGCGTAAAATTTGTAAAAACTTTATTTACCGAATTATCGCGAGCAACGAAAGGAAATTGATCGTTCGAAAATGAAAACTTTTCTAAATTTTGCTCTTTTAAAGATTAAATTATGTTCTTGTAGAGATAATTTTTAGTTACTTAAATATGTATCTACGCTCGGTAGCCGGTGTATTACAGTTGACCGGTGTACGTGTGTATGTGCATGCATGTTTTTTCTATCTTATGTATCGCGTACATATGTCGCGCGTGCGTGCGTGCGTCTCTTCGCGTACAGACTGCTGATATACGTGCATACTCTTGAATGTGAGCAGCGAGATATACCGGAGTACTTAAGTACGCGAATTAACTGAACAATTCGTTGCTCGTAACAATACCGTATCGCGAAGAAAACTATGCACGAGTGGTACAGATAGTAAGAGGGAAGCAGAAGGATAGTGGTTAGGCGATTTCGATTATTCGTTTGTTGTTTCAGCTGAGACAGTGGCCGATGAATTCGATGGAGCTTGCCAGGCTTTAGCGAAGCGACTCGAAGTCGAATTGAGAAGAGCCAAACACGCTCAACTAGCGTGCGGAGAAGTTTTGCTACCTGCCGACCTTTTACCTAGGATAGCTAAGGATGTTCTCAGTATGGCCGATAACGAACCATGCGGTCTTAGGTAAGTTATTTACGTATCTTACATTCTCGTATGTTTCGTTTGTCCTTACTGTTTTTCCGATGCAAAATATAATTACACGTTGCTCGTTTGTTACAGAGGTTGTACACTATTTATCAGTTTCGAGACAGACAGCGTGTGTCGTAAATTGTCGAAAATACAGTGCGATCCTAACGCGGTGTCCACCTTCGAGCTTTATCTGACATTAAAACAAGATCATACATCTTGGCATATTTTATTACCTCAATTCTTAAAGTAAGTACGTATTTAATAATAACTATTTTGGTAATCATCGTAACTAATTTCTCTCGACGAACGAGTTGCTATTTATTTTCTTATCGATTTTTACCTCTCTTCAGAAACCTTACGCGAGGAGGTACCATCATGATTAGTAGAGACTTCACTTTGGAAAAGAAGAAATTGTATAGATCATACCAACAAACGCAATGAAGAGAAAAGAATTTCAAGAGTCGTTCGACCGTTTTGGTAGACGCGAATATTTTAATCTCGTTCAACTTGGTAAATCCGAAGATGGTTTTTTCTCCGTACGCGTAAACCAGGCCAACTTTTCACGAGCGTATAGTTTATATCTGTTTAGTCTGCGATTATTCAACGCGAAAGAGAGAAATATAGATACGTAGACGGTAAGAAAAGAAGAAGAGGAAGAAGAAGAAAAAGGTAGAAGGGAGAGAACGCTTTCCGTACATTACTTTCTATATAGCCGTTAAAATGATTTAAAACGGCAACGATAGCAATCATGTTCCATCGCGAGAATAGAAAATGAACGATATTGCGTTCTATCGATCTGCAATCGTTTGAAAAAGTTAGCGTGAATTGGCTGTGTTTTTAGCTAAAAATGCAATTCATTCGGTGAAATGAAAATGTGATAATAATAAAATAAAAAGAAATCGAAAGACATTTCTTTACGCGATTCTTAGATTTTATACGCTTACTTATACAGCATAATAGAATACATATCTCCAGTTGGTAGACGAGAAGTTTGTCAAAGTATTTTCTTTAGACAATCACCATATATTCTCGAACGTGGTTTTAATAGAATTTCTATCGGCAATTGACGAGCGCGGTGTGTACGATCGTGACAGTCGTATAGATTTCTAAGATCGCGCGAAGAAATGTTTGCTCGTAAAGAAAGAAAATTGTATCTTCGTTCAACGAAGAAACGACGATGACTCGTTTACAAGACTCTCGTGTAATATATTTTTCGTGATAATCTAACGATATGCTAAAATTAAAGTCAAGTTTTGTATATTAGCATTAGAAGTATAGATACGCTACAGTTTTTTATTTTAGACATACCAATAGATAATTCGATCACTCTTATCTAGTACCGTTTTATATATACATATATTACTGATATCGATTATCCATTGATAGATAGGTATTTTTAAAGTACTACGTTTCAATGTTTCGATACATTGTATTGTTAAGAAGAAATCTCACGATAGTTTAGATATCGATTGCCGATGATGTGATATTAATAGAAAAAATTGTGATTAACGTAATGCACGGATCATCGTGCGATACTACTAAAAGTTCGGCCATGCGCGTCAGGATTTTCTTACACCGACACCATTGGAAAATATCGTTCAATTTAAATTAACTGACATTTTGTTGCTGCATTATTTAAATTAATTATTGAAAATGAATTACCGAATATTTTCGATATTCTAAGAAACATAATTGTGTTTTCTCCGTAGAAGAAAAAGTTGCTTGAAATGACGGTATTCAAGAACAACTCGTGATATATGTAATACAATCCAAAATAATACGTAGCCGATGTGATGCGTGCGCGTGTATTTGTTTGTCTCCTCTTTGTATGGCTATGTGTGCGTGAGTACGTGGTTGCATGTGTGCATACGTGTACGCGTGCACGTGCGGGCATATAAATATAGATACAAATATAAATGGAATTTATAAGACTGATCAGTACTAAAATTTTCCAAATTCAATTTTCAAAGCAGAACAATTATTCGTCGATGAAGACTCGAAACGACAAATAAGAAAACTTCCAAAACTTGCGTTGCGTTTTGCGAATTAAAAGTCGTGGAATAGAATGTTCTTCCTGGTCTCTTTGAAAATAAAAGGAAAATGGAGGGAAAGAAAGAAAGAAAGAAAGAAAAGGAAATGTGCGGTGGTCGTGTTATAGCATAGAAATAAGATATAAGACAAATATTGTTACACGTATTTTGTACTTTTTTAACCCATTCGCATCAAATGACGGATGTACTGGCCATTTTTATGAACGAGGTGCCGATATATCACAGTTTTACTCGTTATTCTAACAATAACGAACAACGTATCGATAATTTCCATAAAAGTTGTAATTTATTGTAACAATCGAACAACTTTTTAATATAAATTACGTATACGAGATAGAAACGAACGAATGATTGTATCCGTAAAGTTTGCCGTAACAGAGAGACTCCAGGGCAAATGGACAAATGGTTCGGAACAAAACGAATCGAAATATTTCGGATTCGTCAAGTTTTTTCACATTTCACAGTTTGGGCCTATTCGTGCGAGACTGATGCAGTTGCGAATGGGTTAAACGATTAGAAATAACGAAAAGACACTAGAAACATAACATATAGGGTATTTAATTACTTTTTTTTATACACGATATCATTGTTTAACATATCGCGCTTCTTCAAATCACTTCGAAACTTTCACGACGAATGTTTTTCTGTATTTTTCATTAAATAGTCGCCTATCGTATTTTCATTCGCGTACATATTTGGTTAGTTCGTTCGTTCGTTCGAGTTCGTGATAACGAAAGAATTATCGTGATAGTTTCAATGCTCGTTCCGAACATCGATAAGTACCTTCTATCCATTATCCAATATTTTCAATAGATTGTTTTTGTTTTTTTTCCAGTGGATTACGATTTTCACAATTCATTTGTGATTTTATTGACAAAACAAAAAATAAAAAAAAATCAACAAATCAAAATAAATAATGAGAATTCTAATAAACATATTGTTTGTCGATCCTTTATCGAATAACCTCATAAACAAATCATCGTATTCTTTTCATTGTTCAAATTAAACGATCTTTTTTTAATTTGCAATGTTTCTCGCGCTGCAATTAAATATAGCTAAACTGTAAACTATTATTATTAAATTATTCTTTTCTTTTTTCTACTCCGTTTTTTTCGTTTCGCTTATATTTTTATTTTATTATATTCTAGTAAATTTTAAGTTCCAAAATTTTAAGTTTCGGTTTCGAAATCTACTATAATTCCAGCATGTACTATGCTTTACGACTATGTATAGATATACTGTATGTAAATATATACATATATACGTTCTGATATTTTGATAAAATTAATTTTGTTTCGCACGATCAAGTAAATCGTATGAGTAAATCGAGTATATCGATCAAGTAAATCGAAATGACTTGCACTAAATAAACTATAATATGCAAACGAAAACTTAACTCTATCCAACGCAACGACATTAGTTAGCATTTCTCCAAATCGTTGATAATAATTTTTATTTTTACGTCAGTTAGTATCAACGAAATAAACGATGTCCAAAAGGGATGATCTTCCGACGAAGTTTTACGAATTGTTTCTAAGAATCCAAGAATCGATCGGTGATGATTCCAATTCGATATCGCCTTCATGAGATTTGTCGCGTTTCGAGCGATCTAACCTTAAAAGTATCCACTAAACAAAGTAGAATAAGTAGATAAATGGCATTGGGTAGGTTTGGGAAGGGTTCTTAAAAATATAAAATTAATAGTAATACCTAACCTAACACATAATTTGCAAAATAATTTGCAAAAATTTGTCGTGAAAGTTTGCAACCAATATTCTTAAAATTATAAGACATTTTATATGGAGGGGGAGGTTGCTTTTCTTACAAAGCAACGGCAAAATGCAATTTAATGTTTTCAGTTAGGTTAGGTGTATTATTAACCTCATTTTTAAGGAGGCCCAGTGGTACAGATACGGGTTCGATAGGAAAATATGGCGATGTGAATATTTCGTTCTTAATCGAAACTATGATTTACAGCTGATTTAAAATTGATGCTCACGTCAAATAGTTGCAACCAAGCGACGTTTAGACATTCTCTGACAAATACGAATGACTTTTTTTCGAAATAATAATTCTCAACTATGTGCGCAGTTGCGACGTTAATAATTTGATCGCGAATATAAGCAACTTGATGTTCTACGAATTGTTTTCGTACAAACGTTTGCCATTTCGATCGTCGAATATCAAAGGGAACAAAATAGGACATGGTTAAAATTTGATGTTTGTCCGATGCTGCTGAATATTTCTTTGATTTTGAAACATCCACGGTTTCTTCTCCCATCGTTTCCTTTTCCGTTTTATGGAACGACTAAATACTTATACGGAGCTTAATGATCGTTCGAAATATAATCTAAAAAATAAAAATCTATACGATCATCTAATATCGCTATTACGTTGTCTCAGGTAACTCGTCAGAACTTCGTTGTAATGAATATTTTCTTGTTTTACATATTATTATTATTATTACTATTATTTATTTACTTATTGTCTCCAAATATTTTCATCTCTTTGTATAGAATGTACAATGACACGCGCAATGAACATAATTTGTTGGGGTACGGATTTTTCTTACGTTCAAAAAACTATATATTTTGCATGACGTTGACATTTTTATAAATAAATATATCTCTATCGCAAACGTTTGAGAGTGACTCGAGAGAAAAATACTCGCGCGCGCGCGTGTATACTAGAAACTAGAAAGATTAAAAATCACGAATGCGAGAACACGACTGTTACTTCTGCGTAAACGCACCTTCTATAACTAGCCTGGAAATATAGTTGGAACTATCGCGAACGACTATTTCGATTCGTTAAAACAAATCGGACATAGTTGATTTATTTTTTGTTTTTTTGTTTTTTTTTTTTTGTTTTTTCAAACTGTATTCTTCAACTCCTCTTCAAAGTCTACCGATTCCGCAATAATTCGTATTTACGTACATGCGTGTATCTTACGAAACTAGCAAGAAACGCGAATGAGGGTAGCAGACGCAACTCGAGGCATATTTATAATCATTTTATACTACACAACGTATGCAGTTGCCAAGTTTTGCAAAACCAATAAACGACGATGCAACGGCAACTGGATTAAAAATGAATATCGTCGCAATAACGTATGTTGTTATTCTCGTGTTATCACGGCGACAAAACGTTAATAACATCTTGATTCTTCCAATATCGCTTAAACGTACGATAAAAATAATACTGGTTCTTTATTTTTTTCTTTCTTCCGTTCTTTGGTAGATTATCTCTTCTTCGTTGTTAATTTAACGATACACAGACACACCTTCGCCGCCGCTGTCGCTCCCCATCATTCAATGACTTCGTAGAATCGATTCAATGATAAAAACGAAAGCTGCAAAATGGGGGCGAAAAACGAAGAAACGGTTGTCGATTGCGAAGAAGGATGATCGATCGAAGAACGTTAACATGCATTTTAAGCTACTACTCCCGTTATTACACCTCCGGTCACGGGAAGACCAGTTTCTCCCATCAAAGCCATATCTATTTCTCTCGCTGCTTGTCTGCCTTCCGTGATGGCCCAAACAACCAGCGACTGTCCACGACGACAATCTGTACAAAAAAATGTATATCGCAGAGATTCTTCGACTAATCGTACCGATATCGTGTAATCACGGAGCAATAACCGAACAACTTCTTACCTCCAGCTGCGTATGTTCGAGATAAACTTGTTTCGTATTTGCCGACCGGTGTTTTAAAGTTGCCTCTTTCATCCAACGTCGTGTTCAATTCTTCAGCGATATATTTCTCGGGACCCAAGAAACCCATCGCGAGTAAAACCAAATCACATTTATATATCTGCACGGAAATAAAGTAAAATAAATTCGATTTACTATCGACGTAATTAAAACTATTACCTTTTCCGTCCCTGGAACTTCTTCCATTTTCCAACGACCATTTTCCATTGTCCATGACACCGACACCGTTTTGATACCGCTTACGTTACCATTTCCATCGTCCAAGAATTCCTATAAAACGCGTATTTCAAACGGAGAAGAACTATCGTGCATCTTTAATCGCGTATTTTGCGCGTACAACACCAATTATTGCTTACCTTACTCAATGTACTGAATTGTCGCGGATCCCGTCCGAACTTGAGGAATACTTCTTCATGGCCATAATCCACTTTGAATACGCGAGGGAACTGAGGCCAAGGATTATCTTGTCCTCTCTTTTTTGGGGGTTCCGGTAAAATTTCAAAAGTAGTGATAGTTTTGGCACCCTGTAACGCATACACCGATACGATTAAAATACAGGAGGGAAATTCAACTCCATGACCGTTTTTATGCGTAAGAATATTTTCGAAGGAAGTATTTTGAAGTTTAGAGAATAGATGAAACTATACCTGTCGTAAAGACGTAGCTATGCAATCGCAACCGGTGTCGCCACCACCTATTATAATGACATCTTTATCCTTAGCCATCAGACGCATATCCAGCGGGGTATCGTTCCCCATTTGTTTCTTCTGCCAATGCTCCAGAAAACTTACAGCGAAATGAATACCCTCCAAGTGTCGACCTGGTATTTGTAAATCTCTTGGCCATGTAGCACCAGTACAAAGTAACATTGCATCGTATTGTTCAGCCAATTCCTATGGTATAAAAATTCCTATCGTATACAAATCAGAGAGAGAGAGAGAGAGAGAGAGAGAGAGAGAGAGAGAGAGAGAGAGAGAGAGAGAGAAAAGTAATCAAGAAGTAAAAATAATCGCGACCGAGCTCGAATAATATCTGACCTTAGCAGAAATATCTTTTCCAACGTTGATGCTGGTTTTAAACGTGATTCCTTCTGCGGCTAAAAGGGAAACTCTCCTTTGAACGACTTGCTTCGATAGTTTCATAGTAGGTATGCCATACTGCAATAGACCTCCTATACGATCGTTTCTTTCGTAAACGGTTACCAGATGGCCTGCTTTATTTAATTGATGAGCCGCGGCTAGTCCTGCAGGACCAGAACCGATTACGGCAATTCGTCGACCGGTTCTTGTTGTTGGTGGATGCGGCACTATCCAGCCTTCTTCGAACGCGTGATCGATTATAGCGCATTCGATGTTTTTTATCGTAACCGCTGGTTCCGATATACCCAGCACGCAGGCACCTTCGCACGGCGCAGGGCAAACTCTTCCAGTGAATTCTAAATGGATTTTTATTCGATTTGTTAACTTACTATTGGATTAAATGAAAAACGGGCATACCATTATTATCATCGAGGTTCTTAAGTAAAGGATTTTCCTCTGGCTTAATTAATATAAATGGATTGTGCCAAATTCATGTTGTTATATAGCATCGGTATTAATTAATATTATTGTCGAACTTTTGTTACCACGACCGTTGCGTGTAGTATGACTGTTTTTCGTACGTGTGAGTGAACGTGTGTTGGTTGCTCTAGCAGCGGTGAGTTTCTATTATTGTTATTACATCTATATTCTTCGGGCTAACTACAATTTGATTGCACGAACCTGGAAAATTATTTGTTTGTAACAACTGATTCAAAGCTTCTTTCCAATTCGATTGAAAAATTAAATCGTTCCATTTCGGTATAATATTTCCTAAAGGACAACCGTGACTACTTTGGCAAAATGGTACACCACATTCCATGCATCTGGCTGCTTGCACGCGTAGTCCTTTTCGAACTCCTTGAAAGTTATAAATTTCATCCCAGTCGGTAAGACGATTTTCAACCGGTCGATAAACCGACACTTCTCTTTTGTATTTCATAAATCCTCTATAATAATTTATAAAGAAACTCATTTAACAACATTGATTTTATCCTTCTTTACTTTTTTCATTAAAGATTAGAAATTAATTATAGAACGAACTTTTACAACAAGAAACGTTAATATACCTGATTTTATCCAGTTTACGCTGTTCCATATCAACATCCGCGACTACGTCCTCGATATCTTTCACTCGAACATTCGAATCAGTTTCAGAGTTTCCATTTACTGTTTCTTGTACTTTTTTTGCCTGTTCGAGCTGTTGCAATGCTCGTTGATATTCGTATGGAAATACCTTCGACAAGATGAAAATGTTAATTACTTGGCGTAGAGTATTCGCGAATTTATCGTGATCTACCGAGAATTGGTACCTTAACGAACCGCGTAGTTGGTTCAGGCCACAGCTGTAACAGACTTTCAGCGATAAGAGAGCCAGTTTTTTCAACGAATTCTTCTAGAAGTTGTTTCACGAATGCTATATCTTCCGGTTTGTTCAGAGGCAGCAACTCCACCATTTCGGGGTTGCATTTACTGTATAAAGAAGATCGACAAGTTAAGATGCGCGTATAGAGTAAAGGTGTGACTAATAGGCGAAAAATGAATAAAAAGTGGACGAACGTGCGTACCTTTTGAAAGATCCATCCACATCGAAGACATAAGCTATACCACCGGACATACCAGCAGCGAAATTTCTTCCGGTCAGTCCCAAAATGACCGCGCAACCGCCGGTCATATATTCGCATCCGTGATCTCCGACGCCCTCCACTACAACAGTTGCTCCACTGTTACGAACGCTGAATCTTTCGGCAGCTATTCCTCGAAAATAGGCTTTACCGGACGTTGCACCATAAAGGCAAACGTTACCAACGATAACGTTAGCTTCGGACTTAAAATTGGAATTTTTTGGTGGATATATCACGATCTCTCCACCACAGAGTCCCTGAAAATCGTAGATGGGAACATGTTTGCTTCGAAGGTAAGAAAAGTAGTACGACAATTAAAACTGAGGAAAATGCATACCTTGCCAACGTAATCGTTGGCATCTCCTTCGAGAGTAACGTGAATCCCTTTAGTCATGAAAGCGCAGAAACTCTGACCTGCAGAACCTTTCATCCTAATGTTTATACTACCCTCTGGTAAACCAGCTTCACCGAACAATCTACGATCAAAATGTCAATTGAAAATTATTTTCAAGAGAAAGAGAGGGAGGGAGGGAGGGAGGGAGAGAGAGAGAGAGAGAGAGTTGGAAACATTTTTACTTTGACACGTGGTAGCTCAAGGTCGATGCGAACGCTCTACATTCATTGTTGATATTTAATTCCATCGTAACGCTATCCTTTTTTCGATCCAACACATCCCTGGCCAATTCGATCACGCGGTTGTCCAGTCTGTTTTCCAACTGAAAGTCTTGCTTGATCGATCCACCCTTGATATTTACTCCTGGTCGAAGTTCCAACGCGCTTCGCAAAATGTTATCGAGTCTCAACGTCTTTGCTTTCTCGATCGAGATATCTTGACGGACTTTTAAGAAATCTGTACGACCGATTAACTGTTGAAACTCGCGCACTCCTAATCTAGCCATGTGCGAACGTACCTAAGTCGAAAGCGTTCGATTCGTTATTAGAGAAATGTTGTATTTGTCCAATCCAAAAGCGAATCCAATCTACCTACCTCTTCTGCTAATGCAAAGAAAAAGTTGATAACGTGTTCCGGTTTTCCTTCGAATTTTTTTCGAAGTACCGGATCTTGGGTTGCTATGCCCACTGGACAAGTGTTTAGGTGACATTTTCTCATCATCGTACAACCCATAGAAATTAAAGGCGCGGTACTGAAACCAAATTCATCGGCACCTAAAAGAGCCGCTACTACCACGTCGTATCCAGTCCGCATTTGACCGTCCGCTTGAACGACAACGCGCGATCGAAGATTATTCAATGTTAAAACTTGATGAGTTTCCGCGACTCCCAATTCCCAGGGTAATCCAGCGGATTTTATTCCTGTCCAACTGCTAGCGCCGGTTCCACCGTCGTGACCGGATATTACGATGTGTTCCGCTTTCCCCTGTTGAATTTTTCTCATCGATGATACACATATTATTGTTCGTTCGTCGAAATAACGAACAGTTACAGGGCAATAACATCTAATTCGGTAATATCGAAGAAGATACCTTGGCCACGCCTGCTGCGACTACGCCTACCCCCACTTCCGACACGAGCTTCACGGAAATACGTGCATTGGGATTCGCGCATTTTAAATCATAAATTAACTCTGCGAGATCTTCGATCGAATAAATGTCGTGATGAGGCGGTGGAGAAATTAGTCCCACACCGGGTACAGAGTGTCTGGTTGCAGCGATTTCGGCAGTAACCTGTTGCAATTGTTTAGCTACTCTTCAAATACGGTTGAAATCGTTAAACTTGTTGTTGACTTATGAAAACTGTACGTTCTTACCTTGTAACCTGGCAATTCACCTCCTTCTCCAGGTTTCGCTCCCTGTGCCATTTTGATTTGAAGGTCGTCGGCGTTCGCTAGATAGCTCGAAGTTACACCGAAACGACCGCTCGCGACTTGCTTGATGGCGGATCTTTTGTTGAACGTTGGATCTTGATCGAGATACCTGTACAGAGACAAAGGTTTTTAATTCTTATAATTCGTTTCGTTCGACGCGTTTGTAACTTTACCTGTCAGCGTTTTCACCGCCTTCTCCGGTATTCGACTTTCCACCAATTCGATTCATCGCGATTGCCAGAGTGGTATGAGCTTCTATCGAGATGCTTCCAAAACTCATAGCACCGGTCGCGAATCGTTTCACTATTTCAGAGGCAGGTTCAACTTCTTCTATGGGTATCGAATTTTCGGATTTTTCGATCAGTTCTATCTGACCCCGCAACGTACAAGCTTTTATCATCTCCATCGTCGTTTTTCGATACTTCTCGTAAGCATTCCAATTCTTAGTACTTACGTAATCCTGAGGGAAAGCGAAAGAAAAATGAAAAGAGGAATAAAAATTGAAGGAAATTAGCTTGGATATTGTTAAAATAATATCGTTGGAAACGGCTGTACCTGTAAGTTAGCGATACTATCAGGATCGTTCACGTGTTTCTCTCCGCCGGATCTCCAATGATAAATTCCTGGATTGCGAATGACCAGCATATCTATAGGTTTGTTCCAATAAGTGATTTGATGCCTTTCGAATGCTTCCTTCGCCAAAATATCGAAAGTAACGCCACCGATGCGAGACTGCGTTCCCTAGATAAAGAGCACAAAGTATCCGATTTAACGAGCAAGAAAAGCTCAGTATTCACGAGATCGTGGGAGATTTCGGTACATCATCGAGAAGGTTGAATCACGAAAAATTAAAATCATTAATTGGATCCAATTTTTAATCACGTGTACTTTTCGTTCGGCCGATAGCCGAATATATTGCGATATATCATCGATAAAGCGTAAGGTTACGTACCTTGAAACATTTATCGATTACATCGTCGGATAGACCGACCGCTTCAAAGATTTGCGCTCCTTTATACGACTGTAACGTGGAGATACCCATTTTCGCCATTACTTTAGCTATACCCCTCTCCATTGCTTCTGCGTAGTTCTGCGACACGTTCAAGATACCAGTTTACTTTCCACCGCTTAGCTTCGCTTTATCGAAGCTTTCTTTTATGTGCTTTCTTTTATAAGAGAAAGAGAGAGAGAGAGAGAACGATGGACGATCTAGCGTCTAGCACGCTTACCGCGCATAAAACGTTATCGGTCAAAGAGGAATCGAGCACGCCATCCGCTCGGAGATTCCTTGCCATTTCAAAGACCAGGTACGGGCAAACGGCATCTGCTCCGTAACCAAGTAACAGACAAACGTGATGTACTTCTCTAGCTTCGGCTGTTTCCAGGATAAGACCAACCTTCATGCGTTGTCGTTCTTCGATCAAATAATGGTGCACCGCGCCCAGCACAAGGAGACTACTTACTGGTACCCTAACGGAAACGAGGAGGTGCAATATAATAAAGAGCCGCTTATCGTCTCTTAGGTAACCGCGTCGAAAATTAAGCGTATCGTTATACATATTCACCTGTCTGGGCCACCTTGTCGATCGGACAGAATCAGAAACTGATAACCTTCTTTGGCAGCTTCGTCGGCTTCTCGACTGACGCGATTCAACGTGTCCGTTAATCCGGATGGGCCATCTTGCACAGGATATGTCGCGTCGATCACTTTACTCTTCCAACCACGATATCTCGTGCGTTTAATTATTTCAAGGTCGTCCAGTGATAATATCGGTTGCGGTAAAAATAATCGGTGCACTTGAAGCTCGTTCGGTTCCAAAATGTTACTTTCGGGTCCGATAGGACATAACATCGACATGACAATTTTTTCTCTGAAAGGATCTATCGGAGGATTGGTCACCTAAGGAACATCGTTACACGAATATGAAAGATAGCAGATAGCAGATATCAGATATCGGGGAGTTCCATCCGAGAATCGAACCTACCTGGGCGAACAGCTGTTTGAAGTAATCGTATATTAGCGGTTGAAATTGCGAAAGACAGGCAAGCGGCGCGTCGTTACCCATTGAACCCAATGCTTCTTTTCTACGTAATTAATGCTTTTTTTAGTTTTATCGTCGAGTATAGAATTTCTATAGAGCGTAAAATACGTACTTGGACTGCATCATCGGTAACAGCAGCAAATTTATCGTTTCCAGCGTATAACCGTAAAGCGATAGCCTCTTGTCTCCTCCCCAAACTCGATTTACTGCAGATATAGGATTTTCGTCGTCGATTTTAGTTTGCTCACCGACTAAACCATTTTTAACAGGAACCACGTTTGTATTAGTGGAATCTCTGTCGGCGGCTCGTAACTCTTCCATCGTGATCTATATGCAAAGACTACGTTTATTCCAATAGAAAACGTTCCTTCTGTCGCGATGGTTCCGTTCTTTACTATCGTTAATCGTGCAGTGAAGGATCGATCGACGCGTAATATACAATATACATGTAAATAGTTTAGTAAGTGGAAAATCGCCATTCGCGGAACAATGCAATGAAATGATAGAAAAAACTCACCATCTGCGTATGCGATACGCAGCGTATGATGACGTCGCGTACGAATGTTTGAAAACAGAAATAAATGCATATATTTAATCAACCATGTGGATTAACTTGGAGGGAAGAAACGATTATAAGCGTTAAAAATGATCAATAGCATATCCTTGCTGCGTTTACCGTTAACTCACTCGGCAATGCAATCAATTAAAATGAAGGAAAAATTAGGCGTTTAACGAAACAATTTTACCTGATCTTTCAGCCATTTCGAATGAGGCCTACTTCTGGCTATTTGCATCTTAAGTTCCACGTCCTCTATGATCCTCTTTTCGCGCGTATCGACCAGTAGCATTCTTCCTGGCTTCAAACGACTCTGTAAATAACACGAAATTCGTCTAATTAAAGGGGAAGAAAAGAAGCAATCGTCGGAAACTTGAGTTATGGTAGCATCGAACGATTATCTTGCACGGTACAATTATTCATTAGGCAACGTGTCGTCGGATTTCACAATTCTAAAATAATGTAAAAAATAAATCCGAAATCAGCGTTTCCCAAAAATTTTCAACGGATGATCGTTCGACTGCAAAGCTCGAAATAATGCGACTTGGTTGCTTTCGAGTAGAAACATAAGAAAAAAATGAATTATAAATACGATGTACCCACGCATACGTACATAAAGACACACGCACACGTACACAACACACGCGCACATATCTATTCTGCATCTAAAATCCATTCTGCAATATAGGCGAACGAAGACGAAGACGAGGATCAGATAAACTACGACTAAACGGGAAGGATAAACTATCCAGTTAAGAATGCGGGAAAATCGAGGGCCGATATACGTAGGATTCACGTATTTTCTGTTTTACGTTGATTGGCTAAAAATAAAAAAGAAGCGCATATTTAAAAAAAGAAGTGCTTTACGCTGTACGCGCGGTATTTCCTCTAAAGCAGTCATCGTGTGTATGACAAATGAATCGACCTGACAAATTTCTACAAATAACTGGCCTGGCCGATCATATGTTCGTTTCCTCGTTTACCTTCAGGATTACATTTCCGGGCGGAGTGTCATAGACGCCCACTTCGGACGCCATCACCATCATGTTATCCTTAGTGACGTAGAAGCGCGACGGGCGCAGGCCATTTCTGCCAAACAAAAATTCAAAAGTCTTTTGTATTACCACCACAGTGTCACGTATTAACATCGACGGCGACTAACTCTCTCTCTCTCTCTCTCTCTCTCTCTCTCTCTCGATAAAAAAATATTCTACAATCTTCTACAATCTTTTTCATTCACGACCTCAAAAATTCTCTTCCCGTTATTTTTATTTCCTACGGTCATTAGTTACTTCCACAATTGCTCGCGTACGAGCCTTGAAGGGAAGCGAGTTTCGAGTGTTCACTTTTTTAATATATAAATAAATTCTTCGGAGACATCTTTGAATTTCTCACGAGGCTTTTGGGCCTTGCTTTGGTCCGCTTAAGCGTTAAAGAATGGGAAGAAAGGAGAAGAATCGTTTGAAAGCGTAAAACGTAAACGGTAGTCAGTACCTGTCTAAAATAGCACCAACGTAACGTCCATCCGTGAAAGTCAAAAGGGCGGGACCGTCCCAAGGTTCCATAGCGCAAGCAGCCCAATGATAAAAGTCGCGCTTCTCGGTTGCCATCGTCGCATCGTTTTGCCACGCTTCCGGTACCATTGTCATTACCGCCTAAATACGTTTCTCGTTTAGATTAATCGAATCAGATAGAATCGAGTCGAAACGAGTCTAATTATCGTTCGAAGAAGGAAGATATATACCTCTGGTAAGGAACGTTGTCCCACCATCACCAGAAATTCCAAAACGCAATCAACTGCTCCCGAATCTGAGAGATTCGGTTCTACCACGGGATACAGCTGTTTCAGTTGCTCGCCATAAAGCTTGCTGCTCATCACTCCTTCTCGGGCTTTCATCAGATTAACGTTTCCTCTCAAAGTGTTGATTTCGCCGTTGTGCGCCAACAATCTATAATGGATGATTTTAGTCTTGTGTCCGATTTAGGAGAAACGAGTCGGTCTTACCGAAGAGGATGCGCCCTTTCCCAGCTGGGAAACGTGTTGGTGGAAAATCTTGTGTGAACCAACGCCAAATAGGTCTCGAATTTTGGCGACTGGAAAAGGAAATTATTAGTATTAACGTTTATTCGATCAACAGATCGTACGGTTTAGAAGATTCGGGTACCTTCAGATCTAGGAAGTACAACCACAGCTGATCCGCTGTTAGCTGACCTTTGTACACTACGACTCGGACGGAAAGCGAGCATATGTAGTACCTTATCCCTAACTGCGGTATGGAATGAGACGATCTTTTCCTTAAAACGAACACCTGCGATCGAACAAGAGGATACATGTTACTAGCGTAGCTCGTTCGTACGATAGATTCGAATCATCGAACGACGTTTACCTGCCGTTCGAGATTACCGTCATCTTGGTCGCCTGTAACGAACACTTGTCGCATGTAAGGCTCGCATTTTCGTGCCACTTGTCCAATTTTCGTGTTATCCGTAGGAACGTCTCGCCAGCAGATTACCTATGATAGCAAACGATAGAAACAGTTTTACGATTAATCAACTAATTAATCAACTAATTAATCAACTAATTAAACGACATCGACTAGAAGCGCCGTTACTGGAAAGAGTTCGCGATGAAAAACAGGCCGAGGAAGCAGTGTCGACCTAATCGTTTAAACGAAAGATGGACTTACCCTCAAGCTGCATTCTTTGGCTAATTTTTCGAACGCATCCTCAACTTGTTCGTGCGTATTTTTGTCAAGGAACAGAATACCGGTAGCGTAACGTCCAAATTCTGGTAATTCGACGTTTTGTCGTTCACTGAAAAATCGCAAGATGAATCGTTTTTCTCGTTAAACAGGGCAAAGAGAAAATTTTTAGCGCATGTTCGATTCGATGAACCGTGCAAAAACGGAAATAGACTTTAAAACATTTGGAACATGTTCGGTAAATGATTTTAGCAAAATCGTTGGAATTTGGACGGTTAGCGGTAATCGCAAACTCTATTTCGCGAGAGACCGCGATTTATCGTCGGCGATGTCGCGTCTTGTCGAATATCTTGCAAAGTAAAAGGATAAGAAGTTGGAAGAATAAAGAAAAAAGGAGGCAAGAGAAAGCGAGGAAGATACGGGTCGTTAAGGGATTATTACGAAGGAACGAGAAAGAAATCCGAAAAGATAGATTTTTGGTTAATCACGACCGTGGCCATGTAACGCGTTGTTATCGTTCGCTAATAAATAACAGAACCGATAAGAAAGTAAACAGACGATATTTCTATGCGTTGCTCGGTAGATTAGCGAATAACGCGCGCGATGCCGATAACCTAGAAATTACGTCGTCGACCCGCACGAGTTATGAAATTGAACGCGTTATCGGATGCATAGTTACTGGTGTATACGTCAGAGAATGACGAACCAATGGAAGAAGCATGATCATCGCGCTTATCTCTTACCGCAATTCGTCGGCGTAATACTCGTGAGGAATGGCGCAAAGAGCTCCGGCTCCGTCACCGGTGTCGTTGTCGCAAGCACAAGCACCGCGATGGTTCATGCGCGCCGAAAGAATTTCCGCGTCCCTAACGATCTGTAAACAATACGTATCTGTATCTTTTTTATCTTTTTTATCTTTTTTATCTTATTCATATTCTATATATTATCATCAACTACAGCGGGAGGTAATAATTGCAGCGCAATTATTTCGTCGATTCGATCAAATTTTTGGCGAAATAAATAGTTGCTGGTGAAACACGCATGGTGGACCGAAGTACGACGATCGATCCCACGATACTGTCTGTTCGTTCGCCAAAAAATTGCCGACAGAACAGTAATCGGTAGCAAGCGAAAAGGATAGAGGAGAAGCGGGAAAGATTTACCTTATGAGATTTTTTTCCATCTATGGCAACGATGAAACCAACACCGCAGGCTTCCTTTTCGAGAGCAGGATCGTAAAGAGCCTGTTTCGGAGGTAAAGACCAATTTTCAGCGTCGTACATGGTTTCTCTCTGAAAAATTTTCACGGAGCATTAGTTCGCGAGGTTATCGTCGATAATAAAATAGAAATAAAAAACCGTGCGAAAATAGTGGCACGACTAATTAATCGGCAATATGTCTCGCTTCGATTACAAAAGGAATCTTATCTTCCACGAACGCGATCGTGGAAAACATACACGCACGTAACACGCGCATACTACGCGTTCCGACGGTCGAACGCATTTAGGAGCGCGCCATCGATTTATTATGTAAAGAGGCGCGAGCGAGCGCGCGCGCACACACTTGTTTCCGCTTCCATTCGCTCGTTTAATGCACTATACGTGCATTCTCGTAATCGAGAATGGGAAAGATAATTCGTGTAAGAGTAAGAAAAACGAATAAAAAGAAGGAAATTTATTTCGAAGAGATCGTCCTTCGTCCTCGTTACGTTATATTTTAAATGTCCTGAAACTACTTCTATAGTATACGAATATAGAAGATAACGCTACAAAGGCTAACAACGTCTTAATGTCGTTCCTCGTTTTTTTCGCTAGCTATATCTTCGTTCGACCTTTCGATCGCTACTCGTTATTCTTCAAACAGCGTACACACGACCGTCAACTTGAAATACGATCTGGTAAATTATCGGTATCAGTGATCATACTTAGGTCACCTCTAGCGCGGTTGAGTTCGAAGGCGAGATGCACGCTTCGCGCTCTCTTTCATCGAACGCCTAATGCGCCGTGGCGGTAACTAGACTCCGATATTGCGCGTATCGCGTCTAATCGACGATAAATGTTTTCCGTCCCGAGTTGCTCGTTACTTCGAGCAACGCGTACGCGTACCCGACATTCTTCTGGCTTTTAAAGAAAAAATCTAAACAGATAAATAGTAAAAGAAGAAAATTTCGTTTTTATGCTTGAAACGTACCCCCGCTGTATAAAGCGTGCCTTGAAACAAGCATAACCTTGAAAGAAAGGAAAACTATTCGATAGAATACGCGATTCCGCGTAAAAAATGTATAACCGACGAGAGAACTGACGAGAAAAAAAAATAGCGGTTACTACATTACGTAACATACGGTTACACGATTTGGCGTAAAAGAAATCGAATTGTTCGTAAAACGACGTTGCTAATTTCGTTAAGAATGTTATTGATGGATTCGTTTCGCGAAGCACCGAGTAACATCTATGCGTTTCGTGACATCGCTATCATGGTTCAGAGTGTCGCGTAGTACGCGACTATCATCCGTTCATGATTGGACGCTACGCTTTGTTTTCGGTTAACTCGAATTCTCTTCTCGAATGTCCTTTTTTTAATCTCCGCGTTATTCTCTTCCCTTCCTTCCCCTATACACGCTGCGTCTAACGAATTGTTAGATTCCGTTCAAGTTAACGAAACGTTCAACGCGAGTATTTTATATAAAACGTGTTTCCCTTTTCCGCCTTCTTTGACCTTCTGTATCATTTTTAACGATTCGATCGCGTTTCAACGATTGGCGCGTATGATTTTTGTTTTTTCAACGAACGCATTAACCGCTGAATAAATATGCACGTTGCACGACGCGCTTCGAAATTCGATACGATTTATTAGCGCCTTAAAAATATGATACATATATGAATACATGTTGCCTACCGACTACTTCGGTAGATACGACACAGAACTATTTTTTTATTTCGAGATCGACGAAAATTCGCTTTAAAATTGACAGTTATTTCAAAGAAGCGAGGAGAAAAAAATGTGAGACGGCGCAAAAACAGGTTGGTTTCGCGACATAACCGCGATCGATCAGCGTATTTTTCGTTTACTTGGCAATTTACTCGGCAATTCGGTCAAAGAAATACACGTTTTCGAGCGAGATAGTTTTGGCCAGCGACGATATTTGGCTTCGTGCCAGTACATCGATGGAACCTACGAAACTCTTAGTTTCCCTTAAAATACGCGATCATCTTGAGATTTTTCTTTTCGGTCTATACAGAGTCTATCCGTTTAGAGTGGAAGTTTTTCCCAAAAACTCGTTCATGTACAAAATGCATTATCTGCCCATTTCTGTTATCGTTTTCTTTTTTCGTTCAAGGGTACACGTATACTGTACATATTATTTTAATCGGGCGAATCTTTTGTACGCTTTAAACGCGGTACAACCTTAACGAGCAATTATCTCGAGTCTGTTACAAAATCGTGATTTTAAAAATAATGATAACGTGCAGTGGAAACTCCCGTTTATCGCTAAGAATGCACGAGGAGAGGGGAGTTCATTAGTATGTATGATAGTACGCAGCTTAATCGAGTACAGTTTTATCGGTTAGATATTATCTAAACGCGTCGATTCAATTTTCCTCCGCGTTTCATTTCCCGTTTACTTCGTTCGCTCTTTATCGAATAAAATTATTTCAATTTTCTCTAAATCCGATCGATCATTGCATCGTTTCTTAATAAATTTGTTTTATCGCGCGTTTCGATTCCGTGCATTTGTCACTGTATCGAATTCGTAATCAACATGCTTTTCTTACTTCCGACGGAAACGAACTTCCAATTAGCCTCTACAAAAATAACTAACAACGAAGGGCAAAACCTTGAAAATTGCTAAAATTAATACGAAACGAACTAACGCGATCAGATAGAGTTTATGTCGAAACTAGCAACGTAACCGCATTTTACAAATAGTAGAAATTTTACCAAATCGATGTCACTGTCAAACAAATGAATTTCCAGTAAGGTATTCCAATCGATTTCTCACCCGCTGTCGTTTCTTCGTTTGCCCCATATATATCACAAAGTTCGACTTTACGCGCCTATATCATGAAATCGAATTTACGCGTTTGCTCCTGTAATTCCAAACTACGGCGGTACACGCGTATGTACACGCGTATGTACACGCGTTCACGTATAGTAAACGCGTAAGTGTCCGTTTAGGATCGAATAGTTTATTTTTACCGTTAATTCGTTTGCTCGCGCTGAAGGAACATTCTTGGACCTAACCCAACTGATATTTAACTGGATAATTTTCTCGTGGCTGTCCACGATTTTTCTTCGATAGAACCGAACCGGTGAAACTTTCTTTCGACTCGCAGCCTATCTAACCGAGTAAAACGAGAGTTCGAGTAAAACGTATGTAATCGGAACTAGAAAAACATTTACCTGTCGAGTCGAGTCGAGTCGAGTAGAGCCGAGTCGTGTCGTGTCGTGTCGTGTCGTCTCGTGTCGTGTCAACGATCGATAGCACGGCCGCTTAATTCGTGCTCCGGTTATTCCACCAAATTCTAACTCGTGACTATAGTTTTCTTGTTCGACGTTCTCGTTCTTTGCTTTTCGTTCACGACTCTTTTTCTCCTTTTTCGCTTTCCTTTAATCGGTTTTTACAACGCAACACGTATATGTATCATGTATCACACACACGAGACCGACTCGAACAACTTTCTGGCCGGCGTACAATTACCGTGAAAACAAATATTTCATTGGCTCTTGCGGAACGATCGAAAATCATGAAACGCGAGCAAAGTTGCTAAATTATTTTGAGCGATCCGCAATCGCGGTTATCATAGACTCGAATGAAACTCGAACGAAATGTGCAATCACTGGTCGACCAATCGCTTCGACTGCCACGATCTGTCTGAATGTAGTTCGTGATGCTCGACTGCTCGACTGCTCGACCGTTCGACCATATCTTACCAGTTAAAGAGTCAATTTTTCCTTCCAACCGATGCGCCGACACGACGATGCGACACGACGATGTCGCCTCTCTCGGCAAATTTCCAGTCAATGTCAGTTAAATCGTAACACGTGTTTGCGCTCTTTACCGAACGCTTCCTAACAGCGCAGGAAGTCGATACGTGTAAACCTTGTTTCATTGGTCGACGACGTACATGCCACACATATATATGCATACACGTGTGCCTAGCTCTATTGCTACGCGCGTATACGTATGTATATGCATCGTATTTATATCCTGGTCGAACAAAAATGTTCGATTCTCGATTCGAACGAACGCGCATCTTATCTTCCAAGAATCCGTATCGTTTCGCAAATTACATAAACGGCAAATAAATCAAATTCTTTTACTCGTTCAACTTTTTTACAAATTTAAATTCGAATCGTCGACGATATGCTATTATACGTATTCCTGTTACCGTACACTTTACGACTCCGTTATATTATTCTCGCACTGTTCTCTACAACGTGAACTGTGCACGATATAGATCGTAGACTGTTTCAGGTGAAAACTGTACGTACCGATTCTTCATCTTCGGCGGAAATTTAATTAAAAACTTGTCGATGCATCGAGTTCGTGTTCACGGGAAAATATTCGGTAAAGAAAAAAAAAAAAAAAAAAAACCAAACGTATACCAGCGTAGATTCGTAAAGATGAAAATAGAAAATAGACTAAATTATGTTTGTATACGTACCAAATGGAAGAGATTATTGCCGATTAAACCATTTGTACTGCCACTTAGTCTGCCACTTACACCGCATTTCGGTTTCAACTACTCGTCAACATACCTTCTTAAACGTTCAACGTTGCGAGTGATTCTTTTTTATTTCTTAATCGCATCGTATGTCTTTTACAATGATTAAAAAATAAGTGATTTATAAAAGTATAATTATAACGTATACAATAGTAAACTGTGACAATATATTTGCTAACAAGATGTAGAGTCAAAATATTAATTTGAAGTCGTTAACGAAACAATTTCGTTTCTCGAGAGATATGAAAGTACGTTAGAAAAAATATAGTGCAGATACAATATTTTACGTTTGTTGTATTCGACAAAAAAATATTTTCATTCGCTGCACGTTTCTCTCTTAATTTTCCTTTCTTTTTCTATAGTTTTCACGCTTTCTAAAACACGTGTATCGGTCGTGTATACGAAGAACTAACAATAAAATAACGAACAAAGTTGTCGAGAGAAATATTAATAGCCGGGTCGAACGTGTAAAACTGATGGGTTTATGTTCGTTGATTTCTTTTCTCTTCGTTAAAACACCGACGTTAGACGAGAATTAATTAATCGCTTACGTGGATGACGCTATGCCGATGGGAATACGCACGGAATGAAATTTCGTCGAAACGCTACCGAACGAAACTGCGATAAATCGAAGCCGAAGCCGGGGAACTAACGACGTAACAATTTGTTTTCTTTTTTTTTTTTTCTTTTTTCTCCATCTATTAGTATAACGTAATAACTACATAATAATCTCCTTCCGCTGTTTCGAAACGAATTCGGAATTCAAATTGAAATCGAAATTTGTCTATAGCGGCCACGTACAGCCCTTATACGATGTTTTCATCGTTGATTTACTTAAAGCTGCCTATTTGATTAATCGGTGCTCGTTCTATCAAACGATCGCGTTAAAGCTATCGGTGTGTCTGTTGGCGGAATAAACGAAAACATGCGTGCGTATACGCGTATATGCGTATTCGCGTCGCGCAAAGTACTCTGTACCCGATGCGCGCATCGACGAACATATAAATACGAAAGAACGTCGTACGTAACGAGCGACTCTAAAAATTAAACTAACGTTATCTATGTACATTCGTAACATGTAACTCTTTCCTCGCAATCGTCGACCGCCACGATTAAATTGACTGCACGACGATTTTTTCGTCCGAAGCAACGGGACGTTTCGTTTCAAACATTATTCGTTGCCGCGTCTAATTATGAAAACATTGACGATAAATTGGTCTAGTTTGGAACGAGTAGAGTCAGGTATCGAATCGATCACGCATTGGTCGTGTTACTGCGTCGATAGCGCGTCGCGTGTCGTTGTTAGCGATCGACAGTAACTTAATCGCGCGACTTCGTTACGATTTCTTCTACTGGACACGTCGCCCGATGTTTTTCCGTTTTTTTTTCGCGGACTCGGAAATACTGGAAAATAAATTCTCGTTATATCGATATATACTCTTATCGAACGATACGTTATAGAAAATAAAACGTAACGTTTATTTTACTTATTGCGTGATAAAAATTTCAATCGATGGATCAGTTATTTTTATCGAACCTATTTCTGTTACAAACGATCCACTATCGTTACGCAGAAAATAAATTTCAATGTTCAGTCTTAATTTCTATTGTTGTGAATGTTGTTGTTGTTGTTGTTGTTGTTGATGTTGTTACTGCTACTGCTGCCGCTGTTAACGCTGCTATTATTAGGGTTATTAGCAGTAACAGCGGTAATAGCATTACCGTTATTACTGTTATCGTTGTTGTGGTTATTACTGCCGTTGTTACCGTTGCTGCCAATCAGCGCACTTGTAGGATTTCCTATGTTATCTATTTCACGCTGAGCACGGGATATTTTCACCTTATCCCGCGGAGTTCCATCTTCCCCGGTTTCCATCGCGAACATCTTCATTTTCTCTTTGAAGCTGAGCTTTTCGGGTACTTGACCAACTTGAGAATTTTGTTGTTGTTTTTGCTTCTCGGCAAGTCGCCTCTGTCGCGGATCCCTAAAGAAGAAAGAAGAAAAAGAAAAAGAAGAAATAAGAAAAGAGCAAAAAGGAAAATGAAAAAAGAAATATGTCATAAGAATGCGACGTTACTTGTAAACTTCTTGAGCGCCTATTACACCAGGTGTACTGCCACTAAGCGGAATACCTGGTCCTTCGGGTGTCTTCGGAGATGCCAACAACATTTCAGCGTCGTTAATGAAAATCTGCGAAACAATGATAATTAAATTTTCGAAATAAGCAAATGTTGCAACTAGTCGACTTGGTATATCGTGATATCGCGTAAGTACACGATTCGATTAAAGAACGTTTCGCGTATCTTACGTTTGGATCTTCCGTGATGACATCCATAGTCGTGGACGGAATCGTGGTTAAATTCCCGGACGATAAGTTTCGTTGCACCGTTCCAGATTCAATATTCACGTTCGCGTTCGAATCGTGAAACGAAACTCTCTTGATGGTCGTTGATTGCGGAGAGGTTAACGTTACGGTATTCGAAGACGATGCATTGTTCGATCTGAGGACTCCTTGCTGTGACATCACCGCAAAACTGGAACCTCGTTCTGGCGGCAGAGGCGCATCGTTATTGCCATTTTGCGCCGCTAAAAAATCATGCGTAAACTTATAATTAAACGTATTGCACCGGTCGAATTAGAATATATCTATAAAGTGCTTACGAGACGCGTTAAGTCCATTGATATTCAAGTTATCCAGCCGTAACATACTGGGATGTAACGTTTGTTGACTCTTTAGATGGGATTGTGACTGTTGCAAATGATGGTGGTGATGATGGTGATGGTTATGCTGTTGTTGTTGTTGTTGTTGTTGTTGCTGTTGCTGCTGATGTTGGTGTTGGTGCTGCTGTTGTTGTTGATATATTTGTTGAATTTGTTGCTGTTTGTTAGCATCTTCCTCTTTCTTTTTCTGTGTTTCATCCGAACCAGCTTCCAATTGTCTTCTTCTAACTTCGTCCGATCTACGGTGTGCCTCTTTGTCTTCGATAAACTGAACGGAAGGAAGGGAACCGGATTTTTGAGAAGCGTTCGAGTGAATCAAGGACGACATTGAAATTTGCCCAACGTTATTTTGCATTTGCATGGTTTGTTCGCGTTGAAAAGTTAGCGAGGAATGCGAACCAGAATTATCTTGTTGGCTTACGCCACCGCTCGAAACGTTCTGAGAAGTTTGTGGAGCGTCGATCCCGTGCGCGACGATGTTCGGACTATGCATGGGCATGCTTCCACCTACAGTTTGAACAGCATAGTTTCCCCTGATCGAGTGATTCGCCGCGTTGTTTCTGGACAGGATGATCTGTTGTTCCAACGAATTGTTCCGATCTTGAGCGACCGTTGTACGGAGTAACCCCTGAAGTCGTTGTATACTCTCCGCGTCCAAATCGTTACTTTCTTCGTCATCGTCCTGTTGGTTAGCAACTTCCTCGGCTCTCTTTTGAAAATCTCTCTCCAACTGAAGCGCTCTTAATTGCTCTTCCTGTTGGGATGTCCGATGAGGTAACGCGCTCAGTTCCGCTATCTGTTGATCTCGCCACTGTCTTGCCGCTTCCCTTCTGCGCGCTTGTTCCTAAGGAATCGTAGCAACTGTATCAATTTATTTATCGAACGTATCAACATTTATATCGCTACGGCCGATATAACGAACTTAAATTTATTTTTCTTACTTTTAGTGTACTTAAGTTTATTAAATTACCTTTTCCTTTTCTTCTCGTTGCCAAGGATTCGTGGCACTGTACTGATATTGACGCGGTTGCAATCCGGTCCCCATTCCATTTGCCGGATAATATCCTCCGCGAGGAGGGTCTTGCATGCTCGCGGTGTATCTGTGGAACGTTAAAAGAAAAATTTTTGTTTGTTCGGTCTTTTAAATTATTGCCATTTCTCCGTTCCTCGAAAAATAGGATTAACAAGGAAATTCATTTAAGAAGGAAATAACAGATATTACCTGGAATCCGATTGTTTGCTATAAAGAGGATGAGTCGAGGTGTTTGGCGGCGGTGGCGGAGGGCTTTCGGTATATCCTTCTTCTGGAAGAGCAGGTCTTATCGGAGTGACATCGGTATTTAAACTATTTACTTCCGAAGCGAACTGTGACCTATTCATGTTATTTTCGCCATTATAATGGTCGTTTCGTACATCCGAATTACCGTTTAAATAATACTGCGAACCAACGGTCAAGCGATGAGTTTGATCGGAATACGATTTGTCGATTTCTTGACAACTCTGATCTCTTCCAAAATCGAGCATAGCTCCGTTCGGCTGTAACCTTGTCGAATCGTTCTTGCCTCTCGATGGAGGAGTACTACCGTATTGAATATGTGAAAAATTTTGTTGTGGCACGCTTTGATGCTGATGCTGATGATGATGGTGTTGATGTTGGTGTTGATATTGATGTTGATGCGGATACTGATGCGGGTGTTGATGTTGATGTTGAGCTTGAGCTTGAGCTTGAGCTTGCGATTGAGGTTGAGATTGAGATTGAGATTGAGATTGAGATTGAGATTGAGATTGAGATTGAGATTGAGATTGAGATTGAGGTTGAGGTTGAGGTTGAGGTTGAGGTTGAGATTGAGATTGAGGTTGAAGTTGAGGTTGCGGTTGAGATTGAAGTTGAGTTTGGGGTTGAGGTTGAGGTTGGTGCTGATGTGCATGCGCATGGGACGACTTGCTATACTGAATCATGTAGGATCCGTACTGAGGATCCAAGTAGCCGTAACTCGAAGTATTTTGCGCGACTTGTCTCGCGCTATATCCAGATATAGAAATTGGAGACGTCGACACCGTTATCGGTGGACTCGAACCCAAGTTCGGCTGGGGACCAAGAGATTTTGTCGGACGAACGGAGGAATTGTTCGGTGATGTGACCGAATTCGCTTTGACGTTGTACGAGCCACTAGGCCGATACTGATTCGATGGAACCGGTAAGGCAGCTCGTAGTTCCCGCCTTCTCACTTCTTCTTGCATTTCCTGAAGTTTCGCTTCTTGTCGTATCGTGTCCCGCGAGGATTGAGATCTTAGCGACGATGGCGCACATACCGATTGCGACTGTAGGTGCGACTGCGACTGCGATTGCAACTGCGACTGTGACTGCGATTGTCCGCTGAGATAAGGTTGTTGCTGACTTTGAGACACATAGGCGGATATCGGACGGTCCCTGATTTGGCTCGTTTCGAACGTTCCCGGCCGATTCAACGAATTTTGCGAGCCCTTCGAGTTCTTCTGCGGCTGCAGAAGATTTCTGTAAAAGACGTTAAAAGAGACGTCGAAAATAAGGAAGGAGGAGCGGAGAATAATAACGAGCAAAACAAAGTAGAAAAAGTAAGACGAGAATAGGATAGGAAATTTTACCTTTCATCGGAATGCTGAGACGGGCTATATCGCTGTTTCGCCGTGGCATCCTGATTCCTGTAGATGCTCAAATTTTGGTAAAACCTTTCGGCTTCGTTTCCTTGAAGAACGTTCAAGGCGGTAGCGAGGTTACTCGAAGGATCGTTGTTCGCGATCGTTTGACCAGGATTCAAGTTCGGCGAGGATCGTTGTCTACCGACAAGGAGACCACTCGGTGGTAACATCCCGATTCTCGTCGAGTCGTGTAAATTATGACTAGAACTGTTTTAACGCGAATACGTTAACGAAGTTTGCGGGTAAAGAGCGAGAAGACGTTCGAAAGTCGAATGACTGGATCGAAGGGTATTACCGAGAGCGTAACGACGTCGAACTGTTGATAGGGTTGATCGGTAGAGACTGCGTAACCGGAGGAGTAACGCTGTTACTGGACGACGCCCTGCTATAACCGGGATTGAATACCTCGTGTTGTTGCTTTCCATCGGTACCTACGTCTATAACGAATCATACGCGTTCGACGTTAGCTCGTGATATTTTTCCGTTAGCGGTTCTTTTACATTTATTCGGTATGTTTGTTTCGCGGAAGAATGCAGGTTTTGCATTGAAAGCAAACATTTAGAGAATTTTGTGATTCGCGAGACACAGAGAGCGATGAAACGGCAAATTGCAAACGGCAAACGGCAAACGGCAATTTCTTATTTACGTTACTTACTGTGCAATGCTGGCACTGATTTGCTGGTATGCATTTGTTGCTGAGGAGCGGTTAGGTCGCGTCCAAGCCGCGATGGTAAATCTCGTTCGCTCATGCGGCGAGGTCCTGCGATAAGCACATGATGCAGATACACGTTTGTACAGCTGATCGAGAAACACGTATGCGCGCGTGTATTCGCGTGATACGAGAAGCCTCGCGCGTTTTTCCCGCGCGACTTCTCGCGCAACGCGAATCCAAAGCGCGCAGAAAAGAAAAAATCTGACAGCTAGACAAATGTCGCGTGCAACGTAGATATAGACATGCGCTTGCAAAACGCGAAAACTGCTCGAACACGGATAAACGAAAGCGAACACGATAAAATAATTAAAAGCTAATGCCAAAGTTGAACGAGGGTAAAGCGAAAGCGAGCAAAGAATCAAATTATGCGCAGGAACGAGAATAAAATATTTGCGAGCGAGCGACGGAAGTGGTTTTGGACTGGCTTAGGAATTCGTGATCGGGAATACGAGTTTGTATATACGCGAATGCAACGCGAATAAAATAAAAAAGGAGTGCGTGTAGAGAACGTGAACAAGGTTAAGGAAAACTATCGAGGAAAAAATAACGTTATCATGCGCGATGTACGTTCGCTAATTCGTACAACGATCATGTCCAACATCGATAGGCAGGCGCATATAACGGTCGGTTCGAATTGCTTACGTAAAAAGGTATCGGCATCTATGGATGTTCTCGCGTGCGCGATCGAATCGATCGACTTTTGCCGATTCTTGTCGTACCGATGGACGATGAACGAATCGTTGTCATAAAGTATCGCCGGTGTTCTTTCACTCGGTAATCGATGGTCGTCGTTACCGGCGTTGCTACTTCCGCTATCTCGAATTTCCTCTTGTTGACCGTAACTAGAATTTTTCTCGTCGACGTTCGAATTCGAGATCGAACGTCGCAACAATTCGTATTCGCGCGGCCGGATTTCCCGTTTTTTCTTCTCATCGCCGAAATCCAAACTGGCCGACCGCGTAGCACGATAGAAGGTAGTCGATTTCGCTTTCTCGGATCGACCGTGCGAGTCGCGCGGTCGTTGATACGAGATTCGTTTAGCGGAGGAACCAGGATCCAAACGGTCCGCTGGATCCGCCAATAATCTCGCACTGTCCAGATTCGGACAGGAAACGGCAAGTTGCTTCCTCCATCGATCGTCGATTCGACGAACGGGATTCGTTGGAAGGTCGACGATCCAACGAGGATCGAATCGTGATTCGGAGCATTCGGATAAAACCGCTAACTCGAATATCGGTGGTGTGCCGATCGCGCCTTCGAGATTAGACATTTCTTCGAGCTGCTCGATCACGCGTCGTTGCTCGGCTAACGACAACTTTCTCTTTTTATCGCTCGCCGGAGATTCTTTTTCTTTTTCGTTATCATCCATCGTATCCGTGCTCGAGTTTTCGAGCGTCAACTTTCCAGCTGACCAGCAAATATCCTTGACCCGACGCGCGTTCGAGTCGTTTCTCATATCCAATTCTGATCGGCAACGTTTATCGAGACGAGACAAACGGCTACGATGCCGGGGTTTGCGAGCGCGATGGCGCATTTCAAAATTCGTTTCGTCTATTTTCTCTATATCGGCTGTTTCGTCTATCTCGTCCATCTCGCCTAACTCGCTCATCTCGATCGAAGTAAAGTCGGGCTCGGACACGAATTTACGATAATCCTGTAAATCGCGCGACCTCGATCTTGATTTATCGCGAATTATGCTTTCGATTTCGTCCAATTTCGAAAAGTATCTGGCTAGTGCCGCCACTCGACCACAGCCGAGTCGCACCTCCTCCGGAGATCTCCAGCACTTGTAAGAACCGTGGACACTGGAGAGGTCGCTCGATAGATCGCTCGAGAGATTGTTCGAGGTATCGTTGTCCAAACCGGATAGATCGAGATTCAACTCGAGCATCGTGATGTCCGCGGTCGAAGTTAACAACGCATCTTCCGTTTGTTTCTCTTCGAAAGCACAAACGCGTCGCGTGATAGGCATCGTGTCTTCCTCTTTCTGCTTTTCGTTCGTTTTCGAGTCGATTTTTCGCTCCTCGTTCGGAATTTCGCGTTCGTCCTTGTTGTCGGTCCCGTTATCGTTATCGTCCCACTTGGAACGCGAGCGATCCTCGACGCGCGTTTTTAAATCGTTGCGGGTAGACTCGAACAGAGTGGAACGTATTTGCGAAATACCGGCTACGGAATCGAACGTTCCGTCATCGTTCGAATTTCCTCCGATCAATCGACGCTCGCAACACCGCTCGTTCCAAGGATACGATTCGTCCGCTTGATCGATGTACGGTATCGATTCGAGACAGTTTAAACAATCCTCGCGATCGTAAGCGTTGTTCGACGAATCGAGATTCGAACTTAACCGACTCGTAATACCCGCTTCTTCTTTTTCTATCTCCTCCTTGTCTTTTTTTTCTTCGTTCGTTTCGTGTTGTTGAAATTTTGTCGGCGGACTCGTTTCACGTACCGGGAAGCGTTCGACCGGGAAAGATGCGCGCGAATCGTGTAAGTCGTTGCGAGTAAATCGATTAAAGTTTGAAACGGAGCAAAGAATCGCACCTGATACTGGATCGATCGAACGGTCCGAAGAAGCGATCGCCGCGTGCCTCGGCGCGTCCAACAAATTACCCATTGAATGCGAGCTGGACGGATGCTCGTTGCTCGTATCCTCTACCTTCCAACTTTCCAAATGTTCGGACTTGGGACGAGCCTTGTACGCTGCTTGGAAACAATTGGTTAGTAAAGCATTAGTAGAGCGATTGGCTTTCCCCGCATTTCCGTAGCGCGCGTTAAGCAAGCAAACGTCGCGAGAGAAGATTAACCTCGAGGAATACGTATCGAGTATTCTCGACGGCGAATTTGAAAAAAGCTCCTTCATCCTCTTGGTCTTTGCGTTTAGAAATATCTACGAAGAAGATCTACGGAGAAGATCTGTAGGAGGGAGGGAGAGAGAGAGAGAGAGAAATATAGAAAATCATTAGAAAACGAGTACCTCTGCTCATAACCGGTGACGGTTGCGATAACAAAGTAGCCAAACCATGATATATGGCGCCCTGCTTGGCAACTTCCAGTGTCACTATTGGCCCCGTACGCACCAGATATTCGGCAGCTCTGAAAACATACGTGCGTTTATGAAATTGCATTTACAAAATTCTAACACGAAAACTGTAACGTTTTCACTTCACGGTTTACTCACTTTTCTTGCGTGATTCCGACTAAACTTTGTCCGTCGACCTTGAGTAGTTGATCGCCAGCCGTCAATCTACCATCCTGCGCAAACATTGTGTGATTACGAAAGATACAACTTTTTCATCGTACACGCGTGCTCGGTCCTACATCTATACATTAAAAAACGCAGGAATACCCTTTGCTAAAGCGAACATCTCCTAATTATCATTTATCGTCGCTTTAGTTCACGCGGTCACGACACGTATTTTTAATTCCGCGCACGCGCATATTAACTTTCCTCTACCGTACGAAAGAAAATAGTAGTCACTGTACTCACAGCATCGGCGGCACCTCCTGCAACTACGCTCTTTATATATATTCCCAGTCTGTCTTGGCCAGCGCCCTGGAAACACAACAAACGAATCGAAAGAATCGAGAAACGATTTTACACTCGTCTAACGACTAAAGTGTCGAACCGAGCGCGGCTTCGGACACGTACCTTCGCCGCAACTATGCTCAAACCCATTCCATTGGTCGATTTATGTAACTTGATCACGTGTATTTCCGGTTGAGCGGAATTCGGTCCTCCAGCGTGGCAAGAATAGCCACCGCCGGATCTGTTGCTCATCGCGCTGGGACTGCGAAACTAGCGACAAGCGCGATCAACGTTTAAATGATTCGCTCTCGTGTAAGCAACGTAAGAAGTAAAGAGGAGAAGGGCTCACGTTATTGTGATGATCGATCATATATATGGTCCAATATCCGCTGCTAGTGGGCTGTGGAGCCATTCGACAAAGTCCGTCCCGTTGCAACGGGGCCAAGAATTCTGCTAATCCCGGTGGTACCCCGCGTATCACCTCGCAACTGTATCCGTCCTCGGGAAGAAGAAGAGCCAACGCGAGAGTAGGTTCTTCCTCGAGTCGAATCTCTCTACCGTCGGCACGCGCGAGCGTGTCTGCCACGCTTTCCGCTACCTGTAGTAGTAGAAGTAGAACGTAGTAGGTAATCGAAAATTAGCGCGTAAAAACTACTACGTACTCGTACTACGTTCTCGATCAATTCCGCTGGAAGTCTCGGCTCGTCAGCAGCTGGTTGGTACTTTTGCAACAGTGCTCTGACTTGAAGGGAATTCAACTTGAAACACGTGGAACTTAGGGTGGCGAGTTCCTCGGCGTTGTATTTCGGAGCTTGTAGCAAGTGCGTCGCCTGCATGATCGTCGCCAAGTGACACTGACTCGCCAACTCCAGACCCTGTCTTTCGGCCCAGGTTTCGAGAGCGTTCAATCTCGCTTTCAATCGACGACCAAACCATCGAACGCACAGATTCGCGTTCGAAACCAACGAATTGAACGCGGTCGCGTTGATCGCGTGAAATAGATGGCTGAACAGTTGAATGGTCAGAGCAGCGTTGACTCTGCACCGCCTCAGCAGAGCCATCGTACTAGAAAATATTTGTAAAACTCCGGCTTCTTTGGCGGGTTCGTCGGCATCGGCCATAAACTGCGACATCGCCGGGGCTAGTTCGAGAGATATACATCGCACCAGAGAGGCGAACGCCGCGTGGACCGCCTCCGTCAAAATGTCTTGTGCCCTGGTCGAGAACGCTCCCACGTGCCGGTCGTTCTTCAGCATATGCAACAATTCCGAACCGTTCGCTAGCCACAGCGCCAAAGAAGACGCGTCCATGTATCGTTCCTGTCGACGTCAAGCCAAACGACATCGATCAATTCTCGAGTACGATCTCCTACGACGTTTCGCGAAATATCCATCCGCGCGCACCTATTCCATCTGATTCGTTACCTGTATCACTCGTTGTATCATGCTGGCTACGTTCGCTAACATTACGGTCAATCTGTGAGCCCTTTCCGTTGGCTGTAGTTCCGGCCTGTAATGCGTGCTCGCCCGATATCTCGCTGCCAAATAAAGCGTGTACGTCGGGGCCAATTTGAATTGAGGCGCTGACGGTTCCACGTCCGTGATCACCGCGTGGAAAAACGTCTCTTCCGTTTCCTCGAGAAACTCCAGTACGGCCGGTAGAATCGGATCCGTGCCTCGTACTTGTCGATCGTTCTGCAACGTTCTGTCGACCAAACAAACGATTCGAAATCGTTAGCATCCGAGCATATTCGTCGTTCTTTTCGTCGATTCTCTTTCCTCAAATCCCTTACTACTACTTTATTACGCTTATTACCTCCGCGAGTCTCTTTGCCTTTACTTATCTCGTCTCGTTGCGTCCCCTCCCGTCCCATCGTAATCGCAAACCCGCATCTTCTTTCCCGCAGTTTCTTACTCGGCACGATCGCGCAAAGATTACCTGTTACCGTCCCTGCTGCTGGTCAAACTGGCAGTCTCGACGTTTCCATCGAGATCGAACGTAGTCTCGTAATTATGGATGGATTCCGGCGCGTGCGTCGGACTTTGAGGATGACAACCGACAGCGGAATTAGTCGTCGATTTGCTCGGGCTAGATGGGTGAGAGGTTTGTTCTTGATTTGCCTGGCCATGATTCTGCAACCCTTGATTCTGTCCGGTGTTCGGAGTGCCGGATGCCGATCCGTATCTCTCCACGTTTGTCTCCTGACCGGTCAAGTCTGGTGAGCGTCTACGGTACAAAAGCAGGCTGCGTGCAGGAAAGAAAAAAGCAAAACCAAAAAAACGCAATGAATTAAGCGTATGAGAGCTTCTCATTCCGTTTTTCTTCTATTTCGGTATCTTTACCGAGAAAACTGTCATCAAGTAGATTAAGGAGGGAGCAATCGAAAAAGCGCGATCCTCTCCTTTACTCCGTATCGGTTGAACGTCCAATTTTTTCGCGCATTTTTCCTCTCGTTTCACTGTATTCGCGAACGCGGTTACTTCTCGCTAAGGGCCCTTTCGTTGCTTTTATTTTATATTCTATTCTATTCTATTCTATTCTATTCTATCTACTCTACTCTATTCTTTTCTATTCTGCTCTATCCATTTGATTTACCTCGCATCACTTCGACTCGACTCAATTCCATTTTCCTGTAGGTATATGCTCATTTTCTACGCTACGTGTATCGTGCATCGCATTCGTGCATCGTGTCGTGCTATTTGAACGACGCTCGGATAACTCACCGTTCGTAACCGTATTCGATTTGTCTTGTAGACTCGTGTCGCCTGATGCGTTCTTCAGGCGCTGGATCGATGAATCGAAAGGTATGTAGTCTGCCAAATTTCACGATCGCACCGTTCTACGAAACAGCAAACGATAAACGGCGTATGAAAAATGTTGAAATGTATGAGATGATAAAGGTAAACGAGTTCGACGCGAGCATACTTGGAGTATCGTCGTTTGGTGTATCCGCTGATTGTTGACATAAGTGTGAGCGTCTCTCGAGCAAGGGGTGAGGGTAACGATATTTTCGGTAAAAGCGATCACACAGTGTCTCGGCATAACGGTCGGTCCGGTCAACGTCAAAGTTTGAGCTTGAACCGCCTGCGGCCCTATCGGCCTTTCCGAACCCACCTCCGTGACGTTTGGCTGCAATCGGTGTCTCGCGCCAGCACCGTTCGGAACCTCGCTCCCGTCGGGATTCAGTTCCACCAAAAATGGCAATCTTTCGTCCTCGTATCTAAAAAAAAAAAAAAATCATTTTTTACCGCTAGTTCGAGCAATTCTACGAACGACCTATCATTCCCTTTCCTATCTGTCCATTTCATTCGACCTTTGATCGCGATATTGATTTTTTCCACAAATACTCGGTAATCGCGCGCTTTTCTTACGCACCTGTGATCGAGTTCGTTCCATTTGCCGCTAGGCTTTTTCTTGCGTTTCCGAGGCACGTAATCCGCGGGCCTTCTCCGCACATGGAACATGATCGAACCTGAAACAAGTAAAGAATATTCTTTCTTTCGCTGAACCGAATTGCTTTCCTTTCCGTCAACGAACACGTTCGATCGTGGCATGCTCCTTCGCTGTTCGCGTTCAGTTACCTATGCCCGCGTACGAAAACCGATCTTGAATAGAACACATCTTAAATACGCGCAATGCAACATACACGAACGAGACAAGATAATGTACTTGGCGCTTGCAATCGATCGGATCGATATATCCGAACAAAGGTTAGGTTTGGTTGTAACCGTGAACATCTAGCGGCGGGAAGTGCGGTCGATGGCGCAGCGTTCCCCGCTTTGAGGACAAATGTTTTGCGTCGCATAAAACGGTAAAACGAGCATCGTTCGAGTTTTGAAAAAATAACTTTAAAAGTAACGAGACCAACGATCCTTACGTCTGATTCCCCAATCCATCATGTTGCGTGAAACGCGTCGATTCGATGATTTTCTACGTGGTCCCTGGTAGTCGCGTACGTACGCGTATATACGCGAACGAACGAACGAACGAACGAACGCGCGTGGTCCCTTCTGTTAGTTTCGAATTCTCCTTCGAATTTTGGTCCTTCGGGTTTCGATTTGTACCGATTCGTGATCGAGATTAGGACGAATGCACGGATAAACGAGGGCGTCGCGTATAGGGAGTATTCGACCTCGTTGCCTCCTACGTCGATTACGGGCTACCGACGCTAATACCGTTTACGTTATCAAATATTTCTAATAGTTGGAAAATATCGCGGAACGTCGAGGACAGGAGAAAATCGTTTTTCGTCAATTCGAAATCATTTTACGCGCTATCGATTTTCTCTCTCTTCCCCTCGACCTCCTCCTTATCCTCCTCTTCCTCGCAGCAAACCCGTTACGCCCATTACTCGCGTTTTCCTCGATTTTCGACTTCTAAAGCGAAACTTTTCTTTCCCTTTCTTTTTCCTCTAGACTCGTCACGTTGTTACCCCGTGGACACCGAGATCGCGAGCGGAAGATAAGCGGAAGGTGAGCGGTAGATGAGCGGAGGATTTCACGGCCGAACGAATCAACGTTTCCGCCGATCAGCCTCGGTATATCGATGCGTCTCTCTTGGAAAGTTGATCGGCTCCGCGATCGCCGTTAGAGCCTTCGTTTCGGCTGTACGCTGGTCAATTTTTCTCCTCGTATCGCGTTCGACGTTCTATCGAGTATTTGGCTCGACGATCGATTTTGCCTCGTCATGATCGTCGTTTATTCGACTTTTCGCCAACCGAAAACGATCTTCGCACTCTTCTCGCTCGACGTCGAGTCGCGCACAATAATCCGATCGTTGACGCGTTACAGTTCGAATCGCGTTCACGGAGATAACAACGACGTTCGCTATTATGTCACGACATTTCGCGCGACTGAACTCGAGCATCACGGAAAGAAACGATATTCGGTGGGCGGTCCTTCGAGCAGTGGCGCGCGCGCACCCCTACACACCTATCGACGTACATTCGTACGACGTCGCGCCGCGATCCCCCTTTTCGCGTAACGTCGTCCAGTTTCTAAACCGTGCTATCTCAGATATGCTATTGCACGTCGCACCGTATCGTATCGCATCGTAGCGTTATCGTGTCGGCGACATCGAACGAACGTTACAACTTTTTCTCCATTCAATTCGTTCGAATAGTGCGAATTTTTCTTTCGATATCTGTCGAGTTTGTTTCGGGCATTTCGCTTGAAAGATACTTACCTCGTGCAGACGGATGATTCATAAGAATAGCTAATGGGCATTCATCGTCGTCCAATATGTACTCTTGCTGCGCTCCTCCGTTTACGTGCTCGCTATTTACCTGCGCAACATTTACAAATACAGTCATGTAGATTTTTCCTTTTATTTCGCTCAGCTAAAACGAATCGTGAAATTTCGACGAGCATATCACCTTCGCAAAAAAGTTTAGCGAATCTACTCTAAAAATATAATCAAATAAAAATTTCATACTCACCTGTACTAAACAATACTGCTGCGGATCAACCTTTTCTAAACCGTATTTCGAAAGCATTTCTCGCACCACGTGAACAGCCGAATCTCGTACGCTCAACAACAGAGTTTTATACGGAACGTCCTTACAAAGTGCCTCGCCATAAATCTTCAATGTTCCACCGGTGTCGGGACCGCCGTCTTTACTGCGAAACTGTTGCAATTTTCGCTCCAGTTTTTGCTGACGTCGCCTCCTCATTACAGCTTCCGGATTTGAAATGCTTCTGGTAAAGCTCGTTTCCGGCAGTTCTGAAAACGATAAATCGTCATTTTTCTTCGAGCAATGCGTTGATCCTTAAAAAAATTCTTCCTCTATCGTTATCGTATTATTATCGTATCATTATCGTATCATTATCGTATCATTATCGTATCATTATCGTATCATTATCGTATCATTATCGATCGGTTTCAACTACTACTCGTGACGCGTCGCGATCCTTTGACGCATCGGTTGCGATACGTTGTATTTTGTCTGCCTACCCGTGTATAATTTTTCGGCTACACCATTCTGATCGATCGGTACTGTATTTTCTTCCTGTTCCAAACTCTTCAGACGACCCAGCTTCTCTTGTTTCTTCATTTGTTTTTTTTCTCGTTTGCTCAACTTTCTGCGAAAGCTAGATCCCTCCGAACAAGAGAAACCTACGCCTTGCGCGTTCGTCTTGTCGTCGATTCTTCTTAACAGAAAACGTCCTTCGCGGTCGTCGATGTGCCAGTTTAGCTGAACTAACAGCGGTTTCTCCTCCAATCCGAGCTTACGTTCGTCTGTACAAAATCAATCGTATCCGATTCGGATCATATAATCGATATGATTATATCCGATTGGTTGCGTGTTTTTCGCCAATTGTATTTCGCTTACCGCCGTTCTCGTGAATCTCGTAAAGCGCATATTCCGGAACAGAAAGCATTCGCATATCTGGACGGAACTTTTCGATCAGCGTTTCGATCACTGCCTGACTTGTCGCGTCCGACGCTACTCTTATACATTTTGTTGCCACTTTCTGACCGCTGTCTTGGAAGTAAAATCTCATTACACCATGAAATTCGAGATCCTAAAAAATAATAAAAGTAACCGGGTAAGCGGAAACTGTACGATACGTACGAGTACATCGTACACTATTTTTTTTTACCTCGTTCGGTTCTGAAAGTTCGAACAAATCCAATCTATTAGCGTTCCATTGTTGAATCACACCACGCAGAGCTTCGCGCTCCGCCTTCTTATTTGCCAACTCTGTGGCCATCCTGCGAACCAACCAACAAACTAACAAAACAAACAAAAATAAACCTGCAATATTTAAACGCTATATCGATGCCATTTTCCATCGATTCTCCATTAATTATTTCCGTTCCTTCTGTCGAACGACAACAACTAGGCGTATCTTTCTTCAAACGTAGACGTTTCTTTCTTTTATACGTCATCGTCGACCGGAGAACAAATTAGTCATCGTGTTCGTGTACACGCGTACAAGATAGATCGACGGGAATCCTGTACTAGTATTACCAAATATTTCGAAACTCTATACTTTTTTACATTTCGAACCTTCGAAACATTTAAAAACGTTAAAATGGCTACTTTAATCTACGTCGTTCGTCTACGATTCGATCGACTTTGGTTTCAACGACAGATAACGCGATACTAATTCGAATAGAATCATCGAAACGCGTATTCTTTTCGATACTTTTGTCGTTATCGTAGTCCATGTACATGGTACACGCATTCGATATTCGTACGCGACAGATTACGAAGCGTCTACTTGAATCGCCTAATTTGTTGCTCGAAGAAAACAGCTTACCGATATTTTTTCTTTACTATTTTTTTCTTAACGCGTCGATATTGCCTACCTAACGAATATAACAAGAACGATATGTACGTTGAACGAAACATAAATGGCTTTCGGCGATCGAATAATTCAGAGGATCGAGCGAAGCGTTCGAGAAAAATTTCGCTGGAGTAACGAAACGAACAAACTCTTGTCATGGTTGTCGGGAAAGGATCGGTTCGAATCGGTTGCGATCGACTCTGCTCGGACCTCTTCGGCAACGGTCGAACAGAATCGGGTTAATTCGGAGTGGAACACGTTCAACGAGTAACTCGCATTCCACGCATTCCTACCTTCTTCGACAGAATTCGATCTTAAAACCTTAAAAGCGCGCTCGAGTAATTCGAACACGCTCGAGTACCCTCGAGCGCGGTACTACATCCGTACAACTTGCCGTGATTGTCCGATGTTCTCGTACCAGATGCTTGTCCGTCAGCCGATCGTTCTTGGCGCGAAACGTTTTACCTGCCGAGAACACGCCTATGCGTATGATTTCGTCATGCTCTCTCTCTCTCTCTTTCTCATTCTCTTTCACCCCCTCCCGCTCTCTCGCCCCTCTACATTTCCTCTCTTCCTCCCCTTTACCTATAGCCGTGTGCTAGTATGCAACGTAAACGACGTAAAGATAAATGCACCCTACAAACGTATTATAATCAAAGTACAAAAAGATGGAACGACACCTTTCTATTCGAAAAGAGGAGATACTTGTCTCGTCGTTCGCGTTCGTAATGTTCATGATTGAAAGCGAGCGTTACTTTGTTGCCAACGAATACGTTTAAAATATAATATAGGAAACGAAAGAAGAAAACGAACGGAAGAAAATAGCGTGTAAAGTACTGTGTATCGAATGTTTTCGACAGCGGGATAACACGAAAAGTAATTAAAAACGTAAAAGAAAAAGAAAGATAACTTTGATGCGTCATCGTACTTACTCTTCCGAGACTGTCATTCTTCCAACGCGGACAAGCGAATGCAAAACAGCGGAGAAGCGAGGCCACGATCTAAACGAAACTATACGCTTAACCGATCGAGAAACCAATAATTTCTTGATACATCGAATAAATAACGAGAACAACGTGATCTTTTTTGCACTGGAATATACCGATGAATATTTCAGAACCGTAGAGGAACAGTTCTGTGAGTTGTACTCTCGCGATAAATCGTACTCTTTATTTTCTATCTTTCCAAGTACGCGCGTGTTTTTTTTTCATTACGATCGCTCGATGCTGCAAGAGTGAACAGTACTTGAGAATTCCTCGAAAATTAACCATTTTTCTACGCAGAGAAAAGTTTTCTTTCAACGATCAAATAAGTATTCGATTTTAGCGTAATAGGCCCCGTTACCGGGAACACTTTCGAGATGTTCGCGAGTTCGGTTCAACCTGCGACTGCGTGTACGAATCCAGCATTTTTCTTTTTCCCTGACCAACGTTGATTTCCGAAACGATAAACTATTGATATCGTACACCAAACAAGTTCAAAACAAACGCCACACCCAACATTTATTCGCGCAATCAACTACCGTGAATATCCTAACGTATCTCTTGCCGCGTAATTACTAACGTACTGAACGATGCAAACGGACTCGGAAAGCTTGGGCCTCAAGAGTGGGAGAACACGTTGCCTCTTGACATAGCGTTTTCTTTACCGACCCTATCTCTTTCTCTCTCTCCCACTCTCTTCTTTCAACCTATTTCTACCCCTACTTTCCCTTCTTTCTATTCACTAGTATACTCCACGATATAGCTTGCTCCGATCTGATCCGATTCATTCCACTCCGTTTCGCTCCGTCCAGTTTCGTTTCGTTTCGTTCCGTTCCGTTCCATTCTGTTCCATTCTGTTCCATTCTGTTCCGTACTGTTTCATTCCATTCCGTTCCATTCCGTTCCATTCCGTTCCATTTCGAGCCGTTCCCCGAATTTCGATCGTTTCAAAGCGTTTTGCAAAAAAAATCGACACGATGAATAAACCCTTGTAAAGAAGATTTTATTTTTTTAAACGAACAAAGTAGATTATCGTGATATTATTTTTTCGTTAATTTAACGTTACGTCAAGATATACGCGGAAACAATAAATCTAAAAATTAGTTACGATTTAATGAATGAGTGTTACGAGAAAGGTATCGGGTCAATAATTATTTCGTGTTTGCATTTACTCCCTTTTGGTTTGCGAGACATAAAGATCATCCTTATGCCTGTACATACCGGTTCGTTGTAGAAACGAATCTAATTTTCGTCGTACGGCTTCACTGGTAACTTCGTTACGCGTTACGTCGTTAGGTCCATTTAATAGGACGCAATACCTTTTTATTTTCTATACTGAAACGTAAAAACATTAAGTCGATAAGGCAAAATAAATTATAGCGAAAAAAGTACATGTTTGAAAATTTCAAAATTTTCACGGGGCACCAGCCTTTTATTCCCGAGGCTGTTTCGGCTCGATTCTCGTACAACACAAACGATCGTGTAGTGTAATATATCGCACCCTAAAAATTGATGCGTTATAAAAATGCGGTTCGAGCGACATATTTTTAACCATCCAACGCGACACTACACTGTCGAGTAATCAAACAGTTTCATCGAGTTTATTATCCTTAACTAACCACTTCCTGCTTATTTCGTTCGCGCGAATATATCGAACAAACGTATGCACGCGACTGTACTTTTACGCGAGTCCTTCCTTCCAAAACTTCCAAGTTTTTTCTTTTCAAATCCGATACATGTATAATTTTCCACTAAAAAAGTTGACCAATTTTATTTTCCAATTCTAAATAGGGAGGACGACCTTACACGTTCGCGCGCGTTCCTAGATGTACATATAAGTATGCTGTATAATATACAAGGGACACAGTCAAAGTAGTAACGGTTGCAGCTCGATCCGTCTTCTTATCCAATCAGTCTTTTGAAAGCTACGAGTAAATAAATAGATCTTTTAGTGACTTTTATTGAAAAATAAAATGATTTACTATTATCAATCATCTTGTTTCCATTGAGTGAAATTTATTTATCGTCCGTTGAAATCGTAATATGTACACCTGTTACATTTCGTTATCGTTTTTAAGCAGACGATCAATTTTCTACAAGTATGTACAGATTTTTTTCGTAACAAACGAAAAAAAGATTAATCGTGTTTGAAATTCGTTGACGGCTTATTTCCAACCGGTACATCGATGTGAGATCGTTAATTAAATTTATTCTTTTACTTTGTATTTGTTAGAAAATTCAAAGATCCGAAGATTTTACTAAGAAAAGAAGCTAAGCACGAACACGTTGAACCGCTGCAAAGGAAATATAGTACACACACGAAGAGATTGCACGCGCAATACTCACCCTACACGTACGCGGCACATACCAAAATACATACTCGGTGTCTAGACCGGTTCGAGTCATGTATGCGATATTTGCAGTAGTAACGCGCAGATCGTGGTAACAAAACTACTCCTACTAGGATTACGCTTTCAAAAACGAACAGAACCTGTTCTTTATCGCTTTTTTCGACTACGGATCTGTTTCAATTCTTTCGTACTCGTACACGAATAGAACACATCGACGTACGTCCAATATATTACAATAAATAAGCACCGGTAAATGTCTACATTTTTTAAAACAATACTTTGGTTAAATAATATACGATGAACCGATAATAAAATCACGCGATTTCGACTCGCAATAAATAATTCGCGTCTGTTTTTTTTTCTTTTCGTTTATTCGTTTTGCTTCTATTTTACTTACATCAATTTTTTGCATTTTTCTTAAAAAAAAAACAAAAATTTCAAAGTTTCTCGCGCCATAAATTTAACTATTTATCATCATCATCGAACACGTTAAAAATTACTGTTGATCCAAGACGGAAAAAAAGGTACAACAATTACATAATAGGAAAAAAATTCATTATCCGTTAATTCACTTCACTGTTATTATCCATAATATGTATACACTGTGCATCGTATATTCGCGCATATGATGCGCGTGTGCACGCATGCACGCGCGTATGTACTCATTAGTCGACATTCCTAAGAGTGAACTAGAGCTCGCTTACTATGGTCGTCATCATTGGGATCACCGATTCCAACAGGTGTCGCATCATTCGAACTGATTCGAACGATTATAAATATTTAATGTTTCACCTCATTTTATCGTATGTAACCCGAAAAAAACTCAAACAAAAGGTGTCGTAAAAAAACACTAAGAAACAAGAAGGATGTATTTGTACGCGTAAGTATAATAAATGTGAGAAAAAACAAAAATTTTCACCTAACCTTGCTTCAGCTTTCGAATATAATGATAAGCACGAAAGCGAAGACGAATCAAGCGTAACGACATAAAAATATATCGAATAACCTTGTTAAACATCGATATTTATTTGACGAATAAAGTATACCTCGACAAAATGACCGATGACGAGAAGTCACAAACTGGATATTCTACAGTTCCATTCACCAGTTACGTTTTGCTGTCATGGCTGTCAGCCATGTTTACTTATCGAGGACGTTTCCATACACGAGAACGGGTGTTAAATATTTAGATTCGAGGTAAACATTAAAGATCATTTGTTGAAACGTGTGCGAATACGATTTGCGAAACATAATATTCGACACGAAACGATATCGTATAGCAGAAAAGTTGAAAATTTGCCGCGGTATGCGGTAACCTCGTTGCAGGTTGGCAAGTGGAAGAGTATATCTGCAAAGAGAGAATGTTCCACGTGATGATGGTGTCGTAGCGAATAAAAAGAATGGAGGATGACATCGATATTTACGAAGATTTATCGAATTTCGAGACAAAAAGCGGCGAAAACGTAGGTATTACGACGCGTCAGTTGGATTTCATTACACGCAACTAGGTTATGTTTCGTTACGAAAATTCGTAGACAGACATTCGCACTCGTTAAGAGTTTAACGTGTTACGTTGCTTCAGTTTGTAGGGAAGAAGGAGGAAGATATCGCAGGAGGCGAACAGATTGAATTAAAGAAGCGAATTACAGAACTGACGATAAAGTTAGAAGATTTTCAAAAAATAAATGAAAATCTGGAAATGAATTTAATTTCGTTATTGAAAACCGCTAAAGCGGAAATCGCACGGAAGGACACGGTGATAGATGATTTAAGGAGAAAGTAAGTACGTTTAAATGTTAAAAATATTTTTCTATAGTTTGGACATTATTTTATAAACGCTGATATAATCGTAACAGACTGGAGAATGCAGCGTTCAGGAGAGGCGTGTATTCGAAATCTGAGAAAAATGTCGTTCACGATTCTACTGCTCGAAAGGATGCGGTAAACAACTACCAAGTATCGAGCGGTCCTCGTGTATCCTTCGAGGAAAACGAACACGAAAGCTCTAATTGGAATAGATGGTATCATTGCGTTAAAGAACAGCAAAGAGAATCAACGTTAGCTTCTATCACAGTGTTTGGTGAACGATTACGTAAAAGGATCATGGACGAGCAACGCGTAGAAAAGAAAGATAATAATAGTGAAAGCACCGTTACTGCTGTCACTACTGCTATTACTACAGACACTGCTACTGCAACTACTACTACCACTAATAGTAATAATAGTAGTAGTAGTAGTAGTAGTAATAATAATAATAATCTCGATAACAGTAGTAGTATTAAGAACAAAGAGGGTACAGAAAAGTATATAGGCGAAAGCGACAAAGAAAATGGCTCATTTGTTAGTAAAAATTTCTGTAATGGTAAAAGTGTCGAGGCTGATATTGCACGATACACGGACTTAGAATGTACGAAAAGTGTTGTAACTCTGTCAAGAAGTAGACAAAATTCTGAAGCAGAGGATAAAAGCGAAATAGATGGAAAAGGTAAGGGAACATCGTTGACCAATGTAAAACGTATAGGAAAAAGAACACGCGAAGAAACGCAAATACGCGATTCCGTGAAACGAAGAAAGTTCGAAGAGGGAAAACATTTAATAGAATCGACGAGGAAAGAATGTAAAAGGAAGACGAGCGAGTTATCGGAGGAAATGGGTGACGCGTCCGAGTATACGAGTTCGGTGATCGAATGTTCCAGTAGTATAAAGAAAAGGCGACACATTCTAAAAATTTGGGACACGGGTTACGCTGATGGCAACGATTCGGCTAGAAGAGCGAAGAAGCAGGAGAAAGAGAAGAAAAAAGAAGCACGGAGAAGCTCAAAAAAGGAGAGCGAGGCGTCACGCGAAAAAAGTGTGACGTATGGACGTTTCGAGATGCGACGAAACGAGTCCAGCGAAAATGTTATATTCGATTCGGACGAGAGAAACGCGAGCGATCGTTTTCTCGAGATCTCGAAGAAATACAATCATCGAAGTAACGTCGAATATCGAAGCGGTAAAAAAAGAGAAGATCGTTACGCCGTCGGTGGCATCGATTATCGGTCGTTTCGCTCGAGAGAAGCAGCATCGTACGCGAAGTGTCAAGAGGGAAAATACGTTGCAAGCGAGCGTACGAGACATACCGGTTACAGCGATAAATTTGGAAAGCGATACGATCATCGAGGCGTCAGCACGGATAAATCGAAGACAGTACACGAGCAGTTGTATGGTTCGCGAGATACCAAAGAATTGTCGATCGATAGGAAAACGAACGGTTCGAAAGAAAATAATCGTTACGGGAGATACGAGCGTCGAAGATCAAGAGGAAGCATCGACGGAGTTAACAAACTCGAACGAGGAAGAGAAAACGAGTGCAACGAACAAGATTTGCGTCGGCGAATTAATACGGAAAGATCGTCGAGGGAACGCGTCAACGAACGAGAAATTTCGAGACGATCCGACAAGAAAAGCGATCGAATCGAACGAATTTCCGAAACGAATAATAAACAAATGAAATATCGCGAAGAATCGGAAAAGCGCACGAACGAATCGCAAGATCCATTATCGGATTTAGAGGAGGGTGAGCTGGAGAGTAATTGGGAAGAAAGCGATGAGTGGAAAAGATGCGTGAAAAGGGAGAGCGGAGAGGTTATCGAGGAACCGTTTGATCTTTCGAATGCCCGTAGCAGCGATCGTTCGATGAAGCAGGACCCGGTCAAAACGGAGAAGAATGATTTTGGAAGTCTTCAAGTTAACGAAAGCGTAGAAAATCTGGAGAACATTGAGAAATTTATTCGCGAATTGGCATCCGATGATTTAAATCGCGAGGGAACGCGCGCCATGGCATCGGAAACGGGAACGGAAACGGGAACAGAAACGAAAACAGAAACGAAAACAAAAACGGAAACGGAAACAATTAGTTCAGAAGAGGCGAACGAAAATATGCTGGTATCGTGCGAGCAAGGTATCGAAAAGAAACCCGCGGTTGATGACGACGTTCAAAAATACGTGCTTGAAGAACACGAAACGAAGGAGAAAGAAGAATCGTTCGAACCAGAAATCAGGCATTCCGATATTTCGAAAAGTGAGAATTTTCTTGGAAACGAGTACTCAGCGAAACAGACGATACCTCTAGAAGTTGGCAAAGTTTTGTCGAATCATCTATCAAACGGGACAACTAATGAAACATCGCGGGATCGAGCCGAGACAGATCGTCCGCTCAAGAGTACTGCCGAGGACGATCTTCTTCTTGTTCTGGGCAATGAGTCGCCACATTCTCGCTTTTTTATTGATCCTTCGAGATCGACGGGGAAAGCGAGCAATGACAAAGAGAAAAATACTATGGATATCGGTAATACTAACGGTAACCACGATGACGATAACGAACAAAGAATTGATCGAAACGATTTCGTGAATTGCGTAAATGTTGAGAAGAGCGAAGAAGAAAGGAAAGAATCAACAAAGTTACCGATCCGAAGAAAGGACGACGCGAGCACGAATTCTAAGCTCGCAACGTTGAACATTCATGGAAAAATAGTCGTATTCGTTCGTCGCAAAAAACCTGTTTGCTTGGCAGATAATAACGCGAATATGACCGTAATCGTAAACGACAAGAAACACGAATATAAGGCGATCGATTCGTCTGATCGCGTTAGCGAAAGCGATGCGATACTATGCCGTGACTCGAGTTCGAAAACAGCGGAAACGGTCGACGGTGAAACAAGAAAGGTTAACTAATTATCTTTGTAATTATCTTCTTATGTTTCTATTTAATTTCATTCGTTTATGAACAAATGATCGTGTACAATGAAAACTACGTTCGATTTGTAAGAATTGTATTAGAAGTTTATCTATGTATGTAAGAAAAATCGTACGAATACGATTCGTTCGACTGCTGTTTGGTTCGATCACACAAACAATAGACTCGTACAAATTTCTGTAAATAACGCGTGCGAGAGTGTATATATATATATATATATATATATATATATATATATATACATATATATTATGAAGGAGCTGTCTTTGTACATAAAATGGTTTATTTGTCAAATCGTTGATACGTTAAATCATTGTTACTTTTTCAATCCAATAGTTCTGAAAATCGTTCATTACCTTTTCATATAGCTCAACAAACGTAGATAAATCTAAAGAACGATCCCATAGAATTCGTGACGAAGAAGTCGCGAAAATAATAAAATGCAAGAAAGTGAAATTTGGCCAAAAACCTTGAAATTTTGATAACGAATACGCGCGTTTCGAATAATTAGCTTTTATAATGTTTCGAATAATTAGTAATTTGAAATTTAAAAATGATCACAAGTTTGTACGATACCTATATCGAAGATATAAGGTTGATGAAGATATTTTGAAAAATCCCACCAATTACGACGCTCGGGTGTAGGGAGACGCGTCGCGACGCTCTATACATCGTGCGCCGTGCGCTGTCGCAGTCGGAGTCGGCCGAGAAAAACCGAGAGAGGGAGGGAGAAGAAAAGAAAGAGAAAGAACACGAACATCGATGTCGGGTGCACGCGACCGTCGCTATAAGATTAAAATAATTGTTAAGAGCGCTCGCGAGAATAAATTTCGGAAATCTGCAAATATGTATAGTTAAAAGGAAGCTAGTCTTACCGAGAGGGTGTACGTACGAGACGCGCAACGAATTCACGGCTATCCTCGCAACGTTCGTTTGTTCGTTCGTTCGTTCGGTCTAGAGGCCGAATCGAATCGATTCTTCCGTACGACGAGCTACGCGTTCGCGTTCGGTTCGTCTCGTCAACGGTCTCGCGCTGTCGTCGAATTATGGGTTCGATTGTCCTCAAGTCTCTCTCGGTTCTCCTCGGTATATTCTTTGTTTTCGTCGGTACGATGAAATTAACTTCGCACATTAGTAAGGATCTTCACAAGGATTTGGTGAGTCGTACCGGAACAAAGTCTTTTTGCAATTACGTAATTCATCGATTCACCCTGTCTTCCGTGCTCGATTCGTAATTCGTCCGCTGGTGACGTTCATTTTAATCCCCTCACTGCCCTTCTACAATTTTCGCCTCTATTACTCGAATATTTTTTCATTATTCTTTCTTTCTATTCTCTTTCGATTTTTCTTTTCGGTTTTTCTCTATTACACGATCTCGCGCGAAAAGTACGCTTCTCCCTCGTGCTTACTCGCCGCGCTGCTACATAGTCGCCGCGCGTTAATCATGCTTTACTCCGTTACTCGACGATCTGTCAACTTTCGATCGTTTCTTCCCTTTCTTTATCTTTCAACTGCCGCGGACGCTAGCTTGCGCGCGCTTGTCCTCGTTCTCATTTTCTCGTGTCAAAGCGTCTTTTGTCTTTTCTCCTTTCGTTCTTTCTTTATACCTTTCTTTATCGTTTCGACTTCAAATAATGATGTTGCTTTCTTTTCTCTTTTCATTATCTATAAATTATCATCCACAGAAATCGCGAGTATTTGCTTATCCACCAGACACGTGCTCGTACGCGCCTTTATCCTCCCACCCCTTCGATTTTTTCTCTTACTTTTTTCGCACGACATTCTTCGACATTCTTCACGGTACGTTTGTCGAACTATTTATATACGCGACAAATTTCTATATTGTTTATTTTTTAAACGAACGATTTTCAAAATTTGAAAAATTCGAAAAAAAAAAAACATAAGTAGACGCCTATCGCGTCGGTTGTCGATCAAATATTTTTACTCGAAAATTTTCTCGAATTCTTTAGTCACGTCGGAACGTAAAATATAAAAGGAATTTTCTGAAACGCGGAGTAAATTGAATTTAATTCGCTCGCTTCGACGCGCCTCGTGAGTAGATTATTTTTGTCTCTCGTTATTACCCAATGTTCGAAATTATAGTAAACCGTCGGCACAGCGGCTTGGTGGCGGGCCAAATATTGCTTCGAGTGCCAGCACGCGATGTTTACCGGATTAAGGAATCGCGACAATATTCTTTTTTTCTTTTATCTACATCTAATATACGCGTTTCTCCTTTTTTCGTTATATCATTTTTGCCATCCAATGAAACGTCATACTCAGTCCCGCGCATCGATATGTTCACAGAGAAAAGAGTACGTGAAATACGCAAAGGTGTTTCCACTTTCTGGCACGTTGGATTTTAAAGTGCCAAGTAAATGGTACAGAAGAGTCGTCGGATCGCTAGAGATCATTTGTGGGCTCGCAATGGCGATAGTCCCGAGCCGTAAGATATCCATTATTCGTTAATTAATATTACTCGCGTATTACTCGCGTAACAATACTCGCATATTTTTTCCTTTTTTCAGACAAAATAAAAAACGTATCAAACACGGTTCTACTTTTGTTGATGTTGATGGCCGTGTATTCTCATTATATGGTAAACGACAAATTCGAAAGAATCGCTCCGGCATTGGTAAGGCGAATGAAAGCAAAGATTTTTGAAAATACTGCTACGTAAACGATGCTTGAATTCGATCGTTTTTTCAGGTATTTTTTTTCATGCTGACGGGACGACTAGTGATCGATTGGCAGCTCAGGCGGGAGGACGCACAACCGGTTACGGCTAACGGAGTGGACGATAAAACCAAGAAACAGGACTGAATTCTCAGCGTTCGTTAGAAGCTAATCACCGACCAGAGTGAATCGATTAAAATCCTCTTCGTTTTAAACGACTCCTGTATATTTCGAGAATTCGTATGACCGAACGTCTACTTTTTGCACGTTCTATTTGCGCGATCGGTTTTCGCGGCTCGTGTATAAATTCCCTCTATCTTCCTCTCCAACTGTCACACCTCCGGCTCTCCAGTCCGTTCGTTTATTCGAAAACAACCGTGTTTGCCGTATCGATCCGTTTTCTACGAGATTATTCGTCGCATCGGTGAAACGTTGATGTCGTTTCGATCGATAGATCAGAGGGAAGCGAGCCACCGAGGGTCGCGCGCGCGAAACAGATATTAGCTCAAGCACAAGGTAACCATTAACTGCCACTCGAAACAATGTGTTCCTTTTAATATCGCGTTAAAACGCAACATTATATCCTTGGATGATAATTCATGGTATCGGCATCATAATGCACTTATTTTACCTTATTTCTATTTATTTTCTCGTCCCTGTTTTACATTTACGTATTACGTACGTGCATCGTTTCGTTCAGAAAAGAAAATTAAAAAGGAAAGGAATGTTCTATATCGTATTCGATGCGAATGTTTGCTCGACACGAACAAAGGCGAAACAGGAAATGATCCTCGACGGCATTTATCTTTCGTGTTCGACACGTGAATTGGACGAAACGCGAAACACGAACCAAGTTTAGTCCGAACGTTAGAGAAAAATAATTTTACCGAAGGAACGTGCGAGAATAAGAAACAACGGATTCGCGACAGATTTATCCGTGGTTACGCTTCTGTAACAACGATAGAACGAAAATCGCTCGTCGATTTCTATCGTTGATCTAATACCTGAAATGATCGTAACAACGGTTACTTTTCCCAAACATTTCAACCTATACTTGGGAAAAATCTAATTACAACGGAACTTTCGTCTCTCGCGTCTCGCTTCTCCCTTATCAACATACACCCACTGTGATCATCGGTTTTTACTCTCACCAAAAATCATAGAAATATTAAAAGAATATCGATCTTTATACAAGCGACAACAAAAATATTACACTTTTTCTAGAATCCGTAAATATGCACTCGCTTCGTGGTATCCTGTTTTTACGATACGTTTCGATATAATGGGTTTAATTAGGAAGACCGGTAATACGCGCAATAAAATGATTCGATATCTTTAAAGTCTGGCGTAACTGAGGCGATGTAAACGATTCAATAAATAACTTATTATTTTTACTTCCGTATCGATTAAATCGTAAATTTTCATATTCTCGTTATTACATTACTGTTTACACAAGGTATCGACCGATACAATTTCGTTCCATCGTGAATGTATCGGCTATCGGAACACAGGAACGGATTTTCCTGCCTCCTATCGTGCCTCTTCTCCGCCGGTAGTCAACAGGTTTAAAGCTTTTCGAAGATTCAATATAGCTGTAGGCACGTCCTCGTAATTCAATGCACTTCCAGCCCACTTGATTAACTTCTGAGCTTTGTTTATTTCTTCCAGGGACAAATTCACTTCCCCTAACGAACGTCAGATTTGAAAGTTGTTCGAAAAATCGTGTACGCGATCGTTCGACTAAAATACCTTCTATCGATTTACCTTCCGATTTCATTGTTACGTTATAATCCTTATCTTCGGAAGACCACTGTCCACCATTTCCTCCGTTATTTTCATCGTCTACTCTGTGCGAAGAATCGCTGTCACGAATATCGATTAATTTGTCCGAGCTTATCGGTGTTTCGTCCTCTTTTGGTTTCGTTGCTGTTCCACCGCTAGCTGAACTCGTTAGAAAATTAAATGAAATCGAATAAAAACACACATTGTTTCGTTAAAACGACACGATTAATCTTTATACTTTCTATGTAATTGCGTTAGTTTCCTTTACCTTCACCCGCGTTACTGTCCAAATCAATGTTTTCGTTATCCTCTTGCATTGGTCCTGGTACAGGTGTTTCGTTGTTTTTTAAACAATTATGAATATACGCTGCTTTCCATTTTGCGTATTTTCTATTTTGCGCTGCTTCCTCGGTCAATTCACCGAAAATAGTTAATATGTCGTACAATAGCCCGGCCGTAAAGAAGCTTTGCACAATATTCTTGCCAAAATTACCCTCTCTGTCATTTTTATCCGCGTAAAGAAACAATTTTAATGCCCAATTTTCTAAATGTGCTTGTGCAGCTACATCGTTCGTAATAGCTTCGTTATCTCGCGACTCTTTCTTCGTTGTTTCTAACCAATCCATTAATTTCATTAAAAAATTTGTTTCTTTTGGACTTTTCGTTGAAAGTTTCAATCCTGTTTGAAGCGCATACAATCGACCTACGAGTTATAATCGTGTTTTCGCAATAGAACGATGATCGACGATCCAATATTACTCTCTTTATAGCGAATAGTAAATTAAGGAGAAATATACGTACACCAGTAACTAACCACAGGATCCCGTTGATCATGAGTCGCCGCTATTTTCAAATATTGTTGTATACTTTTCAAAGACGCCGGAATTTCCGGTAAATCTGGCCCAACCATGACGATCGATATACCTAACCTAACTTATCTAAATAAATTCTTTTACGCTTTCAATTTGTTATCGTAACACGCTGTAACCGTTTTACCATTGCATTCTTTTTTTATCGATATAACGCCATTCCTATAAATAATTTACATCGTATTAACAACAAGCAGACGATAAGGAAATAATTACTTTTGTTACTTCGCCACAGGCAATCCGACGATAAAAGTTTCGATGATAGAAATTTCGGTACTCCTGGACTCGTTCGTATTTCTCTACTAAAATAATTACCGATTATTACATCGATCGCGAATAACTTTCTTTTCTATCGATCAAACGTCATTATTTTCCATTTATTTACGTACGAATAATATTGTCGTTTCACGGCTAAGTGTCAATTGATTACTACGACGTATTGTACACACCCGCACAGTCGTATCACGGTATATGTATAACATACATGGTAAAGCTTAGCAAAATTTTTATCAAAGATGCGCAGTAATCAAATACATCGCGAACAGCGCATTCTATCATAAATAACTTTTCTCTAATCTTTTATAATTTATAATTTATCGTTAACTCGTCTTATTTTTCACGGTTCTATATACTTAATTAAAAAACGGAAACAACGAAACGATGCTGTTTTATCGGTGAATTTCGTAACAGTCCTTTTGAACTACCCTTAATATTAAGCGAGTTTCCAATCGTTCTGTATCAACCGAATCAATGGTCACACGAGATATAAAACAGAACTATTTTGTTCGAATAGATCTTTAAACGCGTAACGAAGCGATGCGATAATTTCACTTTGATGATCATGCGGTAATCGATGTTTTTTAAATAGTCAAATTATTAAGCGACCAATCATGTTCAAAAAACTATTAACGCCGTATAGGCTAAGTAATCTACCGTTATTTGAAAAGGGTAAGTACTTTATCCTTCTTCCTTTCAGTTTTATTGTTTTTAAGTAAACTTTTAGAACATCGTTGTTTTTCTATCATCAAGCACTATCAGTTTGATCAATTTTTTCATGTAGGTAGTATTAGATGCGTATCAGAGGTTATAGCTCCAACATCGTCCGATCAGAATATCGTTGTGGCAGAAAAATGGGATTTATTGAGTGCTGTTTGTTTGGAACGTCATCCAGTGATCACAAAACCGATGAAGGATATCGAAGTACGCTATGAAAAGATGTTACAACAGATCGAATTCGAAAATAGCCTTTTATCGGATTTCGAGTTAAGGAAACAAAAAGAAACTAAGCAGACAACGAAACAATCAGATGCGGAAAATATAACATTACAAACGGCACAAGATTTTGAGGATGCTTGCGATGAAGAATTAACAAAATTTCAATTTGCACCTAGAGAAAACGGTACAAGTGTTTACGGTATTTTTTATAAAAACAACATTGACTTTGACATTATTGCACTGCGATCATTTCTAAAATCGAATTGCACCACATTATAGAAACCGAAGATAACACGATCGTGTCTTTGAGACGTAAATTAGATAAAAATTTATTATTACTGGTAGAACAGAAAATTGGTGATGCCAGTTATTGGATTCCACCTCAAAGTATAAGACAACAGAGTGAAACTATGATACAGGTAACTTCTGTTACCAATTTTTTACCCTCTTCGTTTTAATTATCTATAAAACGTTAATTCCTATTCACCATTCCTAGACTGCTCGCAGAAGTTTAGAAGAATTTTGCGGAAATAACATTAAAGTGCAGTTTTACGGTAACGCTCCGATAGGATTTTACAAATACCTTTATCCTAAAAGTATTCGAGCACAGGGAAAAAACGGAGCAAAAGTTTTCTATTTTCTGGCAAAGTATATAAGCGGCGATGTTTCTTCTAATGCGAAACATGGTTGGCTAGATCGAGAAGAACTGAAGAAAACTGTGCATCCTCGCGTTCATAAAAGTCTGTCTCAGTTTTTGATACCGGATTAAGTTACAGAGCGATCCATTGCAATTTATGTTTCGGTTGTATGTTCGGAAAAATAAATGTGTTCGTGACAAGTATTTCTTCTTTTTCTTCTTTCTTTTTTTTTTTTTCTCGACTAAAAGTTTGTACGGGATTCGTAGCGAATACGCTACGAAAATGTGTTAACACGTAGATCGGCGTTAGAATTTCCGTGCTCTTTTTCTGCCGGTATACTTGGAATCATCGGCCACTTCTTTTCCTTGCTTTCGTCTCCTCTCTTTTTTCTCGATAATCCATTCCTTAGACTTTTTTAGCGGTTTATGCTTCACTTGCCTCAATCGATCTCTGAGAATAATAACGGAAATATTAAAAATTGAAACAGAAATTACAATTCGATCGAAAAACAAACCTTCTGGATGTATATGAGACGGCCGTCTCAGCATCGTTAACGCCTAAAGCTCGCGGAAGAACAGCAGGTCCACCAGTCATTAGGACTAAATAAAACTTTTTTGCTTTGGTACTGTTTGGAAAATCTACGACTACACCGCCATAAAATCCGGCTTTTGTGGCTTGTGTCGTAATCAATTCAATTTGTGCGCTGTTTTCAGGATAAAATTGGAATACTGCTCTAGCCGATCTTGACAAACAAGAGTACAAAGTGGAGAAAAATTTATAAAGTCGCTTCGAAGGATTATGCGAACTGCGATCGGCGTTGCACAACCACTGAAGTGCTGAAATACTGATCGCGCCGTCGAAACTACCTGCTTTAAACGGCATACCTTGACCCATGTCCCCTAAAATTAAATCACCCGCTACTTCTCTTTCCAAAGCTACTCCTATAAATGTAATTACATCGGTTAAAAATAGATAGAAACAAATAGAAGTTGTGGTTATCGATATTAAATCTAAACTTATACTTTCCTAGCATCGCGGAAGATATATCGATTCCGATCCACGCGTGGCCATATTCTTCGATTACGCTGCCGCTTAATCCCGAACCGCAGCCAATGTCTAACAACAAAAATGTTTCATCCTCTGACAGTAGAAGAAGTTCTATAGCGCGTCTACACATTTGTTCTTGTATGTCTATCATTCTAGAACTGTACAGTTGGAACGTTACGATCGGAGATCGATAAAAGAGACTGGAGAATAGCTGACACGATAACTTACTTTTGCGTATACTTTCGTGCCTCGGATTCATCGTAAAACTATGAGAAAAGAAAAATAGATTGATACGGTTAATTTAGGTGATACGGTTAATCGAATAAATTAAGTCTTACCATTTCAGGTGGAGCCAAGTGTTCTGGACGTTTCGACATCTTTTATATTTTCGTTATTGACAATCAAGTTTCTTTCTTTCTTTTTCTCTGAAATTTGATTGATTGTTTTGAGTTACAACGCGTCAAGTGTTTTACATGCTAGCGTTCTTGAGCATTCAAATTCGTATACATAAATTGGCGAAAATCGTTAAAACGAAAAAAAAAAAGAAGAAAAAATTGATACAAAGCGCGTCTAATATGAATATTCGTGCTAGAACTTCTCATACTTGATTCATTTAACACTTGTGTCCTTCTATTCGATACGAAAAGGTTAACTTTGCCTCTGTATTCTTTCTTATCTTCCCTGTTTGGCACGTGTACACGTGAGTCCAGATCTGTCTTTCTTGGGGAAAATGGCGGGTAAGGGAAAACTGTCACCACCAATGCCATACCACAAGAGCATCCACATGCATTATGCCTAATTCACACGAATCAATAATTTCTACAATTTTCTCGAATAAACATTTTTAAAAACAAGCAGTTTATTTTGGACAAAAAATAAGCAAAGGGTAATATGGGTTGGAAACGGTCTACATGACGTCATCCAGCGACTAGTGGTAAAACTAACAACAAAATTTAGTTAGCACCTTCTACCGCTAGATGGTTAAACGTTTTTTGTATCAGGCGCCCCTACAGACTGTTATCCAGGACAACCGCTAGACATACAGAGTCGGAAGTTGGAAATAGCGAATGGACGGGAAACGATAAATGGGAAACGCTAAACGTAACATAGAAAAATTCACGACGAGCGACAAATGAATTTTCTATTTTTTTTTTTCTTTTTTTCTTTTACAGTAATACAATTGAAATTCATAAGCAGCACTATTATTTTTATCCCGATTCATAATTGAAGATTAATAAAGTGCGGCAAAAATTGATTTGAAATTCTAACGGGATACTGCGTGAGAAAAGATACGGTATCATACAAAAATACAGTAATGATAACAAGGAGAGTCGTACGAACGGCAATGATGAAAATGATGATACGCTAGGTCTACGGATACAGCGGTATCTTGTTACTATGTGGTACAAAGGTAGTACAAAGATGGTACTAGTTGGTTAATCCATAGTCTTTATAAATTCGATGGCAGAACAAAATTGCGTCCACCAATACTGTTCTTCTCCCTCCAATCGATTTCCATAAAAACTATCCACGTACTGTATAGTCGAGAGTAAGGACGGCGGATTAGTCTAAAAACATAATCGCAAAGAAGACTTTGAATCGAGTCGAAAACGATAGCGAGTTACCAGAACGTAGATAGACATATAACGCAAGGACAATAAAAATAATAAATAAAATGCTTGCCTTTATGATCACGTAAACCAAGACAGGAATAAAATCATCGGCCGCAGGTACTCCTCTCTCCGTCGCCATCGAAAGTAGGTTCATGATGGTGGTAGCGCAACGAAAAACACACTGTAATTTATCTCTAGGTGTTTTATACGCCGATATCACAGCCAGTTCCGCTTGAGCCCATGGCCAGGGACATTCGTAATGATACATCTTTGGAATCCGTAGATCTTTGTGATTCGGTGTGACGACTTTGGCCAATTTTCTAATGTGATCGTGAAGCAATTGGTCCCTATACAGGTCCCCATCTCCGTTTGGATAAAGCGCGTTATGGTAAACTCGCGCCATTACGGTTCTTTCCACCACCGCTCTCGCTAACGCCAACTGACTCTCGCTCGCACCTAGGAACCGAAATTTTGCTCTTGATACTTTATTACGCGTTATACGATACATTAGGAGAACAGCAGGTTCGAAACGTTGTCCTCGTAAAGCGATTTCTTACATTGCCAAATCGGATCGATGTCCATTTTCGCATGAACTTTGCTCAAAAACTTATCGACCAGGTCTTGCTTCTCGTCGGCTAAAGTTAGTTTCTTGAATTCGTCGCAGAAATGCAGAAGAAGCGATTCTCGTTTTTCCAGAAATACTCTCACGCAAACTGACACGAGATGATTGTTGACAGCATCGCGATCGCATTTCACTCGAACGCACAATCTTAACGAAATAATGGCAAATTAACGATGAAATTAGTAGAGAATAATCTCGAAACAGTTAAAAATTCGTACCTGTCCAAGTGAGCCAACGTAGAAAGTAGTCCCTGTCGACATCGAGTCAAATACGCGATATAGGGCGACCGTTTTTCGTAATCTTCGCGCAAAGATTTGAACAGTTTTCTACAACCGTCATCGTTAAATAATCGAACACATCGTAATGTTTCGTGCAAGTGAGCTATTAACGATCTATCCTGTAAATTGATAGCCTCGGCCAATTGTAATTGTAAGAAGGCAACCAATTCATTCTCCTTTTGAGGCCAAAAATTTCGCTGCAACCAAATGTGATCATGAGCAGAGCGCGTCTCAGCATAAATGCAAATAATATGTCACCTAATTACCTCGGACGAAGAGCTCCAAGGAATATGCTGAAGATCGGCGGTACTCAGTACCATTCGTAACTTTCTCTTAGCATCTGCGAACGCGTACGAAAGTTCTACGTTATTCGGGTCTATGAAAAGCCTCTCGTCTTCCATCGTTTCTTTCGTACGGGACTGATTGCTCTCTATGGATGCTGTATCGCTGTTTGCGCTTGGTTTCCTCCTATATTTAGCTAAGATGTCGTCCGTACTATCTAAAAAATCGTGATATCGAATCGATGAAAGGGGGAAAAAGAAAGAGCGGCAGACGAGTGGAGTCTGAACTTACCACCGGTCGCATTACCGCTCGACGTTACGTCTTCCGACATTATTCTACGTAATCTGTGCCGTCCTACATCCACGTTATCTCCCGTGGATTCTCGATCGTAACATCTACCGATATCCTCGGTTCCCCGAATCGCTTTTCCCCGCCGGTTTCTCAGAGACATCTTTAATTTTCCGAAAAAACTTCGTTTGTTCTTTTGCTCGTCGTCCAAATATTCTTTGTCCCCGCGTTCCGCGGTCATATCGAAACTAATACTTTTCGGTATAGCACCACTAGATGCGGTTGGCTTCGGAGAATCGCTCGGTTCAAGATCGATCGTACCGCAACAGTTTTCACCTACCAAAGTAGCCGCCGATAACGGTAGCTCCGTTATCGAATTAACATTTTTCGCTCGAGATTCCGAGCCAGAACTACTGCTCGACGTTAAGCTTCCGGTACCGACGCCGAATCCAACTACGCCGTCCATGACGCAGCTTTCGTTAACTGTCTCTCCGATCGAACCAACGACACCGCTGCTTTCCAATTTCTACGATCAAACGATATTTCAAGATTTTTGCTCGAAACGCGTAATACGTATGAACGGCCACCACTTTTCAGATGGAGAAACATAAAGACAGTCGATATAACGTACCTCTGGTTTCACGTTCACGTTCGACGATCGTTTGACACTCGACAAAATAGGCGGCGAAATATGATTCGCCAGCAGCAAGGTCGGAGCTACGGCCGCGGCTCCGATGCGATTATGAGTCGAAGCTTGCCGTTCCACCTGACCCTTTCCATTCTCGATGTGTAGCTTATCTATCAAATAAACTAATCTATCCTCTCGTAACGGTTTGTTATAATCCATTACATTGCCGATATTATTCGCGTTCTTATCCACGTATTCTGTCACGGTACTTTGATGATCGATTTTATCGTTCGAGTTCCGTTCGGCCATGTTCGAAAATGATACGGAAGAAGGCAAAGCGGTCGGCGAAAGAGAAACGTTGGCAGGAAATCGCATCGCGACTTGTTGGTTAGTCGTCGTCGTACATTCGGTCGATGCGGTGCTTTCTGAGAAAGAAACGAAACATCGAATAAACACGAGTATCGTGCCTAAAAACTGGGCACGATTTAAAATTGCGTTAAACCATTCTTACGAGAAACGTTTTGCGTCAACGTCTCGTCGGTAGCCTCCGGTTCACTGCGAGCCTCGACCTCGATCTCGGATCTCGCCGTGTCGTCGGATCTAAAAAAAATACAATCGACAAACGACGAAGAGACGACACGAGCCGTGTCGTAAGCGTAAAAAGGACGAGAAAAATCTTTGAATATACATACGGAAATGTATGTATAATAATAGGTCTACCGTATAAGACACAAAGATGTAGAGGACAAACCTCGCAACGCTAGCGGTATCGTCGGTATCGACTTCGGTCAATCTCTCGGAATCGCTGGCCAATACGTCGGTACTCCAGGCTTCGGACGCGGTTTCGCTAACGTCTAGTACGGCTTGCGGCACCGATTCGTTCGTCGCTGACAGTACCGGAGCCGTTTGCTCACTCGAAGCGGAGTAAAGTACTTTCTCCTGTTGTTCGACCATTTCGCTATCCGAAGCTAAGACATCCGTGGACCACGTATCGGACACCATCGAGACGGTTTCGTCTCCTACAAGCGTTAAAAAAGAAAAGATCTTATAAAACTATTTTATGTCGCTACGGTTTTCACTTATACCTTCTATCAGCTTTTTTATTTCAAATTTGCAAAACTTGTCGTCTATTTCGGAGCGACTTTGCTTGGTCGGCATATTCGAGGGTGGTAGATCTAGTTGCCGCCCTTCGCCCGCTGCTCGACCTTCGTCTCCCTCCGTGATTTGAGACGACGGTGTATCACGACCTGTAGCAAATGATCGTGTTTACATTATTTTCTTTTCTCCTTTTCTCCTTGTCTCCTTGTCTCCTTTTCGAAGTTCGCGTTCATTTTCAGGAAATGTTATATCGAACGAACCCGATATGTTGGGCGTCCCTCTGCCGGAAACGCTCGCAGACACCATGTCCGACAGATTGTCGTTTTGATCCTCTGTTTCTAATTCGAGAGACGAAGCGACGCTGTGATTCGAAGCGGCTTCCGAAACGGCTTCCAAATTATCCGAGGTATTTCCGATTAAACCTTCGAACAAAACTAGAAAAATAAAACAATTATATTAATCGCGTTAGAATTGTACTATATGAATTTTGAGTAGAGATTATTTAAAAAAAAAATACCTTCATCGTGGGATAAAGAAAAACGAGTCCTTTTCTCCTGAGTTTCGATGCGTTCGATAGCACCGCTACCGCCACCGCTGCCGCCGACGGTATCGCCGATACCACGACCACCGTTACAACTCTCTCGTCTAATGCGTACGTCAGGCACGTCGTGCGAAAGATTCATGGTAACGGTCCCATTCTCTCTGCCGACTCCGAGTTCGGTACACAATACCTAACGTATTCAAAAACAGACATGTTTGCATCGAATGAACGATAAGAGAGAACACGTACCTTCTGTTCGCTAAGAAGCCCTACGAATTCGCCGGTGTTTGGCCCAAACGGAATGACCAGAACATCCTGAGGATTTTTCTCGATGGATGATTCTTCTTCGGGGGTGGATGTACCGTTCAATTCGTCTCCACCGTCGTTGGTAGCGTTCGATGAATAGGAAGACGACGACGATGAAACTCTGACCCCACGACTTTTCCCTACGGGGAAAACAAAGAAAGAAGATAAACTTTAACATCTTTCGTTCACTTTTTTTCTTACTCGACTATTCTCGTTGTTTCATTGATATTTTACTTGGACTTTTTCTCGTTTAATCCTCGGACAACGGTAAATCGAGTGCAACAACGGCACACGTCGAGCCTCGTCGTTTTTCTTGCACGGTTCTTCGGACTCCGCATTCCCGCGCAATCGGCAAATTTTGATCGAATCACCTCCACGGATACGTCTATTTTTTCTATCAAATTGCGCGTAAACGATTTTGAAAAATATCACGGCAACACCGAACCAGACATGTTTTCTTTCTTACCGATACGAAACGATTACGATTATGACGACGGTTATGATCGAGAACCGATACATTGTGCATAGTCTCGACATTACGCGATATAGAGAAAATACAGAGGAAGTGAACGAACGAGAAGTAACGTTGTAAGATGATTACCTTTTCCTAAAAGACCACCCCGTTTATTGGAAGTTTCGACGGATACGTTATTAGCCAGTTTATTGGTAGTCAAAGAACCGGATGGTAACTGCGAAAGCATGTCGAGCAATTGTTTCGTGTCGAAGTTGCTCGTGGTAGTGATGGTGGTGCCGGTGGTGGTAGCGGTGGTAACAGTAGTAGTAGCAGTAGTAGTAGTGGTGATGGTAGTGATAGTCGTGGTAGTGGTAGTTGATCGCGAAGCATTTTCTACGCTAGTTTCTGTAGCGATAGCTTGCAGAAACGTAATCAGCGCGTTCAATTCGGTTTCGGTGAACAAAGCGGCAGATCGCGAGAGTCCTCGAAGCTTATTATCGTCGATCACGTTAGGCTCGTCCTCGAGTTCGTCCGTCGCGTCGCCTTCCACCATTGCATCGATCACGGATGAAACGGATTCCTTGTCGAATCTTTTATAAAGATCGAACGTTTTCCCATCGACCGTTTGATACTTCATCAAAGAAAGCATCTGTAGAATTTGTCCAACTTGCATCAAATTGAATCTGGCTATGTAGCTGATAGGCGCGTCTGTGATACCATACGGCTCCGGATTTACTATCGCCGGGCAAATAAAATACGTAAAAACCAAATCGGTGCACATCGCGTGAACTTCTTTTCGATCGACGTTTCCGTTTCTTCTTAAAAGTCCTGCCATCTGCTTAACCAACCAGCACACACTGCTAGGAAAGCAATGCATATTTTCTCGTATACTCACTATGAATCTTTGGGTAATATGAAACAAACAGTTGATCGTCCAGAGTCTGTAACATTGCAATTTTGACTCGTACTCGGGAGTACCTTCCTTGCCAAATTTCTTTAATCTTTCCGATGGAGGAAACCTTACTGGTGCCTTGTCTGGATCGATATCGAGAAACATCTCATCCTCCATCAATAACTGTACAATAGGATTGTGTAGAGCAGCCGTTAAGAAGAATTTTGCCGAGAACAAACTCTCGTGGAAAGCCGAGTAAAACCTAGAGAAAGCGCACGTCCCGTGTCTAAGTAATCTTCGAGGATTATCTGAGGGAACGATTTGCAGCAGCATCAAGTGTCTAAGTAACTTTAAAACCAACGTCTTATCTTCTGGTAATAAACAACTGCCGTATAAACCGGCAGCTAACGACTGTACGATGCTTTGTACCAAATCGGGCACCAACTTTTCACCTTCGACCAAACATAGTGCCAAAAGTTTGGGAGATTTTCTAAGCGCACCTAAGAATTCCCCATATGATAAACAAGCTTGATACCGTAAATACTTGTACGCGTCGATAAAATGAGAATTTTCCAACATATTTGCTCTTTGACAACAAGATGCCGGAGTACAATCCGGTCTAGACATTATTAGTCGATTTAAATTTACTCTTTGCTGTGCCGTGATCCATGCCTGCTGAGCCAAATTCGACGAAGAGTACAATACCTGAGGAATACAGACAATTACTTAGTTTCTTTTTTACCTTTATTTCTTCCATTTTCTTCTCCCCCTCTTTCTCCCATAAACTTCATTCTTTTTTTTCTACAATTTATCCATCGATCATTGCTTACTTTTTCGTTTAGCGCTTGCAAATTTTGTTGCTCCGAGTTGACAAACAAACGTTCTTGTCTCAAATGACTGGCCAACTCGATCATATCCCATTGCAGCGATCCCAATGATTCTATACTATTTGCTGACGACATTACTAAACATGTCCAGTGGAACAATCAATATTATGATATACTTTTACTCGTCTTCTTTTATAATCCTATCGATATTTTACGGTGCGTTATGCGAATTTAAACGTTTCGAAATTACGGTCCAAGAATGCAATGATTGTACCTGTAATGAAAAACGAGATCACTTTTTTCGGTTCTTCGTACGACAAATGTACGTATTTTCACCAAATACCTAAAAATCAAATTAGACGAGTAGTACGGATAAAATGTCGAAGAATAAAGGATAACAACTACCTATTCAATTATAATCGCTTTTGTACAATATCGATTTTCGTTAATTTTCACGATTATTTATTTCGTTCGATTCAGCCCGCCACGATCACGATTCTCTATTGTTGTCTTTTTTATCCCCAAAACAACACTTCCATTGACGCACAACCATTTTCTTTTGTAGGTTAGAATTTTCTTCGACAAATGGCTGTACTTTAAATCGAAAATCAAATCTCGATCCAACACAACTGATCGATCGGTCGATCGAGTGATCGTGAACTTTCACCACGCACAATCGAATCGTTTGTTCGATCGAAAAAATCTATCGTTCTCGATTATCCTTACTTAAACTTTGAGCGCGCTGTACGAATAATCAAAGTGCTCGTCTTGATCGTATGTTTGCCTTCTCGATCAAGCATTCTTTCTGTCCAACTGTTTTGGCTAATTACAATTTTTTTCTTTTTTCAATAGCGAATAATTCTTTTATTATTCATTAATTTTATACGTCTCTATCGAAAACGACAAATGTCGTATTATGAAATATATTAGTCGGTAATATTATATCGTGTCGTATGTATGTGTATCTATATATGTATATACACTTATGGCTTATCGCGTGCACACGCATGTGCTGTATGTAAATCCATTCATATAAATGTATATTTACAGTAACCTATACATATACGTGGCATTTACTCATTTATTTTATCAAGTTCGATCGATTATAGAATTATGCGTGATTAATTATATGTTATACTAAGAATAATATTTTACCAAAAATTTATATATCCATTAGTAAATGATTTATTAACGATGACATCCGAGAAGAGATATGTCAAATGAAATAGATCAACGAAAATGACTGACATAATTTTGGAAACAAACAATTTTATTTCTGAATGTTGGGCAAATATTTTTGCGCAAGTATATGATACAGTAGTTTATATAGATCATGCAGCAATCGAATGCTTACATTGGTACACATCTGGTAAAGGATATTTAGCGCTAAAAGATGCAGGAGCAGTTGCTGTTTATGAATTTGGCATGTATCAATTTCAAGTACGTCTACACATTATTTTTACAAATGTAATTGTAACTGCTTTCAGTGTAAAAAGTGTAGTTTTAAAATTGATTACTCCAACAGTACGTTAAGGTGAATGATACTAAGAAAGCTGTTATCGTCTCAACATCTGGTGATCCAGCGTTTTATCAGCGAACCATTAGATTGATTCTGGCAAAAAATGCATTCGAAAGCTGTATCGTGTATTGCGGAGCTCCTTGCTGCACCTCCGATCATCCAGATGCATTGGTCAATGGCAATCTGGACTATACTAAATTAAAAAAGGACATTAAAACTTGGATGATTTCAGAAAATATTTCACAAGTTTGCCAATTATTCCTTTATTTAATTGAAGAACCTGAAATTATATCCTAACATAATCTTATTTGTAGGAACCTGTGGTCGATATTATCTATATGCCTCTCTTTATTGCCTTTTTAAATAAAAATCTATTCGTGACACCTCCCTTTGGAGATCTAATGCCACCTTTAGACACGAATCTATCAGAAGATACAGTTTTTCAATTAAATCTTTTAGCCAAGTCATTTTACAAACTGTTTGATACCATAGGTGCTAAATTAGACATCTATTCGATTGGAAAATTAAGTAATCGATTAGCAGAGAATTTGGAAAATTATGTGGCCAATGTTCATCAAAAGAATGTAAGTAATTCATTAAATATGTAGGAAATAAACTTGTAAATAAATATGAAGTAATTTATTTATCATTTTACTTGTTGCCTATTAAGTACGTAACAGGAATTCCAACAACAGGGGTATCTGTCATTTTAATTGACCGAACACTGGACCTCTGTACACCTACAAGTAACAATACTCGATCCTTTCTTACGAAAATATTACGAACATTTCCTCGTTTGCCGCATCACAGTAACGACGTAGCAATAGATATGTCGCCGGTAATTGGAACTATAACGGTAAATACAACTATTCTGTCTGCGCAGAAACTTGAAACACTTTTATTGTTCGTGTTAGATAAATATGTACATTCGATCTTTCGTGTTTCAAGGGAATTCTACAAGCGTACGAAACACCAGGATGTTTAGCGAGTATGGAAGAGGCAACTATGAATCTACTTATTTCGCAAACGGAGAAAGAACTATTAGTTATTGCTAATCAATCTCTAAATGATATGTCTTCGACGAAAGATAGTCCAAAATTAAAAACACCGGCAAGAATTTCTGGTCATAGTTTAGAAAAGGTTCTTAATAAGATCCAAACTATAAAAAGCATTGATTCTATAATGACACACGCAGAGCAACTTCAGGTCAGGTTTTTCTAATTTCGACATATTTAATTAATGTTTTTTTTTTCTTATTAATAATCTTTATTTTGGATCGCAGTGTATTTTGGCGGTAATCGAAACGTTAACGTCGCAAAAGGCGGGTCAGCTCGAACTGCTTACCAGTCTAGAAAAGTTAGCGTTGCAAAATCTTTCCGCAAGCCGAGAATCATCGAGTATACTTGTACAAGTAATTATTTATTAAATTTCATAAGTTCTTATTAGTCAGATGAGAATTTCGTGAAGCAATATTTTTATTTAGTTGAGTAACATCGTACGAACAAGAATTCAAAGAGGACTCGATATCGAAAATTTGCTAGCATTGTTGACGCATATTTACGCTCTTGCGGGTACGCAAATTCGATTTTCCATGCAGCAAGAACGTCAATTGGAAGAGTCGATTGCGGATGCGATTTTTGAGGATTTTCAAATTTTGAAAAAAAATCCATTACTAACCAGCAAAAAATCAACGTATCAACTTACTTTATCGCTACTGGGTAAACACCGTTCGATATTCGCCTATTCTCAAATATTTTACAGTAATATTTAGTTTATTTTTTTCGTTAGAAGCGCATGATATTAGTGTGGCGCGAGAAACTTCGTACAGAATAGCAGCACGTATCATTGATACTCTTCGATCTGTAGCGGAACAACGTTCGACGTTGCAAGATTACAAGTAAATTTTAAGTTAATATTCCATGTATGTATCCAAAGCGAATGAAATTTTATTATCACTTAAACAAGTGATTATTCGTAGATTTTGTACGTTAAAGCCAAATTCACGAGAGACGATTCGACGCGTTAGCGTTTTAGAACAGATAGTCAAGGATATATTTTGTTCGGATACCAGTCGGGAATTACGAGATCTTCATCAGAGACCGTCTTCGTTCATTTCAGCTGGTTTTAAGTAAGCTTCTTTATAATGTATAATTTAATGATTTATGAATAGATGTATAGAATACTGGTTAAATTTTTTTTCTACCGTAGTTCAATTTTGCGAGGTAAAACAAAGCATCGTCCTTGCGATAATCCCTACATTGTAATATATATCGTCGGGGGATTTACAGTGGAAGAAGCAAAGATAATTCAAGAAATTGTATCGGTTCACGGTATTAAAAAACCATCGTCTGTGATATTAGCAGGTTCCAGGTTGCTAAATCCTCTAGACATAGTGAACAAAATATTCTTCCATTGATTATTTTTTAATAAATTTGTAAGTTTACAAACGTAATACAAGTTTCTATACATTTAGAAGTTTTTGTTCATTTTCCATTCGATACCGTGTGATAAAATTGAATAATATATTTTTTTAACCGTTTGTACTGTTTCCGATGTGCACATTAATTTGTCTGGATCGTGCATTCTGTGTAAACTTATTCTGTAATCAATGTTTCCAAATAAGTTTCTTGTAAATTTCTTTTCTTCGTAACGTGAAGTTTCACAGGGTCTAGTGTACACGGTAGTAACATTAAATCGTGTTGTACATGCTCTAATAAGTTTTAATAATTTTCTTACGTAAGAATCAATCGTAGCGATAGTATCGATTCCACGATCTTGCCAATAATATGCTGATATACTGTCAATGGCTAAAAGAGCAATTCCAGCATTGCTAAGGAATACATCTTCTAATGTCCGTAATGTTAAAGAAAATTGTTCGCTATTGTAACAGTCAATGATGTGCAAATTACATAAAGAATCTTGTATAATAGTTGTCTTATCAAAACTTTTTTCACCCATTTTTGACGCGAACGACACGGTATGACCACCATCTATTATATTGCTCATTACTTCAATCAATTTTGAAATTTGAAAATGATGATCCGTATTTATCAGAATAGCTGAAGCGTTGCAACCTTTGATTTGCAGAACATTTGGCAAAATGCATTTTGCAAGTATATTAGAAAGAAAAAGAGTTTTTCCAGTTGATTGTTCTCCATTAATTTCTATGATATCGGTATTTCGGAGTCCATCAAAGAATAATGTGCTGTCAAGTCCGTATAAACTCGATTTACTATTCAGCCTCGTGAGCAATTCAGCCCCGGATTCTACTTGTGATCGCATTATTTATCAATATTAATTTATTTATCAGTTTTATATTTTACTGTCATATATTTATTTATTTTTAAAGGGACAACGCTTTGTTCAGTCAATGACAAAGCATGTCCAGTCTAGCTATGTGTTTAGTTAGTGGTTCGGGTTTGTTATTACCTTCATTTGTCGAGAGGTGGCGTTAATCGTAATAGTTGGATATTCAATAATGTTACGAAGGTAGCGGTTTTATTGTTTTCCGTTTCGTTGCACGCACAGCACAGTTGTCGTATGTGTATACATAAGTACATGTAAATGCGTAAGTAATCAAATACGAGCACCTGCAGATGCACAAAATTTTCACAGATCAGAAAAATATTTAATCGATAAATGTGTTACACGATCAAGAGATAAAACCAACGAATATAAAAAGCGATTAATACAAAGAAATAAGAAACAAATGTGCTTAAAAGCGTTGTATTTGTTCATGTGATTGATCGTAACCTTTGTTTACATGTGCACTTCAGTTTCTGTTTCGTAAGTTATCAGTACGTTTCACGGAACACAGTTAAAAATGGTACCACTAGGACCATCACCGGGGCATCAAACATCCGTTAATAACACTGCAAGTGCTCCAGCGACTGGTACGAAAAGCAGTTCGACATTGGTGAGTGAAATTAAACACGTTCTTTTGCCATTCCAATTCTTTCACTTTGTTTCTAAATTACTTTCGTTTTGGATTATTTATTTTTCTTTATTTTTGCTATTTTTTTACAGAAACCAAATTACACTTTAAAATACACTTTGGCGGGTCATACCAAAGCAGTGTCCTCTGTGAAATTCAGTCCCAATGGAGAATGGCTAGCCAGTTCTTGTAAATAACAAATTTCTTCTAAATATTCCTACAAATTAATTTCTCACCTTGTAATAAGTCAAATTTATTATTTATAAACAATTTTATGTTTATAGCTGCAGATAAATTAATAAAAATATGGGGATCCTACGATGGAAAATTTGAAAAAACCATATCTGGTCATAAGCTTGGTATTTCAGATGTGGCATGGTCTAGCGATAGTAGACTACTAGTGTCTGCTTCCGATGATAAAACTTTAAAGATATGGGAATTAAGTTCTGTAAGTTTGAACTGAAGTAAAGAAATAAAAGAAATTTCATGGTTTCGATTGAATTTTCTTTTTGCATTCTTTTTTAGGGGAAATGTCTAAAAACATTGAAAGGCCATAGTAATTATGTATTTTGTTGCAACTTTAATCCACAGTCGAATTTGATAGTTTCTGGTTCTGTAAGTATTTTGATATGCAGTTTCTCGGGTGTTGAATTTTACCATAAATTATAGAATGCAAGTTTCTAAATTGCTGTACACGTAAACTTACTTTATATCAATTAGGTCAATTAAGTATATTAAAACGCGAAAACAGTATTTCGATTACTTAATATGCATATATTATAGGTCCACTGTTCATGAAATTCAAGCTTTTTCAAAAAGACACATTTATATCTCCTTCATAAAGGGTATAGCCGGATAAGGTAGTCAAATGTGCCCTTGAGTCGATTTAGAAACCCAACTCGTCAGTCGATAGCATATCCAAAAAAAACATCTCACACCAAGTTTCAACCCCCTATCTCATTCGTGGGGGTAGTAAAAGGGAAAAAACCAAATTCTGGTTTTTGGCCCTTTTTGCCTATTTAATGTCGTTCAAAAATTCTGAAAAAATTCTAAAACATGGAGGACCATATAGCGCATATTATAGAATTTTTTGAGATTTTTTGATTATAAATTGTAGTCGTGAAAAATCAAAAACCGAAAAAAAATCCGAAAAATTGCGATTTTTTAGTGAAGATATCGGAGCACTACTTTTATATTAATATGGTAGTTAGGTATTAGAATAACTATTATTCTCTAATTTTTTCAGATTTTTCGGTGAGGTGCGCCGTAGTTAAAAAAATCAAAAACCGATTTTTTTGCCCGAAAAACCAACTTCTGCTTCGAATTTTTATGTCAATTTCCTATAAAAGATGCATTAGGCTATTTTAAGAGGATTCACGTTCGCACAATTGATTTATGAATTACAACAATGAAATTGATATAATTAATTAGTTTTATGCTATGTTCTTTATATACTTAAATGTTAAACGGTCCTCCAGCGAGATCGGTAGCGCAGCGGTTAAGGCGCCTGACTAGTAAACCGCTGCGTACTCTTTTTGGCGCAGGTTCGATCCCGCCTGAACTTATATATTTTTTTTTCTTTTTTTTTTCTTTCAATTATTAATTTTTTTCATTCTAATTATATAGCAATGGATACTACTTATTTAAAAACATTTTTAATACATTATAAGAATATTTCAAGGTTTGTTTTTTTTTCAGTGGGGGAAGGGCATTTCCACACAGTCTTTATATTCATAGACTAGTGTGGGACTCCTACGTTAATCGCAAACTACTCACTAAAACCCCCATTGCCTGTTGAAATAAAAATAAATTTGAGTAAACTTAAGTAATTATAATTTTTAATTACGTGTCTTAATTGTGTTACGATTTTATATATTTTTATTTTTAAACATTTTATTTTTCATAACTTATCACTTTCCATTGTTGAAGAAATATTATGTTGAGTGTATCAATCGTCATTGCTCTCTTCATTTGTAACAGATATCACTTGCTCCGTTTGAAATATTTTACTTAATATTGTACATCGCAATTATTTCAAGGATGAACTGAATTAACCATTTTTCAAACATCAAGTCGAATACCTGAATAGGGAAAAGCCAATCTTCAACTAATCAAGATTAACAAAATACCTATAACAATAAGTAGTCGACAGACCTCTACTTTAGTTACCAGAAATGAAATATTTAAAAATTGGACTAAGAAATATACTTGACTGAAAAAATAAAGATCGTAGCGCAATTAAGCTATGCGGTCAAAATGTCCCGTAATTATTTTAATATGAATTTAAAGTTGCCATAGTTTTTCAAGTTAAAAAAAAAAAACCTTGAAATATTCTTATAATGTATTAAAAATGTTTTTAAATAAGTAGTATCCATTGCTATATAATTAGAATGAAAAAAATTAATAATTGAAAGAAAAAAAAATATATAAGTTCAGGCGGGATCGAACCTGCGCCAAAAAGAGTACGCAGCGGTTTACTAGTCAGGCGCCTTAACCGCTGCGCTACCGATCTCGCTGGAGGACCGTTTAACATTTAAGTATATAAAGAACATAGCATAAAACTAATTAATTATATCAATTTCATTGTTGTAATTCATAAATCAATTGTGCGAACGTGAATCCTCTTAAAATAGCCTAATGCATCTTTTATAGGAAATTGACATAAAAATTCGAAGCAGAAGTTGGTTTTTCGGGCAAAAAAATCGGTTTTTGATTTTTTTAACTACGGCGCACCTCACCGAAAAATCTGAAAAAATTAGAGAATAATAGTTATTCTAATACCTAACTACCATATTAATATAAAAGTAGTGCTCCGATATCTTCACTAAAAAATCGCAATTTTTCGGATTTTTTTTCGGTTTTTGATTTTTCACGACTACAATTTATAATCAAAAAATCTCAAAAAATTCTATAATATGCGCTATATGGTCCTCCATGTTTTAGAATTTTTTCAGAATTTTTGAACGACATTAAATAGGCAAAAAGGGCCAAAAACCAGAATTTGGTTTTTTCCCTTTTACTACCCCCACGAATGAGATAGGGGGTTGAAACTTGGTGTGAGATGTTTTTTTTGGATATGCTATCGACTGACGAGTTGGGTTTCTAAATCGACTCAAGGGCACATTTGACTACCTTATCCGGCTATACCCTTTATTGGAAATAATATTTCTATCTATTGTAAATCTGTTTAGTAATAATCGTGTAAATTTGTTTTTTTGGTTTCACAAATGTTTATTAAATATAATGCAATGATCGTCATTACATTATTTAAGTAGTTTTTGTTAAAAACATTAAATGTGGACATATAATATTTATGAGCTAAACCATTGATACGATATTCAATGGCACATTTTCAAAAGTACTTGAAAATTTATTAACTACTGCTATGTGGCTGTATTAAAATTGGTAGGATTTGCATACACGAATCATATCTTTATTTGATAGATCTTTATTAGGTAAATAGATAGACATGTATTGTGTTGCGTATTAATTAATTAATGAATGTTGCTGCCAGTTCGACGAAAGTGTTCGAATATGGGATGTTAGAACTGGAAAGTGCCTGAAAACGTTACCCGCTCATTCCGATCCCGTAAGCGCTGTTCATTTTAACAGGGATGGATCGCTGATCGTGTCTAGTAGTTACGACGGGTTATGGTAAGCACGCATGTTTACTTTAGTGCACGAATTCGTGCATGCTTCGATGCAAATACATGTATACATATAAAAGAGAATTCTAGTAAGAGATACACGATTGTATAGTCGAATTTGGGACACAGCATCCGGTCAGTGTTTGAAAACTTTAATAGACGACGACAATCCACCGGTATCTTTCGTCAAATTTTCGCCAAATGGAAAATACATTTTAGCAGCGACGTTAGATAATACGTTGAAGCTTTGGGATTATAGTAAGGGAAAATGCTTAAAAACATATACAGGTCATAAAAATGAAAAGTATTGCATATTTGCAAATTTTTCGGTGACTGGTGGAAAGGTAAGTTGTGGCTGGATGAATTTAAATTGTTAATTGGAATAAGCTTACCATACAGTGTATTTTATATTGTACAGTGGATCGTGTCAGGTTCAGAAGACAACATGGTATATATTTGGAATTTACAGACGAAGGAAATTGTTCAGAAATTGCAAGGTCATACAGGTATAGTTTAAACAGTTACTAATGAATTTTGAACTAACGATATCGCGCGTACGAGTACTAATGACAGTTTATCGATTCATAGATGTTGTGCTTTGTACGACGTGTCATCCGACAGACAACATTATAGCTTCGGCTGCTCTCGAAAATGATAAAACTATTAAACTATGGAAGAGTGATACATAGAATGGAAATATTGTTTACGATGTTTAATCGTAGGTACTAGAGGAAAAAAGACGTTCGCATCCTACCAGAAACAGTCTCCGTTTCTCCCTTTTTCTTATCCTGTATAATTACTCAGTTTTACAGTTTCTTATAAAAAATTATAGTTTTAACAATGTTTAGTAATTTTTATCAAGAATTGTGTATACTGTGTATGTGTGTGCGCGCGCGTGTGTGTGTGTGTGTGTGCGTGTGCGTGTGCGCGCGCGAAGAGATCGGAGGATGCGTGCAATGGAACGTATAATTTTTATCGAATATAGTGTCGAGTAGAGTGCTGAATGCATAAGGCAAACGTATTTGACGCAGCACTCTGTTTTATACAAAAATTCTGATTAGAGTTCAATAAACTGAACATAGATGTAATTTATTAACAATTACGGTCAAAGTTAAGAGTAATAAGAAACCGAAGGATAGGAATATAAAATGTAATTTTAAAAGTTCTATTTAGGCGATGATTGTTCTTTTTATCGTTTTCATATTTATTCTATAGTTGATCGATTATGATTACGATTAACATAAAACGAACATACTCTTTTTATCTATAGCTGAAAAAAAAGAAGAAATCGAACATAGGTCTTAAGACGTTGCATTGATCTTTATCTCTCTTAAGAGAAAAAAAAGAAAACTAAAATATATACATATACACGCACATGTATGTGTGTACGTACGTGTGCATGTTTATATGTGTGTAAAGAATGAAAATCGCAGAAAGAGTAAACAAATAAAAATGAATTCTTGTAACGTAAAAATATATGTAAATGAGGCGAAAGAAATATATTTTCGTACCTGAGATGAATTGTTTCGCAAATTTGATTTCCTTTCGCTAAAACTATATGTTATCGGATCGAAGTATAAAAACTATAAATCGGTATTTCACATTTTATTAAAGCACATATTTGTTTCTTGTTTCTGTTTTTTAACATGTAATCGTAGAGTCGAGAGTAACACCACGCGATACACCGAATATTCGTTTTATTCTACCAAAAGCAATAAAGATGATCCGCAATGTACACAGCGGTGCGAGTATATTAATCGGAGTAATGGTTTTCGCTAACGTTACGTTAACCATCAACGGTGAAAGCAATCGGTGATTCGGCAAAAGAACTAGGCTATACACAAATAACGTTTCACATAGTCAAAGGCAACGAAAGTAGAAGAAATGTAATTTGGAAGTGTAAGACATAAATAGTGAGATTTACGTTAAAAATTGGAGGGAGAGGAAGAGGGTGTATAGGAAGAATAGAATTTTCTTTCAATAGCATACATATCGCTTAACCAAGTTTTCGCAAAACGTCGCTTATGTACGTGGAAGGATCGGTTATTTCTTCCAATAAGCCTAAAACAAAAAATTGAACTTACTAATTAGAAAAAGAAATTTTTTAACGCATTTTATAAATAAAAAGAAAATAAAAAAGCTTACCAACAACGTCGCAGAATTCTTCGAAGGATGTACAAGGTAATAATTCATCGCGGTATGCGGCAAGTACGCGTTCCGATGCTTTTAGCATAGCTTCGTCGTTATGCCTGATGTACTCGGCCAAGACCGAAGGCCACTGATCATCGGTCAGTACGTTGACTTTCTGAAAGGAAAAGGAGGATAAAGTGTAAGAGCGATGGATGCCGATTAAAATAGAAAGGGAAGAACGTACCTTGAAGAAATTGGTATAAATAGAATCGACTAGTCCAAAAAAGATCAAGGCGCTTTTGTATATCACGTAATGCCTATCAATTGCATCGACGAGTGTTTTGGTCGCGCATAACGGTGAAAGGTATCGTTGATGGGCAAGAACGATCAATCTGTTCAAATGAGTGATTCTATGGGTATTCCAGCGGGCCGGTGTAAAAAGCAAAAGAGACATGGTGCATTGATAAAATGGTCCTTCAGCTTCGTAACAACTGTCGAGCCAACTTGAACCGGGTGGTGTTTCTAAGTATCCCATTAACGTTTTGTCCGCTCGAGCGGCTACTCTCGTACTGTAAATATTTATACATATATACATACGCACAGCAAAAATATATATATATATATATATATATATATATATATGTAGGAGAAAATAAGAGAGTCGGACGTACGTGTTGATCACGTAAAGAGCGGTGTGAAGCAGGTAGGGAACCAAGTGCATGTTCGACTGAGGTCCTCCCCCTCCACTATCTTCATGAAAACTTTTCTCTTGAGCGAATCGTAACAACAGCAGTTTGAGGTCATGAACAGTGGACGGGTAGGATATATCACGATGACTGGTGCATTCTTGCAGATATGTGTTATGTCTGGCCAAACAAGCAGCAAAAGCCGATTCGAGAACTTGAGGACCCCATAAGGGCAACAGTCCGTTACATTTGGTGTTAGCATTTTGCAAGGCTGCGCTTTCCCATTCGTCTCTGGCGCGCGCCAACCTTACCGCCGACATATGACAATCGACGTGAACAACGTTGAAGTGCGTGACAGTCGTATAGCCTACCGTCTTTCTCTGTTTCGTTTCAAATTCTTCCACGTTGCAACGTTTCGAAAATGTGTATATGCCTAAAACCTGCGAAAACGTATTATACCGTATTATAATGCGGTATTGTTTCGGAAATAAAAGAGGTGAAATAAATTGATAGATTGAAACGTACCATGTTTGGCTTAAATTTGTATCCTTCGCGGCAGATGACGCACACCAATCCCGTTTCGTCGCCTAAATCTTCCATCTGTTGCAAAATCGTTCCGCTGGCCATCACTTGACCCTTGTCGTTCGTTTGCATTCCGAGCGCACCCAATTGTCTTTCTCGCATCGCCATCGCTAAGCGCTTTTTCTCGCTACGAGTATGCTGTCGGGCCTCCTCGATCAATTCGGCAACTCGTTTGTTCGTGCATAAAGCTTCCAACAGGTTTTCCGCTAACGAGCCGACGTGTTCGTCCGAGGATACTTGTTCGAGCCGATGAATAATGCTAATGGTGAGTTGCGAGACCGCCAGTTGCGTCGGTTCGTGGTCTGTAGCTAGGCCGGTAAGAAATCGTAGTATATATTTGAGGGCTGGCTTCGAAATGAAATCTTTAAGTTCGTCGCTGTCGGTTCTCAATAGAGTAGGTTTGACGCAAGGCGCGTGCACTGTTATGTATTCGAACGCGTGCTCGACGATTCCCATGCCAATCAGGTAATCTTTCAACGTGTTACCGATCGCGTTGCGCTCGATCGCTTGAGTTAGAATGCAAAACAGCTCGAGCTTTTGTTCATCCTCCGGCGTGTGTTCGAAATCGAATTTGTAAAAGTTCAACACGGGCTTGAAATAATCGTAAAGAAGGGCCATTTTCTCTCGATTGCCGTAAGTAAGGGCGGCCAATACGCGCGCGACGTGCGCCAACACGTTGTTGCTTTGTCTGACAGCGGCTGACTGGGTACACGATAGGAGGGCCTTAACGTGTTCCGGACCGCCCAACGTACGAGAAAATAGCTCGAACGAGGACAATGGTTGAGAGGCTGCATGCGTCAATATCGTTTCCATGATGTCCAACAATTGCTCGGTAACTTTAGCCTGTGAACTGTCCGATTCGGTGGCAAGGCAACGTTGCAAAACGTCCAGTAAGACGGTCACCGCTCCTAATTCCGGTTTACTCAGCACCTCTTGATTTCTCTTTACCTTCACCGAAAGCCGAAACAGCTTGAGAAGAACCTGAAGTAACGGTCGAGCTCGATTCACGTCCTGTATGGCCGCTAAACGGCTCAACATTACTTGCAGACCTCCGCAGTCCGCCAGAACGTTCGCCATCTTGTACGCTTCCTCGTTGTTTACCTCTTGTTCGCTGCTCGCGTTCAAACTCTCTACGAATTCCTCGGTCGCGTCACCGAGCAATCCTCGCATACGGTAGACGACGCGCATCGCGTCGCACTCGCCACCTTCCATCACCCAAATCTTTTTGTACACCTCTTTCACGGGCAAATCGAGACTGACGATCTTGTTGTTCACCAGCAGTTCCATTCCATTGTCGTCCTCGAGCAAAGCAACCAACTCGCAATCTTGACAGATCTTGTTCTTTACGTCTCTCATAAGCGGTCCCAATCCAGGTTCCAAGCTACTGTAAGGATTTCCCAACATTCTACCTTGAAGGAAGTCCTCTTGCTGCGAATCCTTCTCGAGGGTCAAGAAAAATTCCCCTACGTCGTTCTCTTCCGGATAAATGATCGAGCAGAGCCGTTCAAAAATGAATACCGGCGTACGTACGTCCTCGACGCTGTATTTCTGCACCGTTTCCACGCAGATCGCCATAAACGCTTTCGCCTCTTCCTCGGTGCCTGTGGTCATCTCCTCGAGAAGCTCCAATAACTTCTCTTGCGTGTCGTCGATCAATCTGGTACGTTGGACGACCAACCTTCTCAAAGACAGATAACCGTTCAAGACCGCTGCTACCAATCTACCTTTGTACTGTTGCTTAATGTTTTCCTGCTCGAGGAACGTTGCCATCAATTCGGTTAACATTTTTAGGGAATAACCTTGGGCTAGATCGCTGGTCAACGTCGTTTCTTCTAATCGGTGAAGCTCTTCGATTTCTCTGGTGAGCAGATCCGCGAGCAAAGTCATTACGCCTCGTACCGCTAGGAACTGTTTCCACGGTGGTTGCCGGATTAAACTTTGGTACAACGCGAGAAACTCGGTGCTGCTTTCACCGGCAGTACGCAATTCTTCCAAATAACAGGTCAACAAGAGTAATACCTCCTTCTTTCGTTCAGTACCTTGACACAGACTTTCGATCATGTTGCACGCGACTTGACGAGCGAGTCGCGAGCTTGGATTGAACAACACTTCTTTCAGCCAAGCCCCGTCGGCCAATTTCAGTGGTTGAACGCCTCCTTGTTGATGTTGTCTGGTGCATCGATTGCGCCATCTGTGTCCGTACTTTTCCATCAAATAAAGAACCCGTGTTTCTTCCTTTTTCAACGGCTTTGCAGAACTCGACGAACTTTCCGACTTTTTGCTCGGCATACGACGAATCCATTCCGAGTAAGAATGTTTCGAGTCTCCGTTTAACCATTTCCCGACGTCGATGGTGACGCACTCCGGTGCCTGCACCGTTGCCAACGATTCGATACTTTTGTCTTTGTTCTTTTTCGAGATCGGTTGTTCCGGCTTCACCAGCCCTTGCAATATCTTCAAACACGGTAAAATAATACTCTCCATCACGACTGGACTCTTCGATTCCTTACAGGCCATCAAAAATAGTTGCATCACGCACCGTAATTTCTGCTCCCAACAGGAGTCCTCCTTTTGAATCAGCGCAGCCAACAGCGCCATTTCATGACGCACCGCCAGAGCTAAGTCCGAAGTAGCGACACGACCTCGAAGCATTAACGTGATACGACCAGTCAACAGGGAACATAACTCTTTGCTAGACTGAGCGTTGTCCGTAGTTACGAGACAGAGCAACTGCCTCACTTCTTCCTGCATCTGAACTGTCCCCTTACGCAAGTTATGTTCGACCAATTCTTGAATCAATCCCTGCTTACAGAGTACGTCTTTGGCTACTTGATTGGTAGCGAGAGCCCGTAACAAAGTTAAACAGTGTTCCGTAGCCGCGGTAGCGCATCCGTAACAACGACCTATAGTCTGAGGATTCACGGTCGTAATCGCGGCCGGCGTACTCGCTGAACTGCTGGTCAACGTCGACGACGTAGTCGTCGCTGTCATCGTCATTGTAGTAGTTGTTGTTGCTGTCGGCGACGTCGTCATCATCGTCGTCGTCGTTGTCGTCATCGTCGTCAACGTTCTTAAACACTCTTCCTTAACGTCCGATGTATCGATGTTGGAACAACTACTGGCACTGGCACTGGCACCTCTACCAGTATCGGTATCGGTATCGGTATTAATGCCAGCGCCGGTACCGGTATCAGCACCGGTACTAGTACCAATACCAGTATCGGTGCTAGTAGTACCACCTCCACCGGCGCAACTACTACCACCGCTACTACTATTTCCGGTCACCATTTGGCCTCGCTGCTGTCGATCGTACGCTACCAATTCTCGCCGACAGGCTAAAACTCTTTGAATAATTTTGCTGAGTTCTTCGAACGAGGTTTTGCATTCGCCGCAATATCTCTGAGCGAGCAACTGTATAGCTCTGTTCACCTGTGTACTTCCGCTAGATACCTGCATAGCGCCGCTACCACCGTCTTCCAACGTACGATCCAACCGATGTTCCGATATTTTTAGTAACAACATTTCCAGAGTCGGTTTGTTCGAGATGAGATTCTTGTACACTCTATCAGCTTTTTCAAGCAAAGCGTTGATCGTCGCTACCGTCTTCTTCCGATCATCGTCGCTTTCGATCGGATCTACGGCGCAACAGGGTCTTCCGGTGAGCGTGTAGTCGAACTTGGCATATTTACAAAATCCGCAGGCGTGACACAAGAACGGATCCTTTTCGTCGTAATTGATTGCTCGACACTTGTGACACTGAAACACGTTCTCTCCGCAGTTGGCGCAAACGCCTGGATTCGCTGGAACGTTCGCCGAACACCGTGGACATTGTAACGTTTCGGAGGAGGCTTGAATATCCTCGTAAAAATCTGCGTATTCGATCATCAGATTGCAGGCAACGATCGGCAATGGAAATTCCATCTTGATCTCCGTTTGTCCTTGAGCCAACGTGATCTTTTTCGCTTTATGCCACATAGCAGGTTTATTCTTTAATTCGACTACTGCCTGAACCGATCGGTTGTTATAATATATATTGATCATGCGCACCATTTTTGTTCTTTTAAGATCACCGATACGAAGGGTGATTCGACTAATTGTATGACTACCTATCAATTTTACAATTTGCGTCGTCGTGGTAAATTTCGAATCGACTTTGATCGAGGAGAGTTTGATCGTCGTCATCGGAACTTCTGGATTATTGCACACCAAACATGGTTCACTTTCCAAATAATACCCGTCCAATTCAACGAACTGTGCTAAATTCGCGTAAAGATTCGCGTTCGGGTGACGCGCGAGTAACTGATTTTGCGCCCGTAACACTGCAACCGCTTGCTCCATGTAACAATGCATCTTTTTATTTGCCTGCGGTGTTTTTAGAGAGAAGTAACCCAACAAGTCGACGAACTGTGCCGCTTTTCGACCGTAAGCAGGTAGCAGAGGCCATAAACGCCACAACAAATCTAGCAAAATTTCTTGATCGGCGGGATTACAATTTCTGTAACGAACGAAAAAAGAAGAGAGGATTTATACTCGTAGCAACGCGTAATTCGATTCTGTTGTTGGTGCAGAATTTTTCTACTTACTTGTAAATAGCCAGTATCAGAGAATGCGCTTGCCAACGTACATTAGTATTGTTCGTTTCGAGTAAGAAAGTCTGGATGAATCTTGTTAACAAACTCGGCGACACTTGTTTCTGAATCTGCTCAACTAAAGCTAAACATTGAGTTTCCTCGAATTTAGCTTCTGTATCGGAATCTTCGGACTTTTCGCGTTCCCGTCTCTCTTTACTTCCCACGTTGGTCGTTTTCGATTCCTAAACGCGGCACGGTGGACAGACAAATTATACACCGAACGTACAATCGATTAACCGAATACGTGCGCACGCTTAATTACCTTCGCTTTGCTATCCTTTGCTTCCTTTGATTTGTTACTCGAACATATAGCACACTGCAACAGCTGTAACACCGTGGGACTAACACCTTCGTCTAACAGCGTCGATATAGTGAACAAATAAGATAGCACCGTGTTCTGTTTCAAACAGAATCGTTGCCAATTTCCCGTGCGGCTGGTAGCGATCTCGACGCAGTATTTAAGATGTTCGATCAATTTCACCAAAGAATCGTACGGCAAGTTGATGGAATGTGGCCGCGCTTGAAGAGGTTCGAATCCACCAGCGGTACAACACTGCTGTACTGACTACGATCAACGGATATGAACGTTTTTACTATCGTACATTTTTACATCGACATAAAATAAATAAATAAATAAATAAATAAATAAAATACAGGGCAAAAAGAAAGAAACAGACTCACCTGCACGTGGGAAATTAAAGCGTGCAAATCACGCAACTGTCGGTATTTTTCTTTGTTTCCACAGACGAACAATAGCAATTTGCGTACTTGACGTCTGACCAGTATCGTCTGATATGACATCATGTATTCGCACAAATAAAAGTACCACGACTGTTCGAATGCCGGTTGCATCGAACTGTTTTCCGCGTATTTGTGTACTTGGTAGGGTAATCTCAATACCATTTCCGTTAATAATTGTGGATACGGCTCAAATATATCACCGGCATGGCCTTTCACGTGTTGCCGTAAAAAGAACGGTGACATGTCGGGCAGAGTGTTTGTAAGATGTTCTTTCAATAACTGACCACCGAGAACGGTTCCAGTTTCTTCGGTCGATGTCCTGTAAACACCAGTAGAGTATCAGCGATAACAATAATGTACGATAGCAGTTAAGGTTTACCGAATAATCGTTAAAAGATTCGCTTACGTTTTCCAATATTCCAACAATGCTTTCGACAACGTCAAACAATAGTCGATTACCCCTGCTTTACTCAATATTTCAGCTGCCATTTGAGAAACGAAATTAGAATTTTCGTTTTGTGTCTTGACAGTATATTTTGATCGGGACATTAAAACGCCTAAAAGAATCGAGAAATTTGAAAAAAAAAAAGAAACGTTTATATTTTCGTGCATGCGCGTTAATACCGTATCACTCCTGTACACTCACTCAGTAATCGCATAATAACCAAATGAACTTCTCTTTTATTACTACGTTGGCATATATTACTCGTATCCGGTTTATCCATTTCCAATTCTTTCACCAATATTCGAAGCAGTCGTTCAACGCAAGCTCTATCTTTTTCGTCCTGCCCATCTAAATCGGCCGTTAACATTAATAGAACCTAAAGCGAATAGAGCGTTAATTCGGCATACAGAGAATTGAATCGAATTCAATTCGAATTCGCTAAATCGAACAAACCTGCATAAAAGGAATGGCCAATACACCTGGTACGTTCGTCAAGTTCGGTATAAATTGCATAAGTTTGTCGAGCAATAACAATCGAGCTGTATGCAGTTTCGCGGTTGTTTCGCAGCTGGTGTCATTTTCTTGTTCAACCACGTGTTCCTGTTCCGCACCTTCCTCTTGCTCGACAACCTAACGATATTAATCCATTGTTGCGATGATCAATACTTTCGATATTTGGTTTCGACATTTTGTTTCGACAGACAATATTACCGGTAAAACCAGAGGGAAGAAGAAAAAACGGAGAGAAGTGAAACATAAGATGTCGAAAAGTCGTCCGCTTTGCATGCGACGTGGAAGTTAACGCGGAAAGGACGAGGAAAATAAGAATAACGAATGCACTTACGGGGAATGCCGTGGTAATACCCGCGGAATTACTTTCGGAACGTGGCGCTTGGTTGACCGTAATTCCTCCGATCGGAGGTATAGAATCGGGACCATTGTCTCCGTACGCGGAGCTCCTGCCTGATACGTTATGTTCCCCCGTCATGCTGTCTACTGCGCTTCCTCCGCTTTCGCTTCCACCGCTCTCGCTTCCCTTGCTACCACCGCTACCACCCTAATATCCAATATACGTATTACAAACGTTACTGTCGCTTCACTTTACGTTCATTTTCCTTCATTTTACGTCACGCACGTCACAAAGTTTCCTATACAATTCTTTGCCAAGCAACTAAACTCACTTGTTCTGCCGGAGATGTTCGTAACGTGCTACCATCGGTAGCGGCGGTTGATCCCTCGTCATCTGAACCACCAGCGGAAGCGGTAGTATCCGAATAATGTCCTCCGCCCTCTTGACTCTGATCAAAATAATATCGCGCAAAACGTTCCAGTCGATCAGTTTGTTTTCGCTTATTATATTAAGAACGAGTATCGTCTGGTACTAGACATATACAATATATGACAATACTTACTTGATTCGTGGCTTGAACCTGAACCAATCCCTGCGCTGCTAACGTTTGTAAACTTTGTAATGCTGGCCCACTTAAGTTTTGAAGGTTTTCTAACCCTTGTAAATTCGGCATATTTTGTTGAAATCCTTGTCGCAATACTTGCAAATCAGCGCTTCCTGCTTCGTCCTGTAAGCTTAGCGCAATCGCTAGTTCCATCATTGCCTCGTCATCGGTATCTGGTGGAACGTCTAATATTTGCGAAAAGCTTCTGGAACTCAATAACGTTTCGAAAGAATTGACACTTCCCCTCGTAGCACTGACCGATCCGCTACTACCGGCACTGGCATTACCACCACCGGTTGTATTTCTTGTTGTAATCGTGGCACCGGTCGTAGAAGCAGCGGACGCTTGATTGCTATCCACAGTTGAAACTAACCGATCAGTCACCGATCCTATCGGCTGAACCTCCAAATGTTGTTCGACTTCTCGATCCATTGTCGTAGAAGTTACCGGAACCGGTGCTGATGCGGACGTGGATGCCGATGCCGACGTTGATGTCGATGTCGATGTGGACATCGATGTGGATGTCGACAACGATGCCGATGCCGATGTGGACGTGGGTGCAGATGCTATCGGTGTTGGTGCTGTAGCATCTCGTTGCGGTTGTACGGAGATCGACGTTGACTTCTCTTCCGTATCTACTGCTATACCTGCTTTGTTCGGACAAGAGGAAATGAAATATCAGCAAGACTATACAGGACAAATCGAGTCAACATAGGAATATAACGATTACTACACCTGGAGTACTACAGTTCGGTGGGCTAGGTATATAAACACTCCTTTTTTTATACTTTGGTCTTAAAACTCGAATTATCGCCTGTTTAGCGGTGAAACTGATCGTTGTATCGGACGACAACAATAACTGCAGATACAATTTAGCGGCCAAAGGAACGTTCTTCTCGATGTCGCACGTCGTAAATGCATGAATTATTTCAACGATCGCGTGAATCGTTCCTTCGGCATGAGTCAATCCTGGGATCACAACGGGTGCCAAAGCCATATTTTTCGGGTACGCCATATGTAAAGACCATAGTATTTCCATAAGCTGTACGATCAAGTGTTGCTGATTTCCATCCACGTTCTTGCATTGTTGATTAACGTTTTGTCGATCCTTTTCGAAAATTGGTACTGCGCATCGTGTAAAAGACAAAATGAATGATCGTACGCATCGAAAATAAAAGAATAAAAGGAGATATATATTCGCCGATGAAATCTTACCGTTGGTCTCGTCTATCGGTTTATTCGTATATTGATCGGTAAATTTAGCCAGATTCTGTGGCCGCGAAACAGAAATACTTCGAACAATTAGCACGAGCCTATAGTAGTTTTCTGCATCGATGTCTCGTACATCGTTCACTTCTTTCATTGATTTTAACGAGTCTAATACATGAGAGAGTAACACGTGATCCTGAAAAATAACGATTCGTTCGTTCGTTGAAATTAGTTTCGACTTCACTACTTTCGTGAAAAATATTCTTTCCACGACGGTAATTTACCTTGTGCAGATGATATGCCTGCTTGGACGAATGGAGCGCTGCTAAAAGGGCAGTCGTATGGATTTGTAGTAGCGGCGGAGTTGGCAATATCAATAACTTTGACGCTACGTCGATCGCTGTAGCCTTTAACGATAATCTGTTCTCATCGTTGGTAGGAACGTTGAACGACAATTCCAATACTTCCAACATACCAGCGACCATTCTACGACAGATGATGGATAAAATAGCAAGATTCTGCTATCGAATAAAATGAACGATTATATGTTTTATTATATCGATCGGTTAGTCGGATTCGTTACGATCTCGATTCATTTTTTTCTTACCTTTCGATATTAAGGGAATTGGCCTTCCTGGTGCTAACGCGTTATGCAACGGTAAAAAAAGATTTCGTTGTATCACGATCAAGATAAATTTACTGCATTTCACGAGACAAACTCGAGTTACGTGTGCTTGATTCGATATTATTTTCTACCTACCTATCGACGGACGACAAAGGAGCTGGCGCAACGAGAGAACCATCCACGTCGTTGTTTATCGTGGTTACAGGCGCAGATGTCGACTGACCAGACGAAACATCTTCTATTTCTTCTGGCCAACCGAACGCGTCCTTAGTTTTACCGTATCTAGATAAAACAGGTTAACTATCAAATATTTAAATAAAAATCGATAACGGTAACGATAACGATGAAAATAACATTAATTCTAAATACTAGTGACGACGACGCGATTTACATTTTAATGGAATCCACCATAATGACTCCTTCGTGGTCTTGTGACGGTCCAAACGTGATAGTCAATTTTTTGTCAGCTTGAAGACTTTCTTCTCGAGTTAAAGGAATATCGAACCATCGATTTCTGTTCACGGTCGTATATATCCTTCGACCGAACACCTGAAAATTGTGCGAGAAACGAAAGCGAAATAGAAATGTATAAAAATACAAGGTGAACTGGAGTTAGGTCGTTACCTCGATATTAACTGGAGCTCTTTGAATATCTTGATTTCCGAGTAATACCCTGATTCCAGTCATAACCAAAACAGGATCGTTATTGGTAACTTCGACGTTGAATCCCATCGCTTTCGTAGAAACAACGTACATGCCGGTGGTATTCAGTCTATGTTTGATTTGAGCCACGTTGTAAATTTGCAGTAAATCGTTTCCGCCAAATTCAACGTCGTTCATCGCCTGACAGTGTTCGAAGAAATCGATAGGAAAAGTGACGGAGCCCGAAGGCTTCCCGGTCTTGGTCGTTTTCTTTTTTCGAGCCGGCTTAACGTTCGATAATGCACCAATCGGTTGAACCATAGATGACATCCAATACCCGGTCTGTTCCATTCCAGCCATATGAATCTTCAGGCTTCCATCTTCGCACAATAATATCAATGTAGTACGATGTTCACCGTTCGAACTTGGATGTCTTATAGCGACCATATCCATTATTTTAGCCTTGGCGGGAATCACTTTGATCTCTTGAATCATTATCGTGTCAGGTTTGATCATCAATATCACGGGATTGTTACTGGTCTGTAAGACCGAGCAAATCAGTCCAGGATGATTCGGTACTTCGCTCCACTGACACAGCGGTTGCGGCTGATTGTTGTTCGATTTGTTCCCGTTCGAACTTTTATTGCCAGCAAGATTTATTTGAAACACGGTGGTCACGTCTGTGTCCATATACTTCAACGGAGCGATAAAACTTTTACCACACGTATAACTGAAGAAAAGCAATTGTAGAGCATGAGAATAATAAATTGACACGCCACCACCGCCAACTTGACCGTTATCCTTTATTTCTGGATGATAGACATCGAGAGTATTGGTCACGTAGAACGGGCCGTGTTTCGCTAAACTTTCTTCGTCCATTACTTGACTATAAATATAGCCGGCCGACGACATTATTAACAAGTAAAAAACACCGTCTTCCGCGTACATAAATGTACAGTCCCGTATCTTTCCGGTCGGTACTAAAAAGTAATATTGAGGACAAAGCGCGTCTTTCGCGAGATCATAGATTTTCACGAAATCCGCGGTGACCAATGCCAGCTGAGTTTGAGATCCAGGCAACCAAATTGCTTTTATGATGAAATTACCGGTTTCCAATTGAGGATGCAAAACCAAATGATCGGACACTGTACCAGACGTGTTGAACGTTAACACGTGACAGTCTTTAAAACCGCAAACAGCCAGAAAATCTTCGTTCCATTGATTACCGGTTACCGAAAGTACGGTAAAGGGTACTGGCGCGGAAGCGAGTCTGGTTAACGTCAGTTTTCTCTTCGAAGAATCCGGCTGTTTTAACAGAGCGCTCAATTGCAATACTGTTATTTTACCCTTTTCATGCGAGACCGCTGTGCAACAACAATAAAATACGCGTTGATCAAGTCAATTGAACAATCGAAAAAACCACCTTATTCGTAACGAACTAATTACTCACCCAAATGTTGTCGTTTACCATTTGGCGACGACAGACAACACATCGCGACACGGCGTATCATGTGCGCGGACAGTAACTGCCTGATGGTTTGTCCCTGATCTCCCGAGTAATTCATTCGAACGTTTTCAAATGCACCCTCTTGCGATCCCAATGTTGGAAGCTGAAACCGCATGTTTCTACGTTTCAATCGTCTCGATAAATAACGACAATGATTGTTGTCTACGAAAACCCGCTTGCATAGAGAAAGATCATTCGCACGGTTCCATACGTACCGTCAACTGGTCGGTGTATTCGAACTTCTTATCCATCGTATGTAACTGTTTAAGCGCCGCTTGAGCACGCGCGTGACAACCAACCGCCGAATTCTTTTTACAAGATGCGTCCACCACCGGTACCAAGGTACGGGTCAAATCTACCAGGGACGAAACTAAACCGGTTTTCCAAAGATGATTTTGCATCCATTCTTTCGATGATTCTGTTCGATAACGTGGAAAAGATAAGTGCTTACTTTGGATAGGCGCGATCGAACGAAAATAAATGAAGACGTAAAGAAATTACCTAGTTGCTTCGCTAAGCACGTATGCCTTTGCTTATCGCGTCCTTGTTTCTCTTGTTTATCGGAGAAATACAAAGGACTAGATGTTCTTCGACGCAAATTACTGGTAAGAAAGAGATCTCGATTATCTTGGGAAGCTCGGGCCGTACTGGTGTAACTCGGGCCTGCTGTGACACCGGTCGAACACGCGCTGCTCGATACAACCGTGCTGCTGCTTCCACCGCCACCGACCGCGCCAGCGTTACTTTGGTGTTCCGACGTTTGAGGGCTTCTTTTGGTCAAAGCTTGGCAAAATCCGTCATCTTTGGCACCGCAATCGCAAAAGAAGTTTCCATATTTCGCATAAGTGACATCGTGTCCACGATGACAAACGCGAGCGCAGACCGTACATACACCGACTCCGTCTACCATGTTGCAAGTGTGACAATGATACCAATGTTGATTCATAAATTCTTTCTGCGTGATGGTGAAAGTACAGAGTTTGTTGCAAAGACTGTCCTCGTCAGAATCCTCAGCGGCACTGTCTTCGTCTTCATGGGGAATTTCATCTACCCAATCGCTATCGTTTACGTCGTTAACCGGAGTCGCGCCTTCCCACGGCGGGCTCGTTGCTCGATCTTGCGAATATATCGATTGGGGACAAATCGCGCTTACTATATCTGCTATATAATTCAGTATACAGCAACCAGCTTCGACGAACGGCAATGGTTTATCCAAACTTTGAAGATCCTTATTCGTCAATTGCTCTTTGCTACGCAAACAATATTATATATATATATGAAATACTCGCGCACTCATAAACGCCTACATACAATAATAATAATTATAACAATAACGATATATTACCATAATTCGATCCACTCGATCGCAGCTTTAAATAATAACGTATGACCTTTTTCTGAACCAGCGTCCGCTAACGTGGACATAACATTCATTAATTCTGAAAAACCATTGCCTTCGATCGTCGAAGAAAGAATATGATAAGCCAATGGTATAAGAGCTCGAAGAATCGTGACTGGAACACCTTCATCCACGCTACTATAGAATCGATGAAAAAAAGTAATAAAGTATTCGTAAAAGTATTGTTTCAGAATCGATGATAGGAAGGGTATATAGAATTACCTTTTTTCTTTAACTATATAATTTGTAAGCGCCCGTAAAAGTCGACTATTTTCATGCATCGAATGTTGCTGTTGCAACTGCTGCTGCTGCTGTTGTTGCAACTGCTGTTGCTGTTGCTGATCGTCGGTGATGCTTGCGGATTGATTATTACTCACGGAATCATCCGGCAACAAAATTAACCACTGATCCTGTTCGTTGTTAGGCGCGCTACTGACTTCGTCTGCTTTCTGCGAATCGTCCGATGTTCCGGTAACAGCGACCAACCTATCGTTTCATGATACAATAATTATTTTCATCAGCAATTAACATTTATTTGCGAAAGTTACCGATGTTCGATGTAAACTCGTACTTACGCGTTCGCAGTTACTACCGTAGGCGTTTGCACGTTCGTCGACGACGCGCTTGGCGAAATACTTGTTGCTCCCAAAATCACTTGCTTTAACCAAGTTTGCAATTTTTCCGTTTCTACATGAGCTAAGTTCGATACGGATCCACAAAGACGTTCCAACGATCCATAATTTCCTTTTTCAGCTATTATCACACGCGTTTCGAACATTAATTGAAATAACTGAACAAACGCGAAGTTCTTTACTAGTATATTTACCTGTCCGGAACAACGTGTTGAAGAAACGTAAAACGTAAGTGGCAAACTGTTGAGACGACTGAGAAGACGTTATGCATAATAAAACAGAAACAAGAGATCGATTGGTATTTGGGGCAAAAAATAAGTCCAGAGCTTTGCATCCAACTGGTTTTTCCAACAACTGTTCCCAATATTTGATACATCGTTTTAAAATCTTTTCATCGATAGCAATACTGAAACAATCACCGATCGTCAAATGAAATGCTCCCGTACGAAAATATCGAACGCTGAATCGATTTCCCCGTGACAACCCGACTTATACGTACTTACCTGACAGGATCTTGAGTATCATTGGTGTATTCGATTATCAAATTGTACGTGTCACGTAATATAAACAAGTGTTCCCGAAGTTGACGCGACTCATTCTCGCTGTCGCCCAAGAGTTTTGTCAAAGCCTTGTTAGTCATATTTTGAAGATAATCTGTACGAGCATCCATAGATAACGCAACCAGGATGTTTAACGCCTGTGAACGTATGTCCGAATTTTCTGGTGCCGTGGTAGGACTATGAAGAGAACAAATTACTTGAAATTTATCAAACGCCGAGTAGACGGGTAAATTGCAAAAATGATGAGTAATGAAAAAAAGATAAACGGGAGAGAAGGAAAAAGATTTAACGAAACAAAATAATAAGCATTGATACTTACGTAATATATTCTACTATAAAAGTAACCAAACTGTGCAACAAATTCTTCAGAGACGGATTAATAGAAAATGTTGGATATTCGGAAAGCGAGCTCACATGATGATTGACAGTTGTCAAGATGTAACTTTCCGCCGGTATTATGTCATTCGCGTAAGTGTTCTGCAATTAATGTGCGATAAGTATTGATCGTTCGAACGAACGTTTCTTACACCGAAACACGACTGTGTGTAAACGCGCACCACTTACCCATGGGATGTGTGCAACGTTAATTGACTTCCATTTGTCGAGAATCGATTTTACAGAGCTCGGTAAAAAGCTGATCAAGGATGCTTCAGTTGCCCAATTTGCACCCGCCATCGCGATTATATCATCGAGTACCAAATAGTCCCGTGGGCCATATTTACCTTCTTGTTCCAACGACTCGATCATTTGATGAAGTATACTCGACCGACACGAGGATAGAATAGCCTCGGTTAAGGAAAGAACGTGAGGAAGAATACTAACTATCATTTTGTTCGTGTTCGTACTCGTACTCGTAGTTGTATTCGCGCTCGTATTTCCAGCTTCCGAACTTTGCGAATTTCTGTATATGTAAACAAGCAATTGGAGTTTAAACGAAATTTAGGCACATGTGCGCGTCATTCAACTTACTTGGAACTTTCGACGTTTTCGTTTTGACTTTTCGATATACTTTCGTCGAAGAGAACTTGCAGTTTGCCGATAACTGCAGCCAAAATACATAACGAACTAAGTTTCGGTAACGCGTTTTTTGGCATTATTTGATCGTTAAAATTAGTCTCCGGTTTTAGCGCTGTGATACAATTTTTTGCAACCGTAATATCATACTTGAGCGTATTAACAGTAGATGATACAGTTTTTAAAAGATTCTCCGCATACTGGGTATACATTCCTTGCCTGACCAAGTAATCCTATGAGAAAATAATTATTAAATTAATAAGAATATTATCCTTTCACCTTTTACGTTCTTCTTTGCGAGTGTCATGAACGCCAACCGTTCATTTGCAGACTAAAATAGCGACAATTTACCTTCATCCAACTGGTAAACGTTTTATATGCAGCTCTAGGTCCCCAAACCAAAGAGTAAAGTAACATAGGCCCAGCAGGAATTTCTTCGCCGAGGGCTAGTTTATCCATATACGGCGTAGAAGGCGGTAGCATCAGTAATAAACTGTTGACGATTTAACAAATAACGAATAATAAATTGAAACGAATACTACAAAGTATCGAGAGTAGTATATTAAACATTTATTATTTACCGCCAACATATGGAGAAACAATAGCGAATCGCACACAACCCTAAAAATGACGGCATTTTTTCTTTATCGTCGCTACTCGTTTTCTTCTGTGTATCTGTCTGGTTCAAAACGTTCAATATATCTATTAACGCATCCACCAACAGCGGATATTTCATTTTATCCGATGCACCCAAAATAAAGTTACATGCCTATAAAGTTATGAAAGAGTAACTCGTTATGATCGTATAAATTTTCATGGAAAATTTACTAATATCTTTCATCCGATACTAACCAATCCATCCAATTTTGGCGTATCTTGATTATTGAAATCTGTAGTAGAAAGATTGTAAAATCGAGGCTTCATTGAAAATTCATCTTGGCTACCGAATTTACGATAATTGTCTTCTATTTCTGTCCACGATGTAAAAATTCGGGCCGTTTGTTTGTTACCATCTTTTGCGTCACAAACGAGACTCGTAGCCGAAAACAGATTCCACTGAACCTGTATATAATCGTTAGTCGTTCAGAACATCTTAACAACCATGCATTATTCGCAAACGCACGAAAACAACGATTCGTGTCAAACAGAAATGTACAAGATTTTTACTACCACTCAAACGTATCTTTCGATTTGGTGGCCCTGGTATCTTATCGTATTTCGTTCAGAATTTGAACGTGAAGCATCGTTATTATCGCATTTGATGTTAATTAACGTTACTCGTTAACGTTATTTATAACCCCATAAAAGGAAAGAGAAAGGAATTAGAACAAAAAGGAGGGGGGGGGGAGAGAAAAAAATACAGTTTAAGGAAACGAATAAGATTTCTAAGAAATGGGGACAACAGCTTCAAATGCTTTCGATGACGATAGTAATCGATTAACAATATAAAATTTTTATTTACCTGTTCGAGCAAAGCAGGAGGCGCGTCATAAAGATGTTTCATCATGTACTCGAGTAATAGTAACAGTCGTGACAAATGCAGCAACTGAGAATCCTTCATAGGAGTTTTAATTGCTTCGCTACAACGTACAGCACCGCTACCGGTTACAAGCAGTACCGATTTCTTTTGCATCAAATTCAGGGAATGAAAGAGAATTAAAACCAGTTGAGCATGTTCCACATTTAAGTCTGAAAATTTTAAACGAATTACTAATATTACAGCTAATAAATTTAGCCCAATCCTTTTCATTCCGAACAATATTTTCTTTTCTTTCGGCAATTAAATGTTTATAATTCGAGTGAATTATTTGGTATTAAATAATTATCAATTACGTAGATCGAGCCAGTTTATAAAAGTGTTAATAATTATAACACTAAATCTAACTAATCGATATCGGTATAGATACTTATGGATGTATTGTTTACCTTCGTTTTCAGCTTCAAACGTGGAAGGTGGATTGCACACATTCTCTACCATCGTTGTTACTAATCTATGCCATATACTTATACAAGCCGCTTCTTTCTCTGATTGAGGTTTCAATAAAAGAACCTATCTCGTTGTTAATATTTGAAATTAGTATAAGTTGTACGATACGATAAAATGATTTATTTGAAAAAGCAATATGCACCTGTGCTAGCACGCTCAAGGTTCTCGGATAAACTTGAAGTGGCCAAGTGCATGGAGTTGTACTTTCCGTACCAGCCCAAGGATTTACTCCTAAGTGCTGAAGAAGTGTGCTTTGTAAACTTTCGCTCAAAGTATTGCGTGCAAGTAAATTGTGAGTGTAACGGCTCAAAGCTTGAGAAAATTCAGAATACATGGTGCCCAAAGTTGCGCCATAAAAGACCGAGATTGTACCTAAAAAAGAAAAAAGTATATTCATACAATAAAAATATTAATATATATTATTATTAATATATTAGTCTTTATCAATTAATCACCGGTTTCTGTTCTAGCAGTTTCATGATCCAAATCTCTGATTATCGCTGCTAATATAACCATCTGTTGTTCCACCAAGCCGTTTACTACATATTCGCGTACGTAAGAGCTTCGACTACCGATTAAATGTTGATTCATAAATTGAAAAATTTTAGTGGCCAGTGATATATACTGCAAAAATAAGTTCAATTAGTAGTTATCAATTTTTTGTTCTCCATACATAGAAAAAACAACGTAGAAGGAGAGACAATGTATGTACTTACACCATGAGGTTCACGATTATCAGGAACGATAGTGGTTACCGTTCGTTCGGCGCTGGTTTCGTTACTCGGTTCCTTCGTACCGTTCGCAGGTGATTCGTCGGACGGAGCAATGGTTTCTTCGAACCATAAGCCCAGAATAGGTTCGCTGTCCTCCTCTATCGACATAATATATTTTTCTGTATAGCGGAAAGACGTATTTTTACTTATTTTTAACTATTTTATAGTTTACACGAAGAACTGCGCATTCACGGATAGTATACCGAAATAGTATCGTCGGCGAAATACGGCGATAGTGTTATTTTCTTTGCTTCAAGTACAATCAAACAAAAAATGGTTTAAACTTTGTAACGACAGAATCAACTACTTCTTACCTTCGTCGGTAGAATTATCCGAACAGCTTAACAGCTCTTCGTAATAAGTCGTGGAATCGGATTGGCTTAAAGCATCACCTTCAAAAGGATGTTTCTGTACCCTTTTCAAAGTACAAGCCTGCGATTGATAACATTTACGAAGAAAAATATTATCAGAGTACGTTTAATCGGTATCCGAATAACGACGAATGCAGACGATGCGCTGCCACTAACCTTTCTGTAACTAATAGTGGCCAAGTAAAACAATAAATGGTTAAGCGGTACTGCTTGAAGGAAAGTAACTGCTCTTTGAAGCGCTGTTGCAGTAGACAAAATATCTAACGGCGCTGGCTCAGGCGGTACTGCACAATCGGTAATCGCTTCCACAGATACATCTTCCAACAGAGCACTCATTATCGTTAGCGCGTGAGAAGCTAATGCTACTGAAAGCACTCCAAAACCTTGCTGGCTAAAATCCAAGGTTTCATATATTATTCGTTCCTTTTCAATTTTGATCGATTGCCGAAACGACAAAATATATATAAACATGAATAAATTTATATCATAATATAGATAAAAATATATGCATACATATATACTTACACTTTCATCAAATTGACACGAGCAGTTCCATCTCGTGCTTTACTGGGCGATTTTCCCTTTTCTTCTTTACCCTTGTCCGCCGCACTAAAACTGCTTACCGAAAGTTGAGCTTGCAAACCGGTCACCAATAACCATACACCGATTAATAAATGATTTTGTAGAATCTGTAACAGTGGATATATAAATATTTTTCTGATTTTTCTCAGCTCATCCATCTATTCGATGAACATTGAAATTTTTTAGTGTGAACGAACGATTCCTTACATGACCACCTGCTCGTGTACTGTTCCTTATTACATTCGAAACCAGCCCAAATATTTCGAGACTTTTCTCTACCACCGTAATCGCCAAGGTATCATATTCCTCTTCCATATTTTTACCGCCTTGATTAATTTGTGTTGCAGCAGAAGTATTTGTACTGCATTTTGGTGATACCGCATTTGTTATTCCAACAATACTGGATGCGGTCGCGTTCGCGATCGAACAATACAGACAAGACATGGTCAGTACCGATAATTTTTCTAGTTTGACCGGAGTCAGTGGTTCCAATAATGGCAAAGATATTACATTATGTACGATATTGATGTCATTTGCTACAGAATGCAAACTATGCCGTATAGCGTGTGCTTCCGAAGCATTAGCGGGTAAACTGAAACCTTTTTTGTTTAAATACGCTTGATATTTACGAATGTAACGCGACAGATGAGAAAGATTCAAACACATATCCAAAAGAATGTCGCCTGCACCCATACTTTGTAAAATATTTATATTATTTATGACGAATGTTGTCTGTAAAAAGTCAAAATATAGAAACCAGCACTTTTAATGTTACCAATAAATATGTACACAGTTTATGTCTTGTTAAAATCTTACATGTACCTTCGCATCAGAGTGAGGTTCGTTAACCGTGCCGTCGTTCGTAATTTTATTTATACTCTCGTTTGAGCTTTCGACGACACGAGGCACGGATAACGTAAAATCTTGTAAAGGCATAGTCAATTGTTCTAGAATGCTGTTGGACAAATCGCATCGTACCCTCATGGAATCTTTTGACGATTGAGAAGAATCTTTTTCGACTCCAGGTGACTGCGACTTTACGCAGGGAGGTACCTTGGAATTCTTTATCGTAGCTATTAAGGCTACTTCGTCGGCAGACGTAAGCAAGGACTGCCCTGTACAAAGAGCACGAATCGGAAGCAACAATTGCTTAGTACTTAAAATGGTAGGAGTTCCATCTCCCAACTGAATTTCAGATAATTTGTTCACCAGACATACAAGCAATATTCTACATGCTTGACAAACTATCGATACTTGACTTTTGGAAACTGCAAAGTTAAAATAAAACAAAGTAAGAAATTGCATAGAAATTTATATGACTGTAAGAAGATTATTATCTGCGATAAAACAAAGAAAAAGCAGATCAGAAAAGAATATAAAAACTTACATGTATTAACACAACCGCTGAGATAATCGGCTGCAAGGGCTGCGACAGACGTGTAAAAGATGTCATATTGTTCTTCGTGAGATGTAAATTTATTTTCGCTGAAAATGATGGGAAAACCAACAAAAAATCGATAAGGAAACGGTACGTATTAATATTAATTCGTTTTTGGATCGTCATCGCGAATGCGAAAGAACCTTCGACGTCCGAATCAAGTATTTTTTTAGAATCTTTATTTCGGACAAAAATTACACCTTACCTTTTAACGATACTTTTAGCCAATTCAACTATGTCACTTTTATCGAATGATCCATGCGATACTGCTAAAATTGGTTTCATTATCGATGACCACTCATCGCTGCCACCGCTCTTGGCTGCCATTTTCGAAACTGTTCGACTTTGTTCGAACGTATCCTCCTCTCTTGACGGTCTTTTACACCTATATACTATATATCCCTCAGATCGCACCACAGCGTGTATAAACGTATCTTTCACGTATTACGTTTCTTCTTCTGTTTCGATCGCTTCCTCTTCCTTCTCGATATAACAATCACTTTTCTCCATACGTAAATACGTATCAAGATACACTATCTATCTTTACTTATATCGCGACAGTAGCATGGCATAAACGCAACTTCAAGCATTGCTAGATATCGCTATTTTTGCAGCTATAAGTTATATTAGAATCACGGAATTAGTGGAGGGAAGCACAAATACGGATGATTAATGTAATACAATGTTTTATTTTAATTAAAATGGCATGACCAAGAATAAAAATTGATCAAACTTTTAAATAATTTAACAGAAGAAATAGTCATTATTAAAATTAATAATTGTAATGAAACAAAATTCAGTAGTAAGGTTTAAATTTCGTGGGGAAAAAATAAGCGTTCAGCTAGGGGGCATGTGTACTAGAGATATTGATGCCATTTTTGTTTGCCGCCTATTTCAGGATAGGAATTTACGTGGTAATACTGTATATACTTGCGTAGTTGTATTCACGAGTTATTCTTTTTTCTATTACCTCTTGCTACCTCTTGCAACATTGAATGGTGTTGTCTAATATAAAATTTGTATATATACAATGGCTGGATTTGGAAGATTGATAATTTCTATCGATTTTAGCAAATTCTTATGTTCTAGGTAAACCTTTTTTTTGTTTTAAAATCTCTAATATTTTTGTGAAGACATTACAGAAAGTTTTATTTTAATCTATTAATAAAAGTGCATCCTACACGTGTAGATAAATTGTCCATGAATAGAATAAGTTTCTCTAATTTAACGAGTATTAAACACCTTGACTTTTATTTTCAACGGTGTTCGTTAAGATAATAATGATCATAATACTTGTTTTATTCATTTCCCTTCTATTAATGCAAATGAACGTTTTGCTTTTTTTAGAAGTAACTTGTTAAACTTACATCAGAATGTATCAAAAAATACACTGAATTTTATACATGACACTGCTTTTCCAATAAAACCAAAGAAGCCACAAACTGCATTTATTTTGTATTTAAATCAAATTAGACAAAAGTTTATTAATGAAACTCCTGATATAAAACCATCAGAAATAGTAAAGAAAGCATCTCTGAAATGGGCAGAATTAGATCCTGCAGAAAAGGAAAATTTTCGAAGACAATATAGCAGAAATTATGAGAATTATGTTAAAGAATTAAAAAAATTTGAAGATTCTTTAACCGATGAACAGAAACAATTATTGAAAGCACGAGAGAAATCTGTGAAACATGATAATAAATCAGCAAATGATAAGCAGGTGCGTATATTAATTTACTGTTTGTCAATGTTTTCATTTCTATTATTCCATTATTATTTCATTTAATTAACATTAATTGTAGAAGAAAGAGGCATTTGGAAGACCAAAAAAACCATTAAATGCATTTTTAACATACGTATTGTCAAAAAGGAGCGAGAAAGATCCAAACATATCTTATAAGGTACAATAAATTTACTTACTATTTTATGTGTTTATGATTGGAAAAAACTAAACAGTTTTATTGTTTAATAGAAATTTTAATAAAATTTATTTACACTTTATTTTCAACAATTTTATCACATTTGTTACTTATACTATATTAGGGTTGGCTGCAGTCAATGTCAACAAATTGGAAGAATATGTCGAATGTAGAGAAAGAGCCATATGTTACTCGCTGTACAGAATTGATGATGCAATATAAGAAAGATTTAACAGAGTGGGAAGAAAAAATGATAAATTTAGGTCATTGTGATATTGTGAGACAGCATACCTTAATGAAATCTGAAAACATTGGAGAGGAGAAATAAAACCAACAATTATATTATTGTATTATAATTTTTTTCCTATGCTAAAACATGTACAATTTAATAATCTATTATTGATTTTAAGATGTGTCGAAAAAAAAAAAATGGATGAAACAGAATCACTGAAAAAATCCTAAGGAATTTATCACAAAAACAAATCAAAGCATACAATAACATTGAAATGAAACATATATATTATAACAGTATTTGCCATACACATACCTCACATTTACTGTTATGGTATTTTATATCCTACTTTATACAATTGCAATACTAAAATTGACTATCATAAATATTTTGTTTTGGATATCATTTTCATACATAAATTCAAAAACTAATTAAAACAGTTGTTGTTGCACATTTGTATGAAATATATAGAAAAATGTAATATAATTATATGCAACATGTTTACAACTATATTTATAAAATATTTACTACATTTTGTAGAATTCGTCGGCAACGAAATATTTCATTATTCATGCATTTCATTGTACAAAGTCATACAAATAACGGAATGGAATAATTATTAAGAATATAAAATGATATCTGTACACAAGTGATATTAGGATATAATGTCAAACAAGTAACTCTTGTCCTTTATATAAGACAGTAAAACGTAATAGATAATATGAAAAGATATGAATGGGTTAAATGCATATGGTTTTGAAGGTATGAATGGCAAGGAAACTAATGAAAAGACGGATGATAACAAATTATATAAAGAGTCTGAAAAAGTAAAGATCATGTGATGCGTGAAAAAAATTCCAATTATATTATTTTTATATTAAGTTAAAGTGAACTCATTATTATTTTTCTTTATTGTTACACTGTTATATTTAGAACAAATTGTCTTCATCCATCTTTTACTTATATTTGCTTCTGTTTAGAACTTATTCGTATACCATAATGCAGTAATAGGCAATATGCTGCGGCCAATAATTATACAGTCAATTTTTATCTAGACAACAAAATTATAACTTCTTAAGATATATTAATTGTAACAACTTATTAAAAATCTGATTGTATTTATGACACTGTTTACAAAAGTTTGGATAGAACATTTGAAATAAACGATTAGACGAATGTCTTATTTGCATATATTTCATATACAGTAATGTTATTCATGTGTTTAAGCGAATTAAAATATCTGTGTTACGCAAACAATATAAAAGTCCATAATGTATGAGGGTGAAACTGAAAATATACAAAGCTAAATCTTGTAGTATTATATGGAATATTGTTACAAACTTTTTAAGTTGGTAAGTTAATTCAGGTTTAATGTTACACAAAATTAATGCAGGGTATAATAGACTATTGTCTTGCGTTCCTTGTATATTTTTATAGTTGTATAGACGTCCTAACAAAATTGGAAAGTAAGGTATCGCGATTGTCTGAAATAAGTAATTGTAAATTATTTTTAATTAAAATAATATGATATTATATTATTAATTAACATTACTACAAATTTTTTTGCGAATACATGTAATCACCTTTCCGAACAAATGATCCAATTGTAGTAAGAGCAGCACATTAACAATGACAGCCAACAACACATAATTGATGCGATTTGCTAATACGTGTGATGTTTGTTTCAATTGAGTACAAGTATTATTGGTACCTTCAACTTTAATCCATATATTAGTATTTTGATTCTATATTGTATATAAAAAATATTTATGAATTTATAATCCTGTTACCTGATATTTTGCCATTTATTCCAAAATGTAAATTTTTAGTTTCAATATCCGTAGAGATGAATGATTGATTAGGTACATCCGAATGCACAGAATGAGCTGCAAATAAAATATCCGATTTTAGTTATGAAAGTGATATTGATCAAAGGCAAATAATAAATTTGGTTCGGAAAATATCTGAACAACTAAAGTAGGTAAATTACATTGATCTTCTGACACAATAGCGTTGTTTCTACCAGTGATTTTCAACAAACGTTTTTCCGAATTTTTTAAAATTCGGTTTCTTCTAGCATCTCTCTTAGCATTAATATCTTCCATATTCTGTTCATTAATGTTCATTCGGTTTCGACTGTTAACGATAGATTTGCAAAATTTAAACCTATACAGGGAATAGTAAATAACGTGTTGTCGACATGCAGTATACTCAAATGTTTACACGTCTAATCTTTCCTTTTTTGACAATTTCGTTAGTGAATTGTTAAATATATTTATATCTAAAATACATCTATATATACATATATATACACAGCCGGATTTCCTAAACTTCGTATACCTACAATACTAAATACAACTGAATCGAACAGAATCAAAAGTCATTGTGTTCATTGTATAATTCTATTCGCATTTCGAAGCAAACATATCCCACCTAGCGGTAGAATTTACAACCGACAGAAATATCGTAGGCATATACAGGGTATCTCTAAAGTTTGACCTCGGCCTTTATATTTTATGAAAAAATATTTCAAACAAAAATTGTAGGATATCAAGAAGGACATAAGATGGTGACAACAATTTAACTTTGGACGTCAATTTCAGTTTTTTAAATAGAACCATCCATTTTTTATCTCATATTCTTGTAGCCTTCGTTATAGATAGCCCTGTATATGCATTATACTTAGTCAAATTTGTGGAAGTGACATAAGGGCGATGCAGTCATGTTTATCTATATAGTATGTGTAGTACCGAGTGAGACCGAATTTCTCAAATACAATCTTCCTTCTCCATCTGGGCTGATTTTCATAGTACAATTCATGAGCTCTATGACCATAATATACGTTTTATACTTAGAGAGTCTCTATCCGGGACGTGTGAATAACGCTCTCTGCAAGAAGTTGAACGTGTGAATAGTCGTATCATACAATAGTTGGTTAATTAATTTTATTTTTAAGCACAATAAAAATATTTGCAAAACAATGTTTATTTCTTTATGTAATTTTGTTTAACATACATATGCGTATCGTGACATATTTTACATATACAATAATAATTTCAATATAAATTAAGCTATATATTGCATCAAAATGATGACTAATAATCGTATCATGAAAAGGCAGCATATGTTTAAGGCATTGTAGTAAATACGTTTGCATTTTTCATGAAATCCGGTTAAGCTTCGCGACTTTTGGCGGGTTAAATTTTCTACCGGTCTTTTACGCGTTATATTAGAGATATAACAAAATATAAACATGGGGGATAAAGACGGTGGTAAGAATAAATCTCGATACTGTGCATTCGCGTTACTTTTTTTTAATCGTTCATACAATTAAGGCGATAAGTCTGTCGTTGAAAGGACGCTTTCCGTCTCATAGTAAACAGTATTGTTTTTAATAAGAAATTTGAAGAAAATTTATTTATATTGAAAATATAGATCATTATTTGAAATTCTTTCAACTACTTAATTTTTCTGAAGAAATAGTTTTATATCGCGAACAAAAAAAAAAACTGCGAAATATGCCGGCAGGTTATATTACTCTCATAAGAAAGATAATACTTCACTAAAATATTAATTATTTTGTTGATGGCTTTCGTCAAAATCTGTTTATCACTCGATAATAGTTTTGTGTTTTATTGTTATTATCAAAAAGTATATCGATCAGAATGTTTTTTTTTTGTAAAGGTTAAATAGTTTTTCTTCTCTCTGCTTTAATGCGTAATAGTGAATGTAACGTCTTATTTTTCAGTATTTGCTCGTACTTAAATAGTGTTTAAATGATCTGTATATTTTATTTTGCATATACGATTTTATTGTAGAAACCTTTGACGATGCAGTGGAAGAAAGAGTTATCAACGAAGAATACAAAATATGGAAGAAGAATACACCTTTTTTATATGATCTTGTAATGACGCATGCTCTGGAGTGGCCATCTTTAACAGCTCAATGGTTGCCCGACGTAACTAGACCAGAAGGAAAAGATTATTCCGTGCATCGACTTATTTTAGGTACGCATACCTCTGACGAGCAAAATCATTTGCTTATCGCTAGTGTTCAGTTGCCAAACGAGGATGCTCAATTCGACGCGTCTCACTATGACAATGAAAAGGGAGAATTTGGAGGATTTGGCTCGGTTAGCGGAAAGATAGAAATTGAAATAAAAATAAATCATGAGGGTGAAGTGAACAGAGCAAGGTACATGCCTCAGAATCCTTGCGTAATCGCTACTAAAACACCCTCTAGCGATGTTCTTGTATTTGATTATACAAAGCACCCTAGCAAACCTGATCCGAACGGCGAATGTCAGCCTGATTTGAGGTATAGAGACGAGAAGCTGCGTATTTAACTATGTTTATTACGTGAATTTTGCAACACTGATTTCAATGTATCTTACTAGGTTAAGGGGACATCAGAAAGAAGGTTACGGCTTATCGTGGAATCCAAATCTTAATGGATATTTACTCAGCGCGTCCGACGACCATACAATTTGTTTGTGGGATATTAACGCGCCGCCGAAGGAAAATCGTGTGATAGACGCGAAAACGATCTTCACAGGACATACCGCTGTTGTCGAGGACGTAGCTTGGCATTTATTACACGAGTCTCTATTTGGATCCGTTGCGGATGATCAGAAATTAATGATTTGGGACACGAGGTAATTACACGTTACCGGTGACGGTGTAAGTAAAAGTAAATATCGTTGTTACAAGTATCGAATGAACTGTCGTAATTCATAGATGCAACAACACTAGCAAACCCAGTCATACAGTCGATGCTCACACCGCCGAAGTGAATTGTTTGAGTTTTAATCCATATTCGGAATTCATTCTTGCAACTGGCAGTGCCGACAAAACGGTAGCGCTCTGGGATTTGAGGAATTTGAAATTAAAGTTACATTCATTCGAATCCCATAAAGACGAGATATTTCAAGTTCAGTGGTCGCCTCATAATGAAACAATATTGGCTAGTAGCGGTACGGATAGGCGCTTACACGTATGGGATCTTAGTAAAATTGGCGAGGAACAATCTAGCGAGGATGCCGAAGATGGGCCACCCGAGTTGCTGGTATTTAATCTAATTTATTTGAATATACTTTGGTTTTTAACAATTCGATGTACACCAGTGCACGTGTATCACGAGTGTATTTCAATTTTTTCGTAGTTTATACATGGCGGTCATACCGCGAAGATCAGTGATTTTTCGTGGAATCCAAATGAACCGTGGGTTATATGTTCGGTATCGGAAGACAATATAATGCAGGTGTGGCAAATGGCGGAAAATATTTACAACGACGAAGAACCAGACACTCCGGCTAGCGAATTAGAAGCTGGTGCGTCATAGAGTGTAAGAAATAATCGATTAAATTATTTGATACTGGAATTTCCTAACGATACACGCGCGCATGCGTACACGCACAGGTGTATGTTCGCGCGAAACCAATAATTCAAATTAATATCGGATAAATGTTTCAAACGAATTTGTACGTTCAAACGAAAAGATCATCGAGAAGCAATAATATACCTATTTTTACTACAAATCTTAAGATTCGCTTACGTAGCAGCGTACGTTGCATTACGTGTACATTTTTACGATCAATCGAAGGAACATTCTATTATTTCAGTTCGATGTTTGTCGGAAGTAACTGCTGGTGCTTGCGTTTCTTCGATCGGATAAATACAAAGTATGTGTTACGCGTAAAACTGTTCAAGAGTCAGATTATTTTTTGCCGTAGATTTTCTGATACGTTGCAATTCTGATTTTCTCAAGTATTTTAAAGTTATATATAGAGTAATTCTTTCGTGTTCCGTCGTCGTGTGCTGTTTGTCGTCTGGTCGGTTGTTATTGACGAAGCAGAACCGACAGGAGAAAGGTTTGGCCTTTAGGTAACGGGAGAATCGTTTTATCCTTATATCGGTAACAATATGCTCAATGTAACGATTTTTTTTTTATTTCTAAAGACAGAGTTCGTTTCATATACAGATAAATAACTTGGTTTTTTCTTTTTTTTTTTTTTTTTCAATTTCTTTATAATATTACATTACCTACGCATAAACAGGTGAATCACAACCATCTGCACGTTTTGTATCATTCAATGATATTTTGTGATGTACGGTCGCGTGCAAGCTGTTTTTTTTTTTATTTTGTCTTTTAAAAGAAACGTAAAGCAAGATAGTTCTCGTTTCCTGTTCCGGGGTGAGAAGCTGTCAAATAAAAGCGGGCGACTGTTCTACCGACCTTGCTGTATACCGACATCTAATATGAATAACATCGTAACTCGTGCATGTTTACATCGAAGTTACAATGTTGTACGTATCATGTGTCGATACGTGCACACGTAAGGAAGAGGAACAGAGCGGCAGGACACTCTGTACTTTTCTTTCTTCAAGGACAGCATAATCGTATAGCCGGTTAGATATTATAAGAATAAATTTCTGTCACCGAATGATTTCCTAGTTGATAAGTAAGGAAAATCTGGTAAAAGAAAAATACGTTGATAACTCAACGGAGAAAAATGATTTTTTTCACCGATGTAGATGTATCGAATGTCTTTTGGCATTCGAAAGAAATAAAATTATTTGGGTTTGTATGATGCGTGTGTGTGCGTGGGCATGTTTTGTTTTTCCAATTTTTTATTGTCACTTTCTTTTTTTAATAAATTCATTATAGATATACACAACTGCTAAGAATAAAGATCGAAGTAATCGTTTGGCACTCGGTAAAGAAACGTATAGATCTTCTAAATGTAAAATCGCGACCAAATAAATTTTGTTCCCACAATTATACAGCCGTGTTTGAAAGCTCGTTGTATATTTCATCGAGTAAAGAATTCTTGCAAACTGTATGCGGTCTGTGTAGAGCCGTCGCATCGATGTCGGTGCTATCCAAACGTGTAATTCTGTAAACGAGAAAAGAAAGGATATTAGGAAGCGTTAGAGCATAATCATTTAACGTAATTATATCGATAAATCGAACGAATCTTTTCGTATCATTACCAAAATCTGCCCGTTAAATAGACATCGTTTATAGAGCGCGACCTCTGCCTGTTCGTGCATGCAAAACGAATGTTTAGCAAAAAGAGTACAGGGAAAAAATACACAAAACAGATTTATTCTTATTCCTGACTTTGATGTTACGTGGTGACATTACCTCTTGTTAGCGTTCTGTCGTTTAATACCATCGAGTAAGTTCACTATAGGCGGTGTTAATGTCGGACGAAATATCTGCGAGGAAAAATCGAGGATGTAATTCGGAATAAGAATTTCTTAAGTAAATGGGACAAGTAAGAAGAAAAAAAAATAGAAGCAAGGAAAGAAGGAAGGAATGAAGGAGAGAAAAAAGAACCGAGGAAAGAAGGAAAGATAGAAATTGGAAAGAAAGTATACACACTCACCGTAACTGGAGCACTTCGCATTTCGCGAAGGTCGATGTTTCTGAATAAATCGTGAACGAGAAGCTCTTCGATGGTTTTATGACGGTTAGATGGTTCACTGAATGTAAATTTCAGTAATTCGATGACCTGTTACGAGTTGAAGCTTTGATGAATTTCGCCAGTAGGATGAATTTAAATCGTATATACTTTCATAGGCTCGTTACGTAAAATTAGCACGATTTTTTATGGATTTTTTCGTTAGTGTTCGGGAGCCGAGTCGTTCGCGTGACTGTGACGGTGAAGAGAAAAAGTATAGCTAAAAGTGTAGAGAGTCGACTAAAGTATCTGCTTTAGCGATGCGTCCATGACGAGCCCATGAAAATGGAAAAATCACGAGCGATGCAACGATATAATTAAGAAAGAAAAAAATTAAGCGAGCAAGCACTTAAGTAAGCGAATAAGCGGAAGAAAAAAGAGAAAGAGGAAGAAAGATAGAGAGAGATTTGTACTTGTGGATACATTTCAAGATCCGAAAGATGCACGGAATTCGGTCTGAACGACGGCAATTCGTAACCAGAGCACATTTCGAACAGCATATGACCTAAAAATAATTGTAATATAGCGCGTAAGACGTTGTCGTGGTTAGTCTGTAGGAGGAGGAGTAGTAGCGAGAGGATCTTACCGAAGCATATTATGTCGATCGAGATAGTTTGAGAAATTCGAGAAGTAATGACAGGATGTATGCGACTGGTGAAACCGAGGAGCGTGTTCTCGAGACCGGCGAGTCGTGCGACACCGTTTTGTACCAATACGTTGCCGGAATGTAAATGGGTCACGGTCGGAAATCCTCTTTCTTTCAAAAAAATTAACGCTTCCAGCACTTGACGACCCATTTGTTGAATCTGAGGTAAGGGAAGTCCTTTGCCGCGAGAAGCGTATTTTTGACTCCAATCTTCGTTCCAACCAGTTCTTTCGATCTAACGGAAGCAACGTCGACGCGTTAAACAATTTGCCTCTTTTCTGCTTTTTTGACACCTCTGTCCAATTTCACGATCTTTCCAGATCGCCGCGGAACTACTCACCCCGTAGATTAAATCTTTTAAACTACCTTGACTGATGGGCTGCACTACTATCACGTAGTTTTGACTCTCGAACTCGAGAAAATCGATATCGAATATAGGACATATGTACGGATGTTGCAAGGCTAAGAACAAGTCGTTCAGAATATTCTTGGTTAAAGGAGAAATGCTCAACGAGCAGTTTCTGCTTAGCGGAGCTAAGGTGATTAGTCGATCGGTCTTTAGAGAAGTATCTCTCACCGTGAACCAGTGCTTGTCCATTCTAGAGCCTGGAACATGACGAAAAATAATTGAACAATAGAGCCGATCGTTGTCTCTCGCGGGCGAACGAGCGAATTCGAAAGTTTCAGAAAGGAAAAGAACTTTCGAGATCATCGGGTTTTAAGCATCGGATTAGTTAACTTTTTAATAGTTCGACGGAAAGGAGAAGAATCGTGCTTACTGCTTACCGAGATTATTTAACTGCTTGACGAGACTGTAGCGTGACGTTCTTCGAATATAAGCCTGGCAAACTGATAAGGCACGATCCCTAGATCTTTTCTCCATTTCCATGTATTCGCCAACGTCCTCGCAAACCGATGGTCCATGACCCAACGCCGTGTAATTGTGTTTTCCATTTCTATCACGGACAGACGGGAAATTCGCGTTAAACTGTTAATCCGATTGTTTCGCGAACAAAAACGCTCGACGTTTCTCTTATCCTCGTTCCCTTTAACGCGACCGACCTACGATGCTATTTCGAACAAAGATTCTTAATTAGCGTATACGTTACACGATGAATTTCAGAACCGCTTACGCACGCGGATCGAGAAAAGGGGTCGACGAACCACGGAGAGGGTAAGTGGAAAGAGAGTAAGTAGGAGAGCTCCGTCGAAACGAACGGAGGGAAACAACGAAAGGCGAGCAGCGACCGTTTAACGAGAAAGAGGAAACGAAAGGAAAGTTGAAAAATATTACCTATCTTCAAAGAGCGAATCGTTTGGAAATCCATCGTTGCATTTAAGAATTATAATGTCGCCGCGCGACGAACGATTCCGATAACGGATTAAGTTCGTGCACCAACGACTACAAACGGGATCAGTTGCGTTACCGATGCCACCGAACAGCCATCCCTCTCTACGAATGCAAAGGTTTCATCCAATAACACGATGATCGTGATAACTTTCTTTTGCTCCGCTTCTTTCTCTCTGCGCTTCCTTCGTTGTTTGAGAAATTTCGTTTATTCGAGGGGAAACTCGAAAAAAAAAAAAACTGAATAAATGAAAAGTGAGAAAAAGGAAAAGAAAAAAGAAGAAACGGAGAGAAAAAGGCAGGAAGAACGACGAGAAAGGAGCCGTATCACCTGCGCGACTGTACCGCTGGTATTCGTTTTAGTCCGGATCGGACGTTTTGCGAGCATCTGTTATGGTGGTTGGGCGTGTCGTGATCAACGTTCGACGTCTCCATCGAAGAATACGCGCGTTTATCGATTAACGAATATTAACTCCGAATTCTGAATCAAGACTAAATCGCGTGGCTACGAAAGTTTCGCGCGTCGTTTCGATCGAAATCCGTTTCGATCGAATCGACGTTTCTTCGAAGTTCCGTCGCTTGTACACAACGTGTGCGCGTCGCCTGAACGGTGCAATCAAGAGTCGAGAATGCTCGAGAACGATCGATGAACGATGGCTTACAAACAACATTTTAGAAGCGGTGATCTTACCGAGAGAACGAAACGAGAGAACGGTACCTTTGTTCGAACGACGCGACGCGACGCGACGCGACGGTTCAACGAACAAAAGAGAAATTATACCGTATACTCGGGTATACAGTGAATAATGTATGTTAGAGAGGAAAGGCGAATCAACGTACTGTATAAAGGCAACGATCATTACCTCTATTTCAAACGTGTCTTTAGATACGATCAAAGCGATTCGTCTAATTATCGATCGCGCGTAATGTTCCTTTGGTTAAGTTTGTCGCACGAACCATGTATACGGTGCATTTCGTAACAGTTATTTAGATTTCGCTGCGACTATTTCTTTGCTTCGATATTTTCCAAAGACAATAACACTTTGATGTTTCTTCGACACACCGTACGTATAATCGATTAGTTTGATTTAATAATAATTTGAATCGGTGAGTCGATTACTTTTATTGCAACGCGCAGGAATAAGATCGTTGTCATATTTCGGTATGTACCATCGGGTCGCGTCGCGTCGCGTCTATTGTACGCGACAGCGTGACCGAGTCGGTTGTCCGAGTAACGCTTGTTAGACAAAGATCGTAAGATAAAGATAAGAAGGAGAATCGAGGAAACAAAACGTCGTTTATTTAGACGATCGAACCGCTGGTTACCTGACGTCCGACTCCTTGCAACCCCGTGCAGCGGACACGCGACTGAATAATATTTTGGCTAGATTGTCGATTTTATTGGTCAGCTGGTAGCTCTTTTCTTCGTCGCTATCTTCATCCTCGATGCTCGCGCTTCTTCCACGGCGAAGAGTTCCTCGTGCCGAGACGATTGCCTCGGAGTCGAGCTCGATAGCGCTTTGCGTTCTTCGATTAACGGCTCGGCGTTTTCGACGGGTTTTAGGCCGTTCTTGCCAAAACCTGTCGTGTCCGGTGACGTCCGATTCTTTGTGATCGTCGTCCCTTTTGTTCAAGTTCTGATACAGGTTGAACATCTTGCTCCCTCGTATTCGCTCCTAATATGACTATCAGTTTTTTTTTCCTTTTTTTTCCTTTTTTTTCCTTTTTTTCCCTTTTTTGCCCTTTATTTTGTTATCCACGCTGAATTTTTCTCATCTAACGCGAGCCTTTTCGCCTGTCTCTCGATGTTCTTCGGTTCGACCATTCGATGTGACCTAGAGTGTACCGTTTTCCTCGTTGTCGCGAATTTTTTCTTTCGAACGATCGAAACGAAAGATCGGCGAATATGGGTGGACGCACTAGGAGCAGCTTCGATCGTTTCTTTTACTATCACTGAATCGGTTGAACGCGTTCGTATAAAAGTTATCGAACGCGATCGTTTCCGCGTCTCCTCGGCATCTTATCTTCCCTGGACGAGCGTCGTCGCGCCGTTAACGGTAAGCTCGTATCCTTGCTCAACGATTTTTTCTTTTTTTTTTTTCACTTTTCTTCAATGTCGTTGTTTCGCTTAACGATTGTCTGCATCGTTGTCAACGTTGTCATCGTTGATCGGTACCGTCGTTGTTTCTCGATTATTTTCGATAGGAAATTCCGTTGGGCATCCTTGCACGCTGTTTGGTGGGTCGTGTGCGATACGAAATCATGATAGTGGTCCCGTGGTGATCGATGATCGGTCACGGAATTATTATTAAAAGTAGGCCGTACCGAATCGGTCGTAAAGAAAAAGATAGGCGGACGAACGGTTATTAGCGGCGGTACTGCGGCAGTGCGAACCGCGCACGCCGCTCTTACCACCTACCAAAGAGGACGGTCGAGCACTGGAGCACTTGCATTCGGCAAAGCCTCGCGCTACTTTACAGCCCCCCAGCCTGACACAGATTCGTTGGCCGAGCTGATACGCTTCGCTCGATTCGTGGCTGCGCGCGATCGTGCTGCTATTTAACCGCGAAAACGAAACGAAACGAAACGATTCGGTTTGCTACGTTTTCGAACGCGAACGAGATATCGTGCTTTAACGCTTTCCGTGATTTTTTATGGATTCTTCGCCGCTACGACATCGGTTAACTCTAACCACGAGGAAAATTAATTCTCGCTATGCGAGCAATAATTTTGCAAGAAAATTAACACATTTTATTTTCACTCGTCGCAAATTACAGACAATTATTTTCTATTTAAAGGCTTGAACGTGAACTTAAACGTGAATATATCGGTGGTACGATCGTACGATACTATACTATACTATACTGCACAACGCGACACGATAATATCGATAATCTTTCGCGCGGTTGTTTCGATGAATTCTTGGTGTTTCGAGTTTATCGCGTTGTGCAACATTACGTTAGAAATAAGAAAATATGAATCCGATTAGATTTAATTAAAACTAGGGCAACCGAACGTTTCAGATTCTTCCTGACCCTCCTGCTGAACTCGAAGACCGCGTGCAAGCTTTAATCTCCCTTCGCAGTTTTACGGCTGCTTTCAGGGACGTTTCAACAAAATTTCACGAAACGATTGCTTGGATGCGGTTCGCTATTTTACGAACGATCAATTTCAATCGGTTGCGTTTCATCTTGTTTTCTCGAATCATTTTATCGTCGATGATAAGCGAATCGGCAAAGAAGAAAAAACGCGGAATCGCTGGCGTAACAGCAAACTTTTCTCTTACCAGTTAACTAGCTTTATTTACATTTTTGCCCGATATTTTAACGATTCCTCTTATTACCGAGCAGAACGACCCTAATCTCGCGACGATAAATTTCGTTTTGGTTGGTATCGCTAAAAATAACGACTTGTTCAAATGATATTGTGCGATCATAACAATTCGTAATCGGTTTAGTCTTTCCGATGTAACGGGTCATTGGGATTTGTTAGCCTTTTCTCGGGCCTGTAAGGTTTTGAACTGTAACGGCCAATTGCTTATCGGACGTCCGCAGTATATCTGTAAGAATAAGGTTACGCGTATAATCGTTGCGAAAATGAAACCGTTTGAAATTAACGGGAAAACTTGACTTTACCTGAGATACGAATTCTAAAGCAGCACGTCGAGAAAATTCGTGTTCCGCTCTAGGTCCCCATTTATATTCGATTTTTGTCGAATCGTCCGCGTTTGTACTCAATTTATCGAGATATTTTTGGTTGACAAATACCTGCATAAATATAAAATTTAATTTTTAACGTTACGTTTTAATTTCTATTTTTTTTTTCCTCTTTTATTGTTTTTACCTCGGTTATTAAACGTTTAACATTGCCAAAATAATGGTGATTCTGATTATCGGAGCATGAAATATCCAAATTTTTAAGGAAATTCCACAACGATTCTGAAAGCAATTTATCTTGTCGAATGCATCGTAACGCATATTAATATACGTGTCTTGATTTTACAATGTTTTTACCTTCGGAGCAGGATTCTTCGCTCATGAAGATATGCGTTAGTATTAGAAACAGCAATACTTGTTGTCTTCCTTCTGTCGTTCTAGGATAAATATGTGGCATTCGGTTCTGTATTTCGTTCACCAACATATACTTGTTAGTTTGAAGTTCTATCAGTCGATATCCAAAAATCTGTTCAAACAGATATCCGTACCTGAATCAGTGTCGTATTACGTTTGTCTTATACATATATTTACATACGTACATACGATTCTTACGAAAGCGAAATATTTAGATCATCGCAGGAACAAGGATATTTTGTTTATACCTTTGACAACACAGTTTGTACATCGTTTATTGTCCGATGAAAATGTTTCCCTTTGTTGGCGAATACGTTCTTAATTAACTGACTTTTACTGATAATTTGTTTTCCTGTATTCAAAGCGAAAATATATCTTATCACGCTATTAACAAGTTCTTTCTGTTCCTCAGAAATGATCTGGTCCGGTGGAGATTGTGTCAAACTTCGCTTGGGGCGTACATTTCTGCTCGTACTCGGAATAGGTTGAGACAGACTGATAACATCGCTGCTTCGTTTTTTGTTGTTAGAACGTGTCGAAGGTTTTTGGGACAGATCAGATTTATTATTTCGTGATACGTCTGTTTCGAGAAAAAGATCATATCGCATTAGGTTAGGTTCGATGAAAAACAATACGCGTATAGGACGTTGATATTTACTCATTTCGTAGGATGTATCGTGAATCTTGATACGGTATTTTCGATGAAATCTACGAAATATTCCGAAACGGACGATGTAAATTGGCTTCCAGGTAGAGTATCTTTGTCTCGGCCGTTTTCGATGCTTGTCGTTGATTACAATCAGTCGTTACAAAAAGTCGTTGAAATATTTGAATATATCATCGATTGTCGCAACGTACGAAACATCGATCTCCCGGTGACTGATCTTGATTCCAAATGTTTTCGATTCCCGATAAACGATAAACAACCGCAGAAAATATATTTCCGGTACTTGAAATTTTCATTTCGTAACCTAGCGATAGATGGCGGAAATAGTTGAGTCGAAGTGCTAGTTATCAACGATAGATAGCGCGAAAAATGGCGTCGCAAACATTTCCAAAGTACCATTTATGGGTATTTCTACGATTATTAGCAGATGCCTGTAATTGTATCGTTAACACGCTTACTATACGCGGCCACGATTCCTGGTAAAAGTTTTGCCTAACCGATTTTACTAGCTTAAAAGTAGGATTTTCGTAAAGATTTAGTTTTAAAATTTGCAAGAGTAGCGGATAAGTTGGTTCGACGTCGAGTCGAAACGACATCGTACGTATGTTCGTTGAAATGATCTTGTTCCTAACGTACCGATTTCACTCTAGTATGTCGACGAGAAAATTATTATCGATATTCTTCTAATATGTGTTGGTCTAGAAAGACGAGATTTTTCACATAATCATGATCGATGGAAGAGGATGCACGAAGCGGAACGGAGCAATCGCGTTGAAACGAAAATGTACGGGGAAAAGAAGCGATATTGGTTTCGTTGGTAGATGCCGATAAAAGTAAGTAGAGATTACTCGCGAGGAAGCACAGGGTCGAGTGTATAGATCGTAAAATTTTTTCGATCACGAGGCGAAGTATAGGAATTTGATCTCGAAATCGATCTGGGCCGGTGTATCGCAGCGCGTAAGAGGAGCATCTTTGGATTCTATCTATACTATCGATACGATCGAAATAATTTCTAATCGTGTTAGGTTTTTGCGAAAAACGCGAAAAGACTGGTTGGTTGGTCGTTTGTTAGTTAAACAGGCTGTACGCGGTAACATATACACTGGTATCGTCGTCGCTCGTTTGCGCATCGCGGCAAAAGAGCAGAGGAAACTGGCTTGTATGCGAGAGCATGGCGCCGTACTGTCGCATCCTATATACAGAATCACTCTCGCACCGACTAGCACGCGTACACGCGTACACGTGTATACTTATACTCGGACGAACGGCACACGTACGCACCGCGTGGCTGCGGCTAGTGGCTGCAAGTTGCAAGTTACAGCCAGACCGACCTATCGCGAACAAGTCACGATCGATTCTCCAAACAACGATATCGTTCTCTTTAAATCTAATTCTCTTGAATTTTCCGATCCAGTTTTACCCGTTGTCTTTTAACGCGTCAACCGCTATGGGAGATGTGCTCCGATTCGAATAGTCGAATTAATAGCGAATTATCGATAATTCATTTTCCGCTTTCGTAATACGTTTCGAAACGATACTCTAGCGAGAAGTCTAGCAAGTTACGTTATGTCCGATCGTTAGGAAGAAAGAGGATCGTTCGTAACTAGTGCGGATGCGAGGGTGTAAAGAGTCGCGTAAAGATCGAGTTCGATGAAACGTCGGTGTAGCATCGAGGTCAGTCGTACTCGTGGCTGGTTCCTCTGGTACCGAGTACCGACACGGATAGAACGCGAGGCCCGACGTAGCCGATGCCGCGTTAATTAAACGCAGACACCGATGCCCCGTCAACCGCCATTTACCATTCCTGTTCACGTTCGTTTCCAAGTGGACGCATAACAGGTAAGCTCGATTCAAAGCGTGGCTGCCGTGCCACGATGCATGTGCCGATTCGGCCGAAGGATCAGGTTCGCGATACTCTTAATTCGTATCGACACGGTGTAAAAAAATAATTCGAATTTCTTAACTAATCGTTATTGCGCCACAATTTCTTTTGCCTCGAATCTTTACTCCTCCAAATAAAATCGATCGATTCGAATACGCGCGACCGAATCGAGGAACGACCGAGTACGATCGAATCGCGAGAGACGAGTTAGTCGATCAACTAACGCGACGACCAGTTGCCTGTTAACCGTCCCGGCAACTAACCGATCGGGCAAACGAGCCACGGCAAACTGTCCGGCAAAAGAAGTACATCGCGAATGTAAAATAAGACCGGTGCGATGCAACGCGACGCGACTTTTCATCGGTGCTCGTACTCGTTTGCTTCGAACCAGATACACGCCACTATCAGCTTTTTTCCACCTAATATTTCTCTCGTCTATCACGCTTTTTCCTTCCATGGCCTGATCTTGTGCCGTATCGTAACCTTTCGATATTCGAGTCTGGAACGTTCGAATTGTTGGAGTAACGCGATTAGTATCGCAACCTCTCAAGAGGTGTAGTCTGTTCGAAGATATAAAATCGGAAGCGAGCAACGGAGTACGGAGTTCCTTCCCTAAGGAAGGAAGGAAGGAAGGAAGGAAGGAAGGAAGGAAGGAAGGAAGGAAGGAAGAAAGGAGCGAAGAGGAGAGGAGCAATCTCGGAGAAGGTCGGTTTACGCGGTGAACCGGGACACTGGTCGGTCAGTGGGCAGTAAAGGCTCTTGTAACGTATTCGCGTAGGACCTAGACGCCGTAGGTCGATCGACGCGACGGCGCGGATCGTCGTGTCGCGTCTCGTCGCGGCGGTCAGCTGGCGCCAACCAGCTTTGGCTCTGGCAATCTCCCACTACCGGAGACGATATTTTGCCTCGTTAATCTTGCTTTATGATCGCCGCTCCATCTAAATCTCCCGTTCGACTCTTTTCGGTCACTCGTCTCGCGTGTCTCGTGCTCGTCACTCGTAATTACTCGTATCGCATCGTTCGACGATTTGTCGAGTCTCGGGATTCGGTACGATTCGAAGGAACGTCGCGAGTTTCGGTTTTCACCATTCTTTTTATTCTCTGTTAGAGCGTGTTAGACCGTTAGAAACGGTTAAAAATTAGCATAGTTCTGGAACGTAGACGAATCTCCCGTCGGGAGACCGAGAACGATGTCGAAAGAGAACGAAAAGGGTGACGCGCGCGCGATTTTCGTTTAATATCGACTTTGTCTCGTTCCATTTTCGTACGGGGCACAGCAAATTCGAGACGCGAGCAGCCCATTATTATTCGTGGCGCGTAACTGGCAAAAATTAAGCGATGCTCATGAAAGCAGCCAAACGCACCTGCGCTTCTTAGCAGGTGCGCGCGTAAAATTTCTCCCCGTGTCAGAACTACGCTGTTAAGCGGTGTATCGCGACCCGTTTTATTCGGCCTTGCGTCTCGAAAGGCGCCGCGGCGATCTTGCGCGTTTTTTGATTCGAACGAGCGCGAGTCGAACGAAACGAGTCGACTTCCGTCTTCGACGCGTTTCGTGAAAAATCGGTCAACCATCGCCGCGTTTGCCACGGACATAGGGAATAAAAATGTCTGAATAAAAGAAGAAAAGTTTAACGTTGCGTTTTCTCGACAATTTATTTCCAAGTTAGACGACGAGTAATCGATGGATCGGTGCAGCACCGCCCAACGACGTTTCTTGCAACGACGAATGCGCGCGAATTGACTTATCGTTACGTATTTTAATACATGGTTCGACAACGATTCGCGTAGATGATCGTCGATGAATCCTGGCGTAACCGGTTGCAGCTACCGAACCAACCTCGTCGTATCCGTATCTTGCCTCTCGCGCGTTCATCGTTGACGCGTTGACAGAAACTTCCTACTCGTTTTGTAGAAAAGTTTCGTGACGAGGTTGGATCGATTTTTATTCGATTTTTATTCGATTTCTATTAGAAAGTCGAATCGATGTCCGATCGATGTCCGATCGATGTCCGATCGATGCTCGAAATCGAAAAAGATTCTTCTTTCTCGATCGAAATTTATTGAAATTTTGCGAATCGACTTATCGAGCAGCGAGCGTCGATTGTTGTTCGATTCCGAATTTCGGTTAGAAGTTTTCACGGTCGATCGAAATACAGAAAATTGAAGGGATTAAACGCGTTTTCTCGTTGAACGGCTGCTACCTGGATTCTATCTGTATTCTATCCGATTGTAGCCGACCGCGAACGAGTAGAACTGAGATTAAAACTAAACGGCTAGAGAATCGCGAACGGTGGGATACGGTGGGAAAGGCTAAAGATAAAAGTTAGTCGTCGCGCGGATCGGTATAGTTGCCTTCAGTCTTCTTTTCTCTTTCTCAGTTTGCCTTCGGTCTGGATGGTCCTGGATACGAGGTCCACGCAGGTCCTCAACGAAGCACCGTTGGTCTGTTCGTGTTCGCCGGCATCGACGATTTTACCGAGAGTCATGATGTAACTGCACGCGATTCTCAACACGGACAACTTGGACAATTTTTGATTGTGAGAATAAGCGGGAATGGCTCGTCTAAGAGTGTCGAACGCGGCGCTTATCGTGTGTACTCTCGTTCTTTCTCTGGCGTTCGCTTCTATTCTTCTTTCGCGGGTCATGTTCTTGTAATTTCTTTGCTGGCCCGTTATCGAATGTTGCCTCGAGTGACCGGTTTGGACATTAGTCATCGTTGTCGCGGTTGTCGCGGTGGCAGTCGTCGTTACGATCGCGGTTGTAGACGTCGCCGTTGAGAAGGAACTACCGACGGTGGAACAGTCGATTCGATCGTTCGGTTGACGATGGAACGACGAGGACGAAGATAACGATGACGACGACGAGGACGAAGACGAGGAGGAGGAGGAGGAGGACGACGAGGACGACGCAGAGGAGGCGGAGGAAGAGGAGGACGAAGAGGAGGACAAGGAGGATAAAGAGGAGAGCGAGGAAGAGGAAGAGGAAGATAACGGCGACGACAACGAGGCGGTCGAGACGTTTGGAGGTTCCACGGTATACGAACAGGATTTTTCGTAACTACCGTTTATCGCTGGATGCGAGGGTACTCTACTGGTTACGTCTCCTCTCAGAACGAGCGACAATGGTTCTTCTTGCGATCCTGGACGCGCGCTCGCGTCGGCCGTCGTCGACGACGTTGTTTCCGCGATGGTCGTTACGCCTTCGGAGAGCGTAGCGTAATCGAATTTTTCGCGAGACGTCTCTCGCTCGTGGACGCGAAGGGGACGAATTTGCGTGGAATGTCGCGACCTTGAAGGTAAATGTTCCCGGAGCCGTGACTCGTTTCGTCTTCTTCGAGATTCTTCTTCTCCGTCGGCGTTCCCGCGAGCATCGTTTTCGCTATTAGCCAGATTGATTCGCTTCGAGGCAGCGGACGTTACGGACAACGACGCGGTCGATCTATCGTTGGCGCTTCTATCCGCTGTCAGCGGATAGAGTTTCGAATCGACGCTCTTGCCGGAACAATTCCACGGTCTGAAGGGACTCGGCGATCGGATCGTTCTGGATTCTTCGTCCGGCACAGTTTCCTCCTCGATTAGCTCGAATCTTCTTTTCTTTAACGGCGCGGTGCTCGGTTCGTGAATTTTTCGTGGTTCCGCCAGTTTTCTTTTGTTCTTTAAGGAAATCGGCGTCACTTGCACCTCCACGCTATCCTCGGAAGCGCTCGGTGAATGAAAACCGGACATGTCGTCTTCGTCGCCTCCGCTACAGAATCCAGCGTCCTTTTCGGAGCCCGCCATTCCACCGGCTGAAACGAAACAAACGTAAACGCGCGTGAGAGATTGGTCATCGATCGTTTCGCTATCGCTCGTCGACGCGTACAAATAGAAATCGACGAAAGAACGGGTGATCTCGTTTCTTTTCAGCGGAAGGATTGTTCGATTTTTCGTCTCGTCTCGATCCCGTTTCGGCGAAATCTCGCCGCGCGTACCAAGGAAACGGAATGTTTTCGGTCTCGACGCGTCATGCAACTGTTACCATCTGGCGCACAGGACTGGCCAAAGATCGTAATATGCCTAACCCATCTTTCTCTTCCCTTTCGTTTTCGTCTATTTCCGTTGCCGTCTTGTCCTTCGTTCTCGCTTTTCGTTTCGTCCTCGGTATCGGATTCGACGAGTTTTACGCCTTCCGTGTATTTTCCTATATTAGCGGGAACATTTATACGTTGCACGAATTTCAATAATACACTTTCTAAAATCGCAAAGGGCTAAAAAAACGTATCGAATACCGTGACAATGTTCGATCGCGCGAAAAGGAAAACACGGAAGGAGAAATAGAGACAGAGAGAGCATACGACACTGGCGCCATCCATCGTTTCGCGTCGCTTGCCTTGTTCTTTTGCCTTTTGCGGAATCGGCCGTGCGAACACGCGCGTCTCTGATCCTTCTACGGATCTCGTATATCGTATCGTATCGTATCGTGTCGTATCGTATCGCATCGTATCAGATTTTTTCCTACCGATTGCCATCGTATTTTTTGATTTTATCGCGATCGAGTAAACGAGTAGGACGGTGGACCGCTTCGCAAGACGAATCGCGATAGGTACGTTCGAAACCGTCGAGAAGATAAAGCTATCAAAACGAGTCGAATCGCGAACGAGATCGATTTCCTCGAAAGTCACAGGTACCGAGGACAGTGTGGACGAATAAAATGGTTCGCGCACCTGGCGACAATGCGAGTCTAAAGAATTTATCGCAACCGCGATAAGCGGTACTACCTCTGTTTTCGGTATCGAGCACATCTGCTCTCTCTCTCTCTCTCTCTCTCTCTCTCTCTCTCTCTCTCTCTCTCTCTCTCTCTCTCTCTCTCTCGGCCACTTTTACGCGACGAATCGAAGAGCGCGTATATACTCGTCGGCGCATACGTAAACTAGGTTTTCGGTAGCGCTCGAAAAGCGATAAAGAGGGAAACGAAGGAGAATCGATAACGGCAACGGAGAGAAAAGTACGCGTAAACTTTTGCTTTTTCGACGCGAAACAAAGAACAGTTTGCGTCGCGAACGCGTGTCTCTGGTTCATGCCCGCGAATATCTTTCTTCCACCTTTGTCGTCTCGTTCGGCAATTGTTCAAACAACCCGAAATAACATCTGGACATCTGTGTAAACTCGTGCTAAGGCGCGCGGTTTAACGCGTACCGCCTATCCCACCCATCTTTTCGTCCGGACTCGGCCGGCCCGATCCGTTCTCAACGCTTTTCCTTCTTTCCTCTTTCTCTTTTTCCCATCTATACCTTGCTTCCGATATTCCTATAACCGTTTACTCTCGACCGTACCGATCGCGTTTAATTTGTCATTTTTTAAATGTTCGTTAATCGACGCATCTTTCGAAAGATCTTTCGTTCGTTCGCGCCATAATTTTGCACGCCAGATACCCTCGAACACGAACGCGTTACCGATACTCGCGCGGAAATTATTAAACGGGCTACGTCCACGAATTCGCTAATTATTAGCGATACATCGCTTAGAGAATCGCGTTGCTCTCGCGAAGCGAGCGAGGATCTTCGAGGTAAGAGAAGCGTGTTTTGCGACCAAGGACCAAAGGACAGGAGAGGAGAGGAGAGGAGAGGAGAGGAGAGGAGAGGAGAAGCGAGGCGAGGGAAGCGAAGAACGGGCAAAAAGGGAAGGTGGCGCTAGCCAGATGGTGTTCGCGTCCACGCGCGAGTGACGTTTAAATCGATATCGTTGGCTGTTACGATTTTGCGATCTTAGTCATTCGTTCGGAGATTTCGCGAATATACGATCCGAATTCTAAACCCTAGACTTTCGTTTATTTTCAACTATGTTGCATTTAAGTTCGTTTAGTTTTAAGTCCGCGTATTCCACGGGAAATTTATTTGACCGCGAAGGATCCCTGTCCGTGGAACGTCTCGCGTTCTGAGAACGTCGATGGCGCGAACGATTCTGAATGAACGCGAAGCGCGCGCGTATCATCACCGTTCGAATCTACCGTTTTTTCTTCGTCGAACGATATCGTAAGATTTTTTTTGCTAAGGAATCGAGTATCGCGAGCACGATCGGGAGAAACTGTGCAACCGAGAAACGAACAGATGAACTAGAAAAGAAATAAAGATGGAGTTTTGTGAAGAAAGGAAGATAAGGAGAGAGAGAGAGAGAGAGGGAGGTAGAGAGAAGAGAAAAGAAGTAAAAAGAAAAGGTGAGTGGAAAGATCGGCAACGTTTCGAGAGGCAACGCGGATCCGACGGAAGAGATCCGGTTCAGGTAGCAGGTGCGATTTTGCGTACAGGTGGGTGGAAGGTTCGGCTCGCTCGTCGTTCACCGTAGGCAGTCTTCGTTTCTCCGTTGCTTTTCGTTGTCTCTCCAGCAATGCGTACCTGCGCGTACCTGTCCAACGTACAATACGGTGTCGATTACGCTCGAAAAATCTACTTTAACCGGTAAACGCGTTTCTCCTGAGCTGTCCTAAAGGCGGAAAACGGATCGAACTCTCAGGATCGAGGTTACTCGGAATTTTTCGTAAAACTCGCAGAACGGGACGATCGTTTGGCAATCGTCGGCGTGATTCGTTTTCGCGAGGAAGTAAAAGTCGCTCGCTCGCTTTGATACCGCATTGAAAGAGGAATACGAAGCGGTGTCGTGGGAGCGAAAGAAACGAGGAAGAAAATAAGTATTCGGAGAAGCTCTCGAGCAAATGGCTAGCGATTAGACGGTGAGTTTCGAGTTTGGTCAAGGGGTCGTTTGTTTCGTGCGAGTCGCTTCGGTTGCTGCCGTTGCTGTTGGCTCGTCCGTCTGTGTGGCAACCCACGCTGGCGCCGCCGCGCCCTATCTCTCTTTCTCCTTCTCCGTCTCCTTCTCCTTCGGCGTGTCTCTCGCTACGTTCCTCGCGGACGACGTTCTCTCTCTCTCTCTCTCTCTCTCTCTCTCTCTCTCTCTCTCTCTCTCTCTTTCTCGCGTCGAGTGGCTGCCAGACTCGTGCGTATACACCTATACACCTATACCTACGTCTATGCTCTCGCTCTTTCGTTTTCTCTCCCTTTTCCTCGTCCATAGAGGAATTCGCGTTGTCCTTTTCGGAGCCGCGTGTCTCCGCGCAGCTAAACCAGTCGATCTCTTTCTCGGGGACGGCTGGCGCCGTTCGTAACAACAATTATCGTTCCCTGTGCAACTCCCACCATACGCGATACCGATCAACGAAATAACGACGTTTCTACGCATAGGCGATCTTAGGATTTTCTTGCTCGATCGACGAACGATCTCTGGATCGTCGAAACGTGGGAATCGCGCGAACAGAATTTATCTACGGCTCGGAGACGTTTCGCGGAAGAAACGAATACGGTTACGATATTCACCTTTGATCAAAGTAGACAACTCCGTGATGGATTCCAGCACGCGACGGGTCATTTTCGTCCGTGGTTTCGGACACGAGTCGTGCGTGGTTCGATGCGCGCGTTAAACACAGACTTTTCTATTCTTGATCACCGCACGTGCACCACTGCTATCGCGCACTGTTTTTCGTGGGGTGGATCCCACGGTACACGTGTAGCGGACAGGTTCACGGGTACCGGCAAACGCGTTCTTCTTCCTTTTCGTTTTCTTCCACCTCTCGCACACTGATCGTCGTCGATCGTCGTTCTTTCGCTTCGATCGAAAGTCAAAGTTCTCGAATCACCGAGAAAAAGAAGGGCGATTTAATCGCGTTTAAATCGGTCGAACCTTCCGAGTTTGGAGCGGAGCCGAGTCGGAGGACCGGAACGATTACGGAAACGGAGCACGACCTCGCTCGATCGCGGTCGACCATGTACTGACTCGCCTCGCGCGTTCGAGTCTCTTTCATCGCGTACGCGTGCGAGGGAGTCCCGACTACTGGCCTGCGACTTTACTGCCTCTAACCTTACTACCGCTACCACCACCATCACCACCACCACCACCGTCCCCACGACCACCACTACTATCACGATTATTAAACGCCGCTACCAATGTTCGTCCGCGCGATGCAATCGTTACTACCAACGTAACGAATCTCGCGGTTTCCGCGTTATCGATAACGGCGAGTGTCAGCCGAGATAAAAAGCCCGAGAGCGAATCTCGCGCGAGATTCGGACCGATTCGGGCGAGGAATCGTTGAACGGCGCGCGAACGATGACAACGGCGCGACGAACGGTGATGCTGGCGTTGCCAGTGTCGCTGCAGCTGGTATCGGTATACGAGTAGACGTTGGTGTTGGCGTTGACGTTAGCGACGATGCCAGGCGAAACGATCGGGGGAGAGGCGCATTGTTGGCGGCAAGAGGCAGCGGGGGCCGACAGAACGGCGCCAGCCGGCGAGAGTTTCACTCGGCTTCTCCGCCGAGTCCATCTTTCCTTCCCACCTCCGCTGCTTCTTCTTTCTTCCTTTCCTGTCCCTTCCTGTCCCTTCCTGTCCTTTCCTGTACCTTCCTGTCCCGCGACGTCGTGTCTTTCCTCTCTTCTTCGTCTCTTTTCCCTTTTCTCTCGTTTCTCCCTCTCGACTACGCTTTTCTTCCTTATCTTTTAGAACTTTTATAGTTCCCGTTGCTTCTTTTCTAGCCACGTATCGCTCGAGGTAACGTTAGTTTACAATTTTTCCTTGCCTAACCTTTTCTTAATACCTCTTCCCTCCTTTGACCCGAACCTAATCGAGCTTTCTTTGTTCGCGTGCCTGTTCGGTCTGTACCCGCATAGCCTTCGCGTCTCGTTCCTTTCGCGTTCGACTCGGACGCCAGGGATAAAAGGTCGTCTCTGTTTCTACCTCTGCTCGACCATTTATGACCGGAAAAGTCCCCTGAATCGTCCCGATCGTTCAACTATCGTACGCGACCTCATCGGTTCGTGTTTGCCATCTGCTACGCTGCTCCGTTAAAAGAAAATTCTTCTTTTCTGACGAATAATCTATTACTCGGTTACTTCTTTGATCGCGTACGTAGATTTCGTATTTGCGGGTTAAGTTATGTTCGAAGCGATACAACGTTATTTCGCTTGTTTTCTTTTCTTGGACGGTCGTATCGTGGAACGTTTTGTATATTCGAAGGAAATCGAGCGAGCAGAACAATGGACGGGAACCCCGGTGCGAACGCGGTCGTCCAGTATCTGCGAAGCATATGCGCGGATAGGGGTACGTTAAGGGTATTAAAGAGAAAAGGCAAACGGCCCGGGCCAGCCAGGCCATCCGATTTGTCGGGACGCGTGTTGACCAGATGGGACGAAAAAGGCCAAGGAAATTCCCAAGGGCGAAACCGTTCTCTCGGCTCGGAACGCGTTCGACCGAGTTATCGATCGACACCGGCCACGCTGACAACCTAGTATACGCGTACGTACGATGTATCTCCTAGCTTTCTTCCTGAACGAAGATCGCCAGATCGAAAATATTTTTCGCGAATTTCGAGATGACGGCGAATCGTTGACAGTTTCTGGGAACGATCGATGTTTCCAGCCCGCGGTACGAGGTAGTAACCCGTCCGGCGAGTTTGGCAAGGGTCTTCTCGTTTTCGAGGGCGTCGCGATTTGTCGGTATCCCCACTGCGACGTAAGTAGCGGCACACGCACCTGCCGTTACCACTCCGGTATAGTAGTGGCCGCTTACTAACGATAAATCTTACACCTTGCTTCGTTCCCGATCTTCTCTTATCCGTGTTCCTTTCGTTTTAATTGCTTCGACGATCGACTCGAGAAAATCCCGACGTCGTTCGACCGCTTTAAGGTATTTCGCGCGACGCGCTGCGCTTGCCTGCTTCGTATCCCTAAATATTTGATAGGCGGATCGCGCGGCTACGCGTGTCCGCATCTGCGCCAGTGTCAGCTTTAATTATTAAAGCTTTGCCATATGTCCATTCTCTCCCCTGCGTACGAATCCCTCCCAATCGTCGCTACTTTCTTCTCTCTGGCTCCGTTTACGAGCTATTCCCCTTTCTTTTTTTCTTCGCTAGCGAACCTCTTAGCCGATAATCGCGTTCCGCGGCTGTTGCTAACTCGCCGCGCCCTTTAGGGTGTTTTCGGCCCGCGTCACCGAAATATATCGACGCAGAGCTCCGGTGGTTGGCATAGAGGGTAAAAATTGAATAGGCGAAATTCGTAAGACGGTTTCTTCTTCCTCTTTCGAGTCAAGGTTCGACGCGTACTTATCCGATCACGGTCGATGGGCGCGGAGTAGCAGGTGGCGATCGACTCGATTCGGCTCTCGGAGGTAAATGCACCGGCGTGCATTTGGCGCAGCACGGCCGACGAGAGGACGAGAGAACGCGCGTGCGTGTCATCGGTGGACGGCCGAATTATTTCGCGTGGTCCGCGCGCGGTTCTTCGCACCTGCCGTTGTCGAATAAGGCAGCGTCATCTTTGGCCATCGCGTCCTCGACGTTCGATTCCGTCGAAACTTATCGCACGGTGCTCGAGGACCGCATCGAATTCGTTTCCATTTAATTGGAAAATTGCTCGTTTCGCTGTTCGGCATCGTGTTCCGCGGTCGAGCCTAACGAACGAGAGAGAGAGAGAGAGAGAGAGAGAGAGAGAGAGAGAGAGACGCGGACGCTTCGGGCGGTATTTCAGCGTTTTCGTTCATCCTTGGAATTCGAGAAGGCGTACTCGTGTTCGCGAACGGTTTGGCCCGCAGGAAACTAGCATTAAAGGTTTATAGTAGTAATTTGTAGCCGTTCGGGTTCGAAGAGAGATCGGCAAAGGCTCCCACGCTTGGCCGCCTAGCTACGCGATGATGGAGCGACGGAATCTTGCTTCGATATCCCGCGTGTCTCGTTCGGTAGCGGTCGGTAGTCGACGAGTAAATTGTTCGCGGCCCGTCGATCGATCGCGTTCGATTCGCCGAGATATTCAACGACCAAATCGGACGCGTTTCGGCTAATCGTCTGGAACGGTGGAATAGAAAGTTTCGGCGGTCGAATCGAAGAGCGATCCGCGCGAGGGGTTGGCGTATCGACGATCACGAGATAAGGAGCGAAGAAGGTACGTCGTAGCGGCGGCGCCGTTGATAGAGGGAACGAAACTTGCCGGAGCTCAACAGGTGGGTCGATCGAGATCGGGACGAGAGAACGAGAAAGCCGGAGAGCAGGGGGAAACGAGGGAAAGAACGAGAGGCGTATAAACCGGCGCGCACACGTACACCCGTGTATTACGAGGAAGAAAGAGAAGAAGCAGAGAGAAAGAAAGAGAGAGTAGCCTAAGTGCATTCTTAAGCGGCTTTTCTCCGAGCGCAGTCGCGCCGCGATCGTATTTCATCTCGCGCGTATACGGCACCGTTTATTTCTCACGTTCTCGAAGCTCGAGGGCTTCGGCTTCCTGACTTACGGTCCTTGAAATATCGCGCACCAATTACCTGTTACCGAACAACGTGCCAACCAGTTCCCACTATTCGTCGTTGCTTCGTTCGCGATTCGAAAGAAAATTTATCGAGCTACGCGTTTATCGAGCTACGCGTTTATCGAACGATCGAGGGATTCCCTCTCGAGCGTAGTTTCTCGAGCGTAGTTTCTCGAGCGTAGTCGTATACGTGAACGCGAACGTAACGTGGAAACGGTACAGGTTTCGGGTCGAGCGAAACGACGCCGACGACGAAGGTTTCTTCGAGATTCGAGTCGATCCGTTTGGTTAAAACGCGTTACAGGTGCACGGAGCCTGGGACCGGACCACTCGTTAAACACGCCTCGATGCACCTGCCGCGCGACCGCACGACCGCACTGCCTTTGCTTACCCTTCGTCGCCACCGTTCGCCCTATGATCTCCGCCCTTCGTCCATCGAATGGCACCGTTCGTTCTTTTGCATTCTCCCGATTCTTCGTTCCGTATCCACCGGCTCGGATAACCTGTTCAACCTACTCTCAATCTTATCTTCCTCTTCTAGTTTCGCGGCTCCGCTCTTTTCGCTGTCTCTTCCTCGATCTTCGACGTTCGAGTCTCGTAACTCGTCGAGGAAAACGAACGAGATTCGTTTCGGTCGGAGGCGAAGGTAGACCGAACTCGGACAGGTGTACCAAAGAAAATACGAGTAGGTTCAGGGTATCGGTTACAAAGCTGGCCAAGAGTCGACCCTTTAGACTTTGGAGGGCCCGGTCGCATCAAGACCGTATTGTTCGTCGAAGAAAATTTACGAATGGCAAGCGCGCGGCTGGTGGTTACGAGTCCCTCGACGATTTATGTCAGGTACCGAGGAAAATCCCTCGCCTGCCGCGATCCTCGACCTTGCGTCTCCGCGTTCCTTCGCTGGCCGTATCGCGAACAACGAAAAGACAGAGTTGTCTCGGCGAGACGCGATCGTAAACGCGTCTAGGCGTCTCGTCTCGATAGACACAGGAAACACGAATCTCCAGCGAGATCGAAGTTAATGGACCGTAGAAGGAGAGAGAGAGAGAGAGAGAGAGAGAGAGAGAGAGAGAGAGAAAAGGGGCGAGGGAAGAGAATCGATTCGGCGCTTCGGATATCGTGCGTACCGGCCACGAAATATCCAGCTGTTGGGTCGTTCGAGGTAATAATGGTGACGGCCGGACAACGGTTCGATGACCCAGGTGGTAAAGGAATTGTATACGGTGACACGGATACCCCAAATACGGCCAGCGGTGTCATTGTTCACGGTGTAACCGATACCCTCCGCTTCCGAGAACGGGCTGATTTTCTACCTGCGCCTTCGTCCGCGTAATTGCACAGCCTTTACGCACCTTGGCTTTCGCGTTTCGAGCAGACTTTTTCGACCGGCCAATTTCGCGTATCGTTCTCGACGTACGTCCAGACTATGAAACGCGATACGCGGTGCGCGAAGCGAAAGCGGGTCTTTCGTTCACGATCGCTTGGCAATGCGCGCGAACGAGAAAGAGGGTGCGATCTCCGAAGAGACTCGTTCGCGGGAGAACGTGGATCGTCTCGATTGTTTGCTCTAAAGATTACGAGGAGCGCGACATCTGCCGCCTCGTGCCGGTTCAAAAGCTCTCGAGTACGCGTAATCGAACAAGTTACGTTTTGCGACTACGTTTATGCTCCGCGTTTATGTTTCGCGCTTCGACGAAACGAACGACCGCGTATCCGAAGAGGAGCAACGTCCGCGACGCTACGCGACGCGACGCGGCAAAAGTTGGGACGCGAAACGGTCGAAAGGACGCGACGCGACAAACATTTTCATCGAGTTTTCGTTACGCTCGATTTGGCTCGTTTCCACTCCTCCGTTCCCGTCTGTTCCCGAGCGTTCTAATTTCGTGACCAACACGTGCCCGGATGGAAACAGATGTACCTCGGCATCGTCGTATAAATACATCGATGCTCGGCTAACTGGGCGGCCGAGTATCCCCGACGGGGCTACGCGAGAGTCGACAACCGTGCCTTGGAATCGATCTAAAGTTACCGGCACTACTGGCGCCAACGCGACTGCGCGATTCCAGTTACTCGGATCGTGGTCGAGTCGCGAGCTACGTTTCGCGGTTGTTCGCGAAACTCGTATCTCTTTCGTTGGCTCGTCGCCGATGAAAAACGGACGGACGAAACCTCGAATCGGTCTCGATCGCTCGCAACCTCGCATAATTCGATTTCTTCCAAAGATTACGACGTGGCACGGCGTGACGCGGCGTGGGCAGTCGTCCACTTCGAAGTATCTTTGCGCCTACGTGCTCGGCGTAAGTCGCCTTGTCCGACTCATCGTCGTTCCAGCTGGCGCCGTTTTATTTTCTCGCGTTTCACCGAGTCCAGCCGGAATAATGTTCGTTCGACGACTAAACGACGCGAACGAGCGAAACACCGTAAATCCTCGAGAACGATAGAGACACCGTAACGTCTAATGGGACTCGATTCGAATATTCGGAACGGCACGGTGCACGCGAACGCGATCAACGCGGCTGTAAATTGCGAGCGCGAAAGGGCAGGTGACCGCGCGTCGAGAAGCAGCAGCTAGGTAGTTTTGCATCGGAACACGTAGAAGGAGATCGTCCGTTGAAAAATTTCGAAAACGCTTTTCTCCGAGGCGATTAGTCCTACGGATCGATCGTGGCAAACGTTATCGCTGGACAATTCGATCTGAGGAGAGAAGAAGTAGGTCGCGTCAGGTGGAAATTTTGACGGAACGCGAGCAATCGACGTTCGAGCGAGGAATTTTCGAAGACGAACGTTACGACAGGTGGACGCGAGGAGCAGTCTCGGGGTACGAGGCGAACGCGCTTCGGAACCGGAAGCTCCTCCTTTTTCGACGCGCGTTTCGCCGCTTACGCTGTCGGCATTTCGCTTTCGATAAATTTCGCTCCGACCGAAGGAGCAGAAGTTTGCGGGAGAGTGGCGTGTGCCCGCGGGGGCGTTCGATTTCGGGTCGTTGGAATCGCGTGCAGGCTCGCGCGGTTCTCATCGGTGTCCAAGAACTCGTCGGAGATCGTGTTCGATTCGGAGGAGGATTTTACCACGGCGTTGCCTCGGGGAAAAAGCGAGGATCGAAGACGCTACGCGTCGCGTCGGCCTACGACGACGCCGACGATGCGCGTCTATAAACGTGGCGGCCGGTCAGCCGCCCCGGGTGTTTCTCACCCGCATACCTCGAGTACCATCCTCCTTCCTCCTCCTCTCGTTACCTTCGAGCGGCTAGACGAGAAACGGAACGAAGAAAAAGTTGCGGCGACGTTCTCGTGCTCGTTATAACAACGAACGCGAACGATCTTCGGAACGTTACCGGCCCGGTATAATGGCTTTAATCGAAAATCTTGCCGTTATTCGAGATAGACAGGAACATTTCGCTCGGCCAGATCCAATGCGCACCGCGGTATTAGTTCGTTTTCGGAGGGTAGAAGGTACGCGGAATAAGAGCGAAAGAGAAAGAGGGATGTAGCGGAGAAAGAGGCGTCGAACGTTGGCTCGCATCGCCTCGAGCTCGTTCCCATGAGTCGGGGGTGGCAGGGGAGCCGTTCGCTGCGCCGATAGTCGTTCTTCGGCTACTCGAGGGCATCGGCGTTCCTCGAGATCGGTGCGTGCAACCGTTCGCTTTCCAACGAGTTATTACGAGAAACCATAATGATCGACCAACGCCGTTTCTTCCTACGCTCCTTCGTTCTCTTGCGAAACGTGATCGGCTCAATTATCTCGAAAAATCGTGCGTCGCGTCGTGCCGTCGCGTCGTTCGAGATCGTTCGGATTTCCTAAGGTGAAAAGATAAAATTCGCTATCGTCGTCCCGAAAGATAGAGAGCCGAATCGCGGGATCGCGAGCCGGACGAGACGCGTCTAACGTTCCGCGAATACCACGATCAGGAACGTATAGAAAAGACGAGCGTACCCGGTTCGGCTACGAGTTTCCGACTTCCGACAACGGACGGACGAGAGAGATCGTAAAGGGTGCGAACTGGGAACTAGGATTCGAGAACTGGCAACTGGAACGCGTGCTTCTCGTCGTTCGATGCGTCCTACCGTGGCGAAAGCGCCACGAACGAAAAAGAACGTTTTCCGTATGGTCCATCGAACCGTGGATTATCGCGGAAACGAGTTTAGCTCGTAAAGCTGATTAAACCTTAGTTAATCAGGAACGAACAACGAAGCATCGGATCAAGGAGGCTGGCTCGGAACTGGTAACCGCCTCGTTGGCCTGTTACCTTGGTAAGCAGCTGCTTGACCGGGCGGTCCCGCGCGGGCAACTCTTCGCGGCGCTACCTTCGCCGCGTTCCTAGTTTCCTACTTCATCCGACATTGCGATTGAATTCGGTACCGCGGTCCGTGGATTCTTCGCATTCTACGTCCTTCTTTTGTTACCCTTTCCCTTCCCCTTCTCCTTCCTCTTCACGTTCATCGCCGCGTTCGCCTTCTCGCAGACGCGCGTTTCTGTCGCTTTCGAAAATCTGTTCGCTATCAACGGCGTATCGATTTGCGCGAGACGCGTTTCGTCTTATCTCGTTCGCTCGTAATCGACACCGTTCTTTTGTCCGGCGACTTCCGAGCAACCGATCGCGTTTCGTTTTCGAAATTTCCTTAATAATCCTTTCGTAGAAATTTTTCACGCTTTTCCTCGGTGAAGAAAATTTCGATTGCTTCCCGCGAAAATCGCAACCGACTCAGGGTTAGGATGTCACGCGTAAAACGTCGGAATAACTGTTTGACGAACGAGCGCCGGATGGCGTAAGACGGAAGACGGAAGGGAAGACGGTAAGTAAACAACGAGGTCTAAGAGAAGATGAATCAGCTCCTCTTAGTGCTGCGTTCCTGGCATGACGGCGAAGCGCCGCAGCGCCACGCGTCACGGCGAGCATCACCGCAACGCGCGGCGCCTCTACGCCGGTCATCGCGACGCGGATGCGACGCGGATGCGACGCGTCTCAACTGCCATCCTGCATCGTCTTTCCTTCGCGTTCGTTCTTCTTTTTTCTTTTCCCGATACGCACCATTTGTTTACGTTTCGTCGACGAACGACGCCTCGTTACCGCCATCGGATTTCTAACAACCGAACGAAACAGGAAACTAGTCTATGCCGATAATATGGTTATCGATAATCGATAAATCGTGTCGTTTGTCCGAGAAAAAAATTACCGACGATACACCGTATATTCGTATGGTAATCTTAATTATCCTAAAAGGGTCTGTCTTATGTTTCGCCATCTAGCGGTAGAACACGAGAACTAACGAAAGTACAGTTTCGAAACCGCGTAGTTCACCCTGTTCGCCGGAGAGATGGCGCCACTTGTTCCATTTCCGTAAAAAAAGAATGCCATTAGTATTCATTTTATTAATTAATATTAATTAATATTTATTAATATTTATTAATATTGGTTTTATGCTGTTTGCTATATATTCTTTGGATCCGAGTGTTCGGAACAGTTTTCCACGCTATGATCTATCTCGTAGACGATACAGAGGAGGATAAAAGGACGAGAAGAAATTTTCTCGCGAATCGCCATGAACCTATTCTAACAGGTGGCTTGTTTTGCAAAGAAGAGCTTATATGGAAATTTTCGGTGACATTGGAACACGACGATTTTCCAAAGTCTCGCCAACGAACGTATAGAAACTAACTGGCCCGCTGTTAAAGAAGTTTCATAAAAGAATTTGATCGATCGGGACGCGACGAAATCGTTTGATCAGGGGATACTCTTATTTTTCAGGGATATGGATTCGTTGTTCGATTTCTCCGCGTCGTTCGTCTTCTTTCGATCCTCGTTTACTTCGGGATTGTTCCATTTTTGTAGTTCGCCGCTACCGAACAGGGCAAACGTGACAGCTCCGACGATGTAAGTCGAAGCTAGAACCCAGAAAACGATGGACCATCTAGAGTAGGTCTGATTTTTGTAAGTTATCGTGCCGACCATGTAACTGCTGAGAAATCCACCTAACGAACTGAAAGTGTTCGCTATGCCGAAAATGGTTCCCGAAAAATTAGGCGCGATGTCTAAGCTGTTTCCTAGATATCCCGCCGTTACCGCGCCGTTGATCGTCAGAGCTACGGTGAAGATAGATACCGATGCGACGCGATCGCATCCGTGGTACGCTTGCACGATCATCAGCAGTCCCGGACTCAGTACCGCTACGAAAAAGAACAACGACAAGATGTTAGCGACAAAATAAAAGCGGCGCGGTTGCGTTAATTTTCATTTACTCACCGAACGTGGTGAACAATTTTCGAATAGTCGTTATCGACAACTTTTTCGTTTTCACCAAATGATCGGCCAGAGTAGACATCGTCACTGCGAACGCGTATTTTCCAAGATACGGCAAAGAAGATAACATCCCGTTCTACGAAATAAAAAGAAAGAGCGACGAATATATAGATAAAGAGAGAGAGAGAGAGAGAGAAAGAGTTCCGCGGAAAGCGTGCACGGTAGCGAACCTCTTTGATATTAAAGTTTAAGATGTATTTCATGTAGGTTGGTAGTTGATTGACGACGGTAAAGTAACCGAACACGCTGCATACGTGAGTGACGATGATGGCCCAAACTGGAATCGAGAAGAAGATGGACTTCCACGGTACGGGCAATCGCTGAAAAGGAAAGAAGGTTCGGTAAAGAGTCGAAATAGCTTTTACAGCGAATAGATTACCTTGGTGGTAGCGGTGGAGCCGATCGCTTGTTCGATGTATCGACGTTCTTCGACGGAGATCCTCGGATGTTGGGCCGGAGAATCGAATATCAAGAGAAACCAGGCTACGCTCCACGCGAGTCCTATAGCGCCGGTTACGTAAAAAACGGATTCCCAGCCGACCGACGCGATCAAGAATCCACAAATCGGCATCGTTATCGCAGCACCGAGCGACGAAGCTAAAACGATGCAACGAAATTTCGTAGTTTCGACGACTCGCGTTTCGGTAGCTCTTCGAACGGCCAGAATTTTCTTACCCATCATGTTGGAGACAAATTTGCTTCGTTCCGTCGGTGGAATCCATCGAGCCGTCATCGGTTGAATAGCCGGCCAAGTAACTCCCTGCGTTCAAGCAATCGTTTCGGACGGTTTCTGACGCGTCGTTGTCGGCCAGTAACGCCGTAAAAAATTGAAAAGGTAAACGCACCAGCATGAATCCAAGAACGGTTCTTAGTCCCGCGACCATAACGTATCCGTAAGTGGCGGACAACGGCGTCAACAGGGTTATGGCGCTCGACAGTAGCATGCTGTATCCGAACACCCTCTTCGGGCCTATGATCTCCGCGAGTCTTCCGCCCGGTAATTCGGTACAGATGTAACCCCAAAAGAAGCTTCCCAGCACGATATTCACCTGATACTCGTTCCACGGATACCGCGTTTCGTTCGCTTTCCCCTCCCACGATATCTACAGAAATTTCGGGAAAGGATGCAGTTTCGGATTCGGATAGAAAGAAGTCGAAGGAAGCGGAAGAAAAAAGTTATGCGACGTACGTGCGTAATTGATCCGTCGATCGGAAAAGGAGAACCGGAGCCGTTGCTTTTGGAAGCCGCGTCGGTGGTCGTTCTCGTGCTCCGGTCGTCGAACGAAGCGGCGTTTACGCATTCGTTGGAAACGTCGTATTCGCTAGGATGCGAGCTACGGTTACTCGGAATCACCATCGACACGATGGCGATCGTCATGTTCACGCGTAACATGTAGTTCAACATGAATCCCAGTATCACCATCGCGTTTAATACTTGTCTGCACGTGAGCAGATCTGCAAGTTTATTGGTCCACGTTTTTCTTCGTTTCGTCGACTTTTCGGAAATTATCGGATCGCCCCGATCCGAATCGGAATTCGAGATAGAGCGAGCCATTTGAACGGTGATCGTGCGACGGCTGATTCCACGCGTATCTCGAACGTACGAACGAATTAACGAATCAAAGGGTCATCTCCGACCCCTGCGCCCAACAATTTCGTCTCGTTGACGATTTTATTCGAATCGATGAGGGTTCGCGTCGCCTCTTCGAAACGAGGTTGAAAAGTTGCCGTTCGATTTCCCTCGTTTCGACGAGGCGACGCGGTTGCCAGAGAAGAGGCGACGCGTTCGAAGCTTCGCGAGGTTGACCTTCACCCAGAACTTAGCGGCGGTCGTTTCCGGTAGCTATTTACGTTTTTCTTGGCTGACGCGTTCGTTTCGAGAACACAGCGGCGTTCCGTTACGGAAGCGATGTTTACGGTCGCGAATGGAACGCGCCCTCGGAGGGCAAGGTTAATTCCGCGTTCGCTCGGAAGTCGTGACCACTTAACTTACCTCTTATGTTCCGGTTGGACGGCATCGTTTGCGCGGTGCGCGCGAAAGATCGATCGGAAGAAAGAGAAAGTTAGTCCGGCGCTCGATTTCACGGACGTTGAACGGTGATTTCGCGATCCGAGAGACGATCGGGAAGATATTTCGAAGATCGTCGCTTCGATTTCGACGTGGCCGTGCGGCTCGGCGGACGAGTCGCGTCACTGTCAGATGGCTTCTATTCGACTATTCGGATCTATTCGTACTTGTACCGCGCGCGCGTTGCTCCGCGTTTGCCACCAAGTTTCTATTCCTATTCGTTCCCGCGAGTATGTTCCCCCGTTTCTCTAGCGGACCGTTAAGGTTGGTTACCGACGCGCCGCGGTGGAAGAACGTTCGCTACCGCGACGATTCGAATAGCCGAGAAAGATACCGTGGAACAACGGCACTGACTACGCTTTCGAAACCGAACAACGAACGAATCGAACCGTTAGGGAACGAACAATGTCCGAAAAACAGATGCAGGCGGGGAAGTGATCGGTAGAAAGTTTACTGGTTTCTATGTACATTCTGTGTTTTGTTCGCACGTTTCTTTTCTTTCTTTTTTACTCGATGTCGGGACAATCAATCCAAAATGTTGAGCTTGCTGTTAGTTTTCCGGAGTTGCGCTCGCCAGGGTATGATCGGACCGTCGTCGTCCGGACCGTTGGCGTGATTCGATTCGTTCCTCTTCTCTTCGCCTTCCGTTTTGTCCTCCGCCTTTTCTGATCGGTGCGTTCCCCGCGGACAGGCCGACGAAGCGTCCGTCTTCGCTTGAGTCGCCTCGGTTGGCGTCGCTGGCACCGATTGCGACGATTGCACCGGTTGCGCCGATTGCACGGTTGGCACCGCGTGCGCTTGGTTCAGTCTACGCGAAAAGGTACAGGTTATTTTCCGCGTTGAATCGCGATCGTCGAGACAACGAACCTTTTTTCCTCGTTGTCCTTTTTCGCGAGGAGTTGCCTCTTCCAAGCGGGAATCGCCTTTTGTCGTCTCTCCTCGTTCTCTCTAGCAATCTGTTCCTCCAACTCTTTCTTCGCTCGTTCGGCAGCCTTCCGAGCCAACATTTGCCGTTTCCATATCGGTATCAGGTTTCCGGAACTGTCCTTTTCCGGGATCTAAAAGGGAGAAATCGATCGATCTCGTCTAACTGGCCTAAACGAACAACTTACCTGGTCGACAAAGTTCGAAACGTTGAACGCTTTGTTGATCTCCGATATGAGATTCTGTTCTTGCGTCTTCTCCACTCGAGCCATCTCCACTTTCAGCTTCTTGATGCCCGGAATGTCCTTGGTTCGCTTAAGTTCCGCGATCAAGTCGGTCTTTTGAACGAAGAACGACTCTGAAACTGAGAACGGGGGAAATATACCGTTCGATCGGGGTTAGGACTTCGTTCGGTGTACGTACCGTTGGTCATGGAGACGCTTCGTGGCGGCGGCGCGGAAAACGTTTTCGTCGCGTTCATTTTCGCGTTGGTTCTTCGCAGTTGAATGCTCGTTAAGTCTTGGATACTGATGGTCGCGAGAGGTTGCGGATTCTTCGGGGATTCCGATTCGGTGTTGCCGTTGTCGACGGAAGCGGCCAAGTTTTCGCCGTTGCGTCGCGATTTTTGAAGCGGCGACAGCGGCGGCGGCGGAGGGCCGGACGCGGATTTCTTTCTTCCCCCCTTTCCTGCTTCACCGGTCTCTTCTTCTTCTTCTTCTTCTTCCTCCTCCTCGTCCTCCTCCTCGTCTTCCTCCCCCTCCAGCTCGAGCTCCTCTCCTCGCCGCGGTTGCCGTTCCGATCCTGAGCCAATCTCCGATCTTCGATCGTTTCGTCCGCTCTGTATGTCCAAGTTATCCACCGACCTGCGAACGTTTGCTTTGAACGTCGACGTTCGGACGTAACGAGAACGAGAAAGAACTTACGACGCGAAGCGACGTCGAGCGACCGACCTTGCTTTCGACAGACTGTTTCTCGAGGAAGCTTTGCATATGCTCTTGAGGTACTCGGACGGCTTGAGCAAGGTGTTCGAGTCCGCGTTCGCGAACTTCGGAGGTATGAACGGTAACACCATATGCTTGTTCACCAGATGCGACGTTTGACTCGCCTTAATTTCTTCGGCGTCTGCCGGTGGACTGGCAGGAGGCGCTTCCGGCTGGCGATGCTCGCCGCAGGATACGTCGGACTTGTTGGTCGCTGTTCCGAAACAGAAGCGCGGTAGGGAGAAGGAATCGTAGTAGGTCGGGCAAGTGAAATCCAGGTAAGCGTATTATATGCCCGATGAGCGGCATGGTCTAGTAAGTGGTCGTCGAGGCGATTCGCCGTCTCGACTAAACGATATCGCCAGCGCGATCTCGTGAAGAACGACGTCGACCCGGCGAATCGACTCGAAGGACTATACCTGACGTTGCGAACACGCCACTCTCGGTCCTGGCATCGCGGTTGCAGATCTCCTTCTTCTCGTCTCGGCCGGTCGTCTCCGCAACTTGCTTGGCATTCGCTGCTGGCGAACCGACGTCCTCTTTGTCGGGCGGTGGAGGTGGCGGCGGTGGCGGCGGTGGCTTCGCGAAACTGATCAACGCGTACGATGGAAGGAAAATAATTTTGTTGGCATTCGCGAAGGAACCGAGCTAGCTACGGTTCGATCGCGATAACGCGCGCGATAATCGATCGAGAGAACGATTCGTTCGATCGCTTCTCTCCTCGGTTTTCCGTCGCGGTCGCTTATCGCTCGGCCTACTTACCTAGCTCCGTTGCTGACCGGTTTGATCTCCTTTTCGCTTTCTACTCGCGAACTCGTCGAATCTTTTTTCTCTGAAAACCGACCGCGTCGCCGCGTTAGAATTTCCTTTCGAATCGAATCGATCGCGGCCGAATCGGAACGTACCGTGGCTCGTCGACGCGTTCTTGCCGATTCTTTCGTTGCTGCTGTTTCGCGACAGCGAGGGTGTCGACGCGGTGGACGAGAAGCAAGGAACCTCGCTGCTCGCGTTCGACGACTCGCTCGCGCTACTCGATCTGCTGTATCTTCGATCGGGCTTTCGGGAACGGCTGAAAATCGTTTTCGCGAGATTGATCGAGATTCGCGACGCGACGCTGTCCGTGGCGAACGATACCTTAGGTTAGGAAATCCGTACCTGCCGTCGGATGCGTTGTCGGCCGGTTTCTTTCGGGTCAGCGTGGCTACGCCGGCGACTTCTGGTTCCTGGCGCAGGCAGATTTGCTCGTACGCGTGCTCGGTCGACTCGCGAACCATATCTGACTTGACCGCGTAACCGTTTCCGCTGGACGGCCGGTCGAGGAGGGCATCGTTCACGTGCACGTCCACTTTCACTGCAATCGACCGGAAGAGAAGATCGGATGCCGTTAAAAACGACGGTGGTAGTCGGCGAGGTTCGGTAGTCGCGCGAACCGAGTAACGGAACAGCGGCAACGGCAGTGGCAAACACGGTGGTGGCGTAGACGGCGAGGACTTACCGGTCAGAGAATCGTCCTTCTTCTCCGAGTGGCGATGCTTGTCGGTGTCGGCGAACAACCTCGTGATCCTGGTGTAGACGAGATCGTGGGGACTGTGGAGGTAGAAGGATTCCGTGTCCTTCGGTTTCGCGGGCTCGCCGATGTACGCGCTCATTGGATTGATGTAGATCCCATCGCGAGGTCTAGAGCCGGGCGGATGGAGGAAAAACGGTTCTTGAAACATGCCGCAACCGCGCAACGAGCACTGAAACCAGCACAACACCAGCGACCATTATCGGATGCCGCCGTTTCGCATACCTCTCGCACGCTCTTCCGGAAGAGTGATTCGCGCTCGCTCGAGGCATACCTCGCGTCTCGATCCTCGAGCTCGCCTATCGTTCGACGTCGTCGATTTCCCCGATTCGTTTCGCGTACGTCGATCTCGCGAGTGCGACGACGCCGACGACGACGCCGACGACGACGGCGAATCTCTCGACCGAGGAAGCCGCGTCGCGCGCGTTCGACCCTCCGTGTTTACTAGCCTCGTCGACGGAACCCGTCGTACAACTGCAGCTCGTGGCGTCGCTCATATTCTCCGAATATTCCGAACCGGAACGATCCCTGGCCATTCTGCCGATGACATCGGTACGGTATCCCTCGTTCGTTTCCTACGGAACATCGGCGTTTCTCCGTTAGTTCTCCCCGAACCGGCACGGAGTCGCGATGGACCGTTAACGCGCCGAGTCGAATCTCGCGATTCTTGCGCGGCAACTTTCTACAAGGAAGAACCTACGAAACCGGCTATAACCGAGATAAACGCGCGCTCGAAGCCCTGCTCTTACGAGATTTCGTCAGCCGAGCGACACGATCGAGAGTAGTTACCCTTGTCGGAAACGATGCGTCGAGCGAGCAACGAGAGACGAAGGATCCCGTTCGACGCGAGGCGCGAGGCGCGATCCTCGGAACCGAATATACGCGCGTGCGTGTACGACAAATAGAACGGAAAGGTTCCGCTACGATCTCCGCTCCAATTTACGTCGATCCGTACGACGCGATCCTTCGATCGCGGTACCGAACGTAACGTGGCGTTCTTAGCCTTTCACCGATTTTATTCGCGGCGTCGCTTTGAATCGGCAATTTTTCATCGCGTCGAGTTTCGTTTCACTTACGTGTACACCCATGCAATATCGAGGTAAGGACGCTTGCTCGCGTCGCGACGATCGACGTCGCGCACGAAACCAAACGATCGCTCGATAGCGAATCGATTAATCCGATTAGGTGGTCGACGATCGAACGATTGGTCGCGACAAGAATTTCGGAAGGCGCACTGTTGCCGGTACGCGCGATCCTTCTCGAGAACGAGGCTCCGCGCGAAATGGAAGGAAACTGCCGGCCGATCTAACGGTTCGGTAACCGACTGCTTTATATACGCGTATTTCGGATAATCGAGTGGAACTTTTCCTCGTGGCCGAAAACGACGCGTGCCGGACCGGTCGGACAACGAACTCGATCCGCGCGCGGTAAGCGGCAGACCGAGACTCGACTCGACTCGACTCGACTAGATTCGATTCGATTCGAGTCGACTCGCGGCAACTCGGGGCCCACCTGTTTCGAGCGAGAGCCGGCCAACCGGTCGCTCCTTTATCCTGGTAGGGGTACGAACCTTCTCGGCTACCTAGTTACCGCCGATAGGATCTTTCGAATCGCGCAGCGTCCCGTCCTTTCGTCTCCCCTCTCCGCTGTCCGCCGTTCTTTCTCCGAGTTTCTCTCCCTTTCCTCCGTTGTCCTCTTCGTGTCTCGCTGAACGCGGCTCGCCGAGGTTCGCTGAATCGCGATAGACTCGATTCCGCGAGCATTCGTGTCAAGCTTCAACCGGAAACGAGTAAATCGGACCAAAAGTATCGCCTCCGTTCGGAAGCTCTGCTCGGAGATGCGTTCGCGTTTGTCGTTTCGGCGAGTAGGACGCGAAAGAAAGGTTGTTCCGTCGTCGAGAAAAGGATTCCTTCGCGTTCGCTGGATCTCTCTCGATTAACTGTAAACGACCCCTACTCTCCCGTTTTCCGTTCTAGTCGTTCTTTCCTCGCGTTGCGCCACGTCGCGCCGATTCGAAACGCGAACGACTCTGGTAACGCGGTCAATTACGAGTAATTAGTTTTCTTCGGTATTCGCCGTTATCCGTCGACGATCGTTTCTCGTTCCGTCGTCGGCGAACGGTCGCGTCTCGATTTACCGATCGACTCGGCTGACATTTTGTTAGCCGGTGAATCGCGATTGCCGATTCGAGAGCAACTTTCGCGGACGAAACGTTGAGAAAATAACTCGATTCCCTTTTACCGCGACCGGGGACGCGAACGATGTCTCGATCGTCGATTTTCGATCGACGAACAAGCTGCTCGGGGTCGGGGACCCGTGCAAAAGGAGATCGCGGTTACGAAACGCGCCGGTTTTGCAACCGTCGTTTACGTATCGCTCGTTTCGCGTCGAACAAAAACACGGATCGTGTTTACGGCGAGGAACGAATCGTGATTAGAACAGTTCCCTCCTTGCTTGCCTTGCCTCCTCGCGATTAATATGCCGATCGTGAATCATTATTCGAGGGAACGTGTTTTTATTTTGCCGTACGACTTGTAAATCGTTCGATGAAACTGGTTCCCTCGCGTTAGCCTCGTGAAACCGATGGAAATTTTCTCGGCAAACATTGCACGCCTCGGACGAGGAAAATTTCTACTTTTCGTCGTTCCTCTTTTTTCCTCCGCATCCGTACATTTGTTTTTGTCGTCGCCACGCGTCGAGAGCGCCCTGATGAACCGATCGAATCGAATCGAATAGGATAGAACGTAAATTAGCGAGGACAGGGACGGGAGGCTCGCCTTGAGAACGCGATGCGGAGATAAATTTTCATAACCCGTGGAATTTTTGACTTCTAAACGTGCGTCGACCGCGCGTTTTAACGAGTCGCGCCTTCGAGCACGCGGCCACGCGATTGGTCGATACAACGCGTAAACACGTTCTTTTGCATAATTACGATCTCTTTGCGATTACGTATCTCCTAAGGACGGCCAGTGTCGTACGCGTATATATAAAAGGTTACGGTCAGCGAGAAAGCTCGTGTATTCCCTGAAACGGTGGAGGCGCGATGAAAACGGAATTCAAGGTACGTGAACAACGAGGCGACCCCTTTGGTCACGCTTATTCGCTTTTTCGGTCCATCGAATTCGTTTCGTTTCAGTACTTGACGGGCTTTGGCTGCGAGTTTTCCAGCGAGGACGAGCGGTGCCCCGGCGCTCTGCCCGTCGGCCAAAACAATCCTCAAAAGTGTCCTTACGGTCTCTACGCGGAACAACTGTCCGGTACAGCGTTTACCGGTAAGTTCGCGTCGCCTCCGATCTCGAATTGGTAAACGATCGGGTTCATCGAATTTCCAGCTCCTCGATCTCGAAACAAACGTTCTTGGTTCTATCGGATCAGACCGTCGGTCGTCCACGAACCGTTCGCGCCGATCGGCCGCGATACTCGTCTGGTCTACGAATGGGGCGCGACACCTCAGACACCGAATCAGGTAAGCCAATTGGTCAACGACCACCCTTTGGGTGCGCGTTCGAATCTTCTTTTTTCTTCACAGCTGAGATGGAAACCGTTCGACGTACCGACCAGACAGGCCGTCGAAGTAGACTTTGTCGACGGTTTGCACACGATATGCGGCGCTGGTGACTTTCGCGCTCGACAGGGCGTCGCGATTCACGTGTATCTCTGCAACGCGTCCATGCGGGATAGAGCTCTTTACAACGCGGACGGAGATTTTCTTATCGGTTCGTTTCCTTCTTCGTTGCTCGTGGATTCCGTTCTCCCCGAACCGCTCGTTCCTTATTAGGTCCCCCCTAGCGTCCACTCTTTTTCTAACGGCGCATCGCCCGAACGGTTGTATCCTACTAATTTCGATACGTTTTATTAATCGTTCTAACCCTGTTCATCGAACGAATCGAAGTAAATCGGTTGGTTGTTGCAGTGCCTCAATTAGGCGCGTTAGCGATAACTACCGAATTTGGCAAGATCCTTTGCGAACCGAACGAGATATGCGTGATTCAACAGGGTATGCGGTTCAACGTTACGGTTTTCGGACCGTCCCGTGGTTACATCCTGGAGGTGTTCGACGATCATTTTCAACTACCGGAGCTGGGTCCGATAGGTAACGAATCGATTTTTTCTTCTCTTTCGTTCGCGCGTTAACGATCCGATCATCGTGCAGGGGCAAACGGCCTGGCGAATCCGCGAGACTTTCAAACGCCGGTCGCCGCTTACGAAGATCGAGAAACCGATTACGAGATCGTATGCAAGTATCACGGTAAGTTGTACGCCGCCAAACAACGCCACAGTCCCTTCGATGTAGTAGCCTGGCACGGAAATTACGTTCCGTACAAATACGACCTCGCGAAATTCATGGTCGTCAATACGGTTTCGTTCGATCATTGCGTAAGTAGCTGTACTGTAACCTCGCGGTTCTACGCGTAGAACGTAGCTAATCGAATCGATGGTTTTTCGCGATGTCGCAGGATCCCTCGATTTTCACCGTTCTGACGTGTCCTTCGACAAAAGCTGGCACCGCTGCCGCCGATTTCGTGATATTCCCTCCTCGATGGTCCGTGCAGGAGCACACTTTCCGCCCGCCGTATTACCATAGTAAGTAATCATCCATAGTAAGTTCCTTTTCTTCTCGTTTCTCGCTTCCCGCTGTCCTACCTAATTAAACGAAAAAAACGACGCGTAATTGCGGACGTCGCGTTTCCTTTTGCTTTTCCAACGTTATCCGTCGTTGCTCGATATCCAGTTCGTTACGCTAGACCGCTTCTAAAACTCGCTTAACCGAGATATCGGTGAAAACTCGGAATTTTCTCCTTCGATATCGATCGAGAACTTTTCTTTTTTCTTTCGCCGAATATCAATTTTGCCTTTCCTTCGCGACCGACACCTACCATTTTTCTCGACCGTAGTCGCGTGTTTATTTCTCTCTGACCTACTTTGCGCGCATACGGCTGCATTGCGAGTCTCTAAGAAAAAATAGAAATAAACTGTTCGAACGAGAAATTATCGACTCGGCGACTTGCTTTTAAAGACGAACAACTGAAACTGATCGGAGGAAAAATTGTCGGGTGTACGGTGTACGCGTTTTCCCGAGACACCCTATGTAGCGTTCCGACGATCAAACGATGCGTTTCGACCTTCAGGAAATTGTATGAGCGAGTTTATGGGCCTGATCAAGGGACAGTACGAAGCTAAAGAGGACAGCTTTCATCCAGGCGGGGCATCGCTGCACTCTATTATGACGCCTCACGGACCGGATACGCGTTGTTTCGATACCGCTTCGAACTGCGAGCTTAAACCGGAGCGCGTGGCCGATGGAACTCAAGCTTTCATGTTCGAAACGTCGTATAGCTTGGCGATAACCGAATGGGCAGCGAAACTTTGCAACAAGTTGGACGACGACTATTACAGATGCTGGGAAGGTCTTAAAAAACACTTCAACCCGTACAGGAAATCTCTCTAAATCTCTCTAAAGTCGTTGCTTCCCGCGCGATAGAAAAGTACGCTGCAAACGATTAGTCGCGATCCTTCCATGTTTCCTCTACGATGTTTTACGAGGCTCGAACTTGTAGCGTAAACGAGTTACGGTAAAATTATTCTATTACGGACCGATGCTGATGCGCGAACATTGAATTTGCTTCGATGCAACGACGTAGCGTGCAACTTGTCCATTCCGATAAATTCGATATTTACATCGGTATCATAAACGGAGTCTATACTTTAGCGTATTTGGGTACCTGAGATATACGTATGTAGAACTGTTATACCGCGAGAATAATAGATTCGAATTTTCTCATTTTCAAGGAAATTTCAAGAAAATTTCAAGAAAATTTCAAGAAAATTTCAAGAAAATCGAATTCGAACGAGTCGAATAAAATTGATATAAATTAGCAAGCGTGTATGCGTTCGTTATTTATACAACTTAAACATAATACCCAAAATCCCTTCCGAGATCGAAATCTGTGGGATATAAACTGACCGAAGAAAGAAACGTTACGCGGTCATTTCCCGCAACTTTGTTACGGAGTAATAAGGATAGAAAGAAATAGGTAGAAGAAGAGGTGTCGGCAAGTTTGAAGTCCGGTTCGGGTAGAACTCAACGAAGGCAACCGAGTACGTAGTCTTGCCAGGAGATACCGAGTGCACTCGCTAGAGCGCGTTCTCGATAAAGCCGTGAGTCATAACGTTCTAGTCATACGCGAGTGTCGTAACGTAACGGTGGTTTATCGTGTTTTACTTTTCATCGTGTTCAACCGTGTCGAACAAAGTTTACGCAACGAAAAAATGCAGATTGCGACGATTAAATGTCGTATCGTATCGTGAACGAATCGAAACGTTTGTCAGCCGTTGGTATTTGGTGCACGATACGAATATGTTGACGACGGCAAGGTTCATGTCCGATTGTTGTGGTTGAATACCGATTATAACCTTACGATGCAAGGATTCGTCAGTTTCGTGATACTTTTTTGTTTCTTCCATGGAAGCGTCACGGCTTTCAAATGTTTTTCGGACTACTGCCAGTTCCTCGAAGTAACCGTTATCAGTTATCCTTACCTCGTAATAATTCTCTACGATCTGTCATTTGCTAAACGATACGCTTGTTTTTACAGAACAATTCTGCTTCTCTGCTCGGAGCTCGGTGTTTAGTGACGAAGGTAGAACTCGATACCGGTACGTATCTTGCATATTCGTTCGAACACGTTTAATATTATAGTCGAAATGGTTCTATTGGTATGTCGAAAAATTCTAGGTTGTCCTAAACTAAGGTTCAAGGACGCGAACCGGGAACCTCAGAAAAATGTAACTGCAAAATTTACTTTACGGGCATACGTGTACGAAGAAAATGGCAGTAAATCGACGGCGTTTAATTTAAGCGTTACCGACCTAGATTTCTATGGTAAGAATCAAGACTATATTTTTTTTTCGAGCGGAATCAAACAATCATCTTTCTACGCGTGTTTCGCGCAACAGGTCTGGATACGTGTTATAAAAATCTATTGAACGAGAGCCAATCGGCGTATAGAAACATAACGCTTTACAACGATAGAGCCGATCAAAGGGAATTGTACGTCTCTTGTCCATTTAGCGGCATAATTTACGAAACTCTTCCTTACAAGTTAGAGTACGTCGTAACCGGGGAAGGATACAAGTATGGTAAACGATATATTTTCATCGTACCTAGGTATAAAAATATCGGTGAGCGCAAAAGATCAATTTTCAGTAACGAACGCGATTGCTTTTTTTTCGTCCGTTAAACGTCGCTTGAACGCGTTTCCTTGTAGACGAAGGCGTGAAACTGAAGGACTATGAGCCGTTCGTGTATATAGACGTAAGCTACGAACCCTATTTTTCGTTGCACGTTCAACCTTTACCGGAATCGTACAACGTAACGCAGTACAGAATTTTGTGGATTAACAACGACACCGATTCCGTGTCTTACACCGTTTCATTGTCCGCTTCGTACGACCAAGAGATTAGGTACGATTTTACCGAGCACGCTGGTACGTTTTATTTCAAAGTTTCTGCCGTTCATCCGGACTGCGGGGAAGATGGATGCGCGAACAGCACTACACCCTGCATCGTTATACGTAAGGGACGCGAGATGTAAACGAATCGTTGTCTGTTCTCTTCGCTGAGCTTCGTACCTTTACAGGAAACACGTACAACCGCCTTTTGATCATGATCATCAGCACCGTGTGGATCCCACCCGTAACGCTGTACGTGTTTTATCATCTTTACAAATTGTACCAGAAGGGTAAACACGTAATGCCGTATATTTCTAAGCGAGAGAATTTCTTATTTTTTCTTTCTTTTAATTGCGATTCTAATCGACCGCTTGGCAACTTTGCAGTGAAAATAAAGAGAGAAAGACCAAAATGTTTGTTGGTATATTCGCCGAGTTGCCTGTCGCACGTAAACGTGATGCTCCAGTTGGCCGAATATTTAAAAGTTTGTCACGTAAATGCCATGATAGATGAACCCGATATCACGGATACCGATGGAAAAGTTAGTATCAAGAACGGTAAAGTAACCGATCGAAGTCGGTGTTTGTTCGTTAGTACGTTTCGGATTAACGATTCGCTCGATCGAATGTAGGATCCGAAGCAGTGGTTCGACACCGCTTTTAAAAATGCGGACGTCGTACTGGTCGTAACGTCTCCGCCGGTTAAGAAATTTGCCATGGGCACTTATCGAAGTACCGACGATCATTTTCTAAGACTGAACAAGGAGAATATATCGTTAAAGGACAAAAGATATTATATCGTGCACTTACCGTATTGTAAAGTAGACGATGTACCCGAAGAGACGAGACACTTGAGGAGATTTCGTTTACCGGAAGAGTTACGGAAACTGGTGAAAATAATTCACGAGATGGAACGCGCGAGATGCTTTCCATTCGCGTCCGATAAAAAGTTGTTGGACAGCGTGAAGTTTGCGGAACGCGAAATATCGAAAGAAGACGCGAGCCTCTCTGCAGAGAAGCTAGAAACCGGTTGGTCTCTACAAAATTCGAGTTTGCCCGAGACGATAAGTTTGTTCTTTTCATCGATCTCGGACATTTCGCTGTTTCAGGGAACCAGGAAGGTACAACACTGCCAAGCCGTGTTATTTCCACGTCGGCCATACCTAGCGATAACGCGGCACCTCGCTCGTACAAGATCGATCTCGACGATTTCGATCTCGACGATTTCGACTTATTACGAGAAAACGGAGAGGACGAACGCGTGCATCTCTGCAAATCATCGACGACCCGTGACAACGCGTTCAATATAGATCTACTGGATCTGTAATTTTTTTGCGAGCCAATTTTTTCAGACGCGTACTTTCGTACATGTACCGATTTTTTTTTACTTTTTCTCAATGAATATCAATATTTTTTTATTATAGTACAATTGTTTGTATCAGTTTGCCACGGTTTAACATTTATAACCGCTGATTCGTCGTCGTCTTAAAAATCTATCGTACATTTTTATTCAGTGTGCGCGTATAAGCGTGAGATCAGCGGGTCCAGCTCACGCTACGTAAACGCGACGTTGACGGTTACGTTTATGGCGATAGTTCGTGCCGAAGACTATGGAAAATAAGCGAACATAGAGGGTCGCGCGAATGAAATTCGTACTCGTTTATGGTAACGAACTAACGCGACGGATTGTCGTGTTTTGTACACGAATGCAAACAGGACGAATTTTATTCGACAAGGTACGAAAACGCAGTCTTCTGAAGATATGGTTAGATCGACCGGAAATCAACTCTCGGAGTAGTGCTCGCTCGCTCGAGCATTCGATTGTCGTACGTTTATTCGGTGCGCGCGTACAAATCGGAAGCCTATGCGATGGAATAAGTTTGATCGGAAGCGTAAACGTTTAACGATGCAGTTTCTAACGAGTCCAGTTTAATTAGAATCGTTCGTCGTGCCGTTGACCGAGAAAAAATACCACAGGACGAAGCGACGTAGACGTTTACGTGCACAAAGAGGCGAGTAAACGACGAAACGTTTAATCGATTTTCGATCTATCCAGCGATCGTTTGCGCGTTCTAACGTGTGCTGTCGTTAACCGATTCTCGATCGTTCGCCTATTATTTTCCAACCGGGTTATCTTGTTCCGGCTGGGTCTCGTCTTCGCGATCGTCGTCGTTCGTGGCGACGAACGCGAGAAGATCTTCCGTTTCCGCGGATCTTTTTCCTTTCATGTCGATGTAGGAACGAGGCCGTTCGTTCGTCGGAGTGACCAAGTCGTTCTCGCTGTTGCTCGTTACGCTCGTGTTTCTGAACTTGATCGGACTCTCGTAATGATCGAGACCGAAATTGACCGTACGGTCATTCGCGTACAAGAGTTTCACGGGTTCTTCCGGAAAGGAGGCTATAGGTTCGTGCCAGAGAGTGCCAAGCTTGTCTATCTTGTCGCATTTGGTGACCGCGTCGCGGGACGGTTTCTCCAAGTAGTTGACGACGTCGGTCTCGGTACCGTCGAATCCGTCCGTAGCGTCGTTGCCAGAACCTGTCGCGGAGAATATTCGTGAAAACGATCTACCAAACGGTCTACCAAAGAACTACGGTATCGACCAATACGTACTGCTTGGACTATCCAAAGCGTGAAGGGAAGCAAAGTATGCTTGATTGTGAACGGTTCTCGGATTCAGATCCAAATATTCGGCGCTATCCTCCAACATTTTCTCCCACTGGCCGGTAAGTTCTTTGAAGGATGGCCTCATGTTGGGCTCTTGATGCCAACACGACACCATCAACTTGTACCTGAGAACGATGTAACGAGTTCGCGCGACGTAACGACGGTTATCGACGATTCGCGAGCAATCGATAAATACTCACAGCTGTTGCGAGCAATTCGCTGGCCTCTCCATCCGATATCCGGCTTTCAGTAGGTTGTAGAGATTGTGCACGTCTACACCGGGATAAGGAGACGCGCCTAAGGTGACCAACTCCCAGAGAAGAACTCCGAAGCTCCAGACGTCCGACTTGCTGGTGTACACGTGGTCGGCCAACGATTCGGGTGCCATCCATTTTACGGGAACTACGAGAGATAATCGTCGAACGAGACTAATTTCGCGAAATTGCGCGAAATTACGCGAAATTACGCGAAATTTCGAGATTCGTGAAAAACAAATGGGTACCTCGGCCTTTGCTACGTTTCAAATAAGCGTCGTCTTCGTACACGTCCCGCGTTAGACCGAAATCCGAAATCTTGCAAACCTTATCCGCCGCCAGTAGCACGTTTCTCGCAGCGAGATCTCTGTGAACCAGCTTCGCGACGGGACAATGCCGTTAAATACCGTTTCGATCGAGCAATCGTCTCCCGAAAGGAACGAGATTACCTTGATGTCGGCGAGATAGGCCATTCCTTTGCTAATCTGCCAAGCGAACGAAAGTATGTCGCGCGGCGTCACCGAGTAAATGGTCGTCGACGTCCTCCTCTCCGCGACCTGCGACTCCCCGTCGACGTTGGACAACGACGGACAACCACCGAGCCTTCCCTCGGATTCCAAGTGTCGGCTGCGTCTCAAGTAATTCCTGCAACGTTTCCGTATCTCTGCTCTACACGGACACTTTGTACGCGAAAATACCAGCGGGAAGAAGAATTTAATTAATGCACCGTCCCGAGGATCTCCGCTCTCGGCACGGTTATTGTCCCGACGCGACGGCGACGACGATGGAATTTAGAAACGCGTCGCGGTGTCGCTAAACTACTCGCTAAGGCGTAAGAATTTCCTACTACTCACCTCAACGAGCCGAATTCCGCGAATTCGATGATGAGATAGACCGGAGCACCGGCGGTAGTGCAAGCACCTAGTAGCCTGATCACGTTCGGATGCTGAGCTTCTTTCAGCAACTGATACTCGGACAACAAATCCGCCAATTCCGAAGCGCAAGCGTTCTCCTTGAGCGTCTTGACCGCCACGGTGGTGGGACCAGGTATTCCGGCGATATCGATGGCTTTGGCTCGCAGTACGCGCCCGAATTCTCCTTCGCCCAACACTTGTTCGATGCTCAGTCGCGATCGTGGAAATTCCCATTTCGGATCCGGCTAATCAGACGAGCGATCGACTATCTTTATCGATTACCTTTGTCTTGCGAAAAAGGAGAAACTACGGAGAAAAAGAGTTTCTACGAGATAGCGGAATCGAGCGGAAAATTATGCCGAGAAGACAAGTCGTTTCGAATTACTTAGTAACGATCGATGACGTTACTTCGACCACCTTTGGTGGACGGGCAGAACGTGGCCGCGCGTAGGTGGAGGAGAGAAAAATGGCGTGAACGTAGGTTACTCGGTTGAATTTCGCTCACGGCATCGGTCTCGTTATTTACCAGTCTCGTCCTCTCGAGAAATCGTTTACCGTGTCGGAAGATTAATAGTTGATACGGTTTCCTCGAATTCGACACTACATTTCTATGCACATACATACGTACGTTTCTCCTTTCGTTGGAAAAATTTCGCGATTCCCGACGCTACCGGATTCAACTTACCGGATCCGTCTTCGGAAGAAGAAAGTGACGATTGGCCGTGGTAAAGGTGTCCAATCCGACTAATAAGCCGTCTCCTCGGTCGACGTAGTCCGAAGAGGGTAAAACTCCGATGCCGTTCGCGTCGCGATCGACTCTCCTTTTGCCTTCTCGACGAGCTTCTTTCGCGGCCATTCTGAAACGGAAAACGGTCGAATCGTTTTTCGGCTACGAATAAAACCGTTATCGTCGTTCGCGAATAATGGCACGCGCGAGAGCTAGTCGTTTAAAAAAAGTCTTTCACGATCGAACGAAAAGGGAACAAGGATGCGCTTTCAGCGAAAAGACGGCATCGATGGCAGGAACGGCAGTTTGCCGATAAAACGAAAGTTCGGTTAGGAGGAGATCGATAACGCGCGTCGTTGATAAACGTATCTGTCCGTTGCGCGTCGCGAGTATAAAGAATATCCGTCCCCCGAACGAACGTAGTTTGCTCTTTGCGAGGATAGTTGATCGAGAGTACAAAGGACTCGTTCGGAAATTATCTGGATTTCGGGCAGCTGCCGATTCTCCAGCTGTCGCACGCACCCACGTACGCGCGTGTACACTTTCCTCCCTCGAACTTACGAACGCGTTTCGCGTTTTCGTCGTTTGGTCACGTTTCGTGCTACGATTCGATCGTGATTCCAACGCGCTGGCAATTTAAAAGGCTGGAAGCGGTCACCGTACTGAGAAGCGAACTTACGGACCTACCTGTATCTCGAGGTGACGAAAGAACCGACGATCGCCACGAGCAAAAAGAAGCTGCCCGCGATCACTCCCAACATACAGAAGGGGCCGCACGGTCCGTTGGATGCTGTGGAAAAGAAAACGCGTGACGAGAAATATTCTTGTCGACGGAAGAGTTGTACGAATTTGAAAAGGCGAACCTTTTCGCGCGCCGGATACGAGAAGATCCTCTTCCGTGTCTCGATAACGCGGTTTAACGTCTCGTCTGTTAGCGGCGTTGTCGTTCGGCATGCGGTCCACGTTGCAGGTACACTGCAGCTGATCGTTGCACGCGCACGTTCCCAAACCGCTCTTTATTCCTCGACCTCCTTCGTTCATGTGAGCAAAGTGTACGTCCGCTGAAATGTTTCGCGGTCGTCAGTAAAGTAAGCACGAAAGGGACTAGAGAAGAAAAGGCGAGAAAGAGAGAAAACGTTTACATTCGAGGGTACAGTCTTGCGGGCAAATTCGAGGATCCAACTGTTCGAGAGCGTCGCATCGGTTGTCGGGACAGTGAGTCAAGTCGGGAGAGCAGGTAGGATAATGGTCCGACATGATCGAAAGCTGGTTCGATTTGTTGTTCCATCTCCAGACACAATGGCCGAAAAAGCTGCCGTTGCTGAAAAGTCAAAACGTCTCTGTTTCGATCGTTTTCGCTAAGGCGAAGGCGAAGGTGAAGGTGAAGGCGAAGGCGAAGGCAAAGCGAGGGAAAGTCGTAACCTGTACAATCCGCTGGCGACGCCGCAACTGGATTCGCAGTCCTCCGGTGTTTCCGCGTTCGCGCAGGAACGCGGACGAGCGATCTCGTTCGGCGCGTGGTCGCATGGGCTCGTTTTCGTCGCTGCTGTCAAATTGATTTTCATGGATCTGGACGAGACAGCCTGATCCTTTTCGCTCCACTTGATCTTCAGTCTGAGAGATTGGACCTTGTAAGTCGTGCTCGTTTCGAATAAATTTCGAACGGGAAACACTTACAGCAAATTCGACGGCTCCGTTTTCAGAAGATTCTCGTCCGCCACGTAGACGATGCCCCCGCGTTCAGTGACGGCGAACGCGCTCGATCCGTAGACGGTGAAATTCGTAGAGGGATGCGGCTCGTTGGTCGGTTTCGCGACCCGCGAGTAACGGGACGCCAGTCGAGCAACTCGAACGATCGAAGGGTAGGAGAACTGTTGTCTCGAGGATACGGAAGGTACGGTTGTGGTCGTGGTACGGTGTTCGGGTCCGTAGAACGTCAGCGAGATGTTCAGCTAACGAAACGAAAAGTTTCTCTTTACGAATTCGTCGAATCGTCGCCATCGGTATCGCGTCGACGAGGTTTTTCAACGGTGGGCGTGAATCGTACGATTAATGCGACGAAATCGGAAGTTGCCCGCACAGATAATAAGGATCTTCCGCCCACGCGAGCACCGACGAGCAATTTCCACGCGGAACGATTCCCATTAATTTTCGCTCGGCCGGATCCGCGGAATCGGCCTCGAAACCGCGCCCACCGAGCAACGCTTTCTCCGTCTAATCCGTTAACGAGTCGCGTTCGGATTAAATTATCTTCTCCTGCTGGCGCATACGTACGCGCTTACGTGTAAGGAAAAGCTTAGGGAGAAGAAGATAAAACTCACCGTGTTATCTCCGTATCCTGGGAGCAACGATTCGTCCTTCGCTTGAAGAGTCACTCGGTACGGAGATTTTGGCAGGAGCGTGGTTTTCGCGGATATTCCTGTAAAAGCCGGGAAAAGGATAATTCGTTGATCGGCGATCGATCGTCGCGGCGGCAAATAAATTTACGACGACCAGCGAACGAGGATAACGTATAAAATAACGTAGAAAGGAGCGATCGAAGAGAACGGACTCACTGGTGATTATCGCGGTGTAAGAAACTCCGTCGGAAATCTCGATCGGCAAAGCGTTGTACGTGACGTTCAAAGCGTCGTGAGTATCGCCGAGTACGCGTACGGAGTAACTGTTACTGCTCTTCTCGTCCGCGTCTTTCAGTATCAAGTTGTTGTCGTCCACCAGCTTGTCACCCTGTGGAATTGAACGAAAACGTTCCGAATAGCGAGAAACTGTCGACGATTAGATCCGCGCGTATCGTCGCGGTGTCGCGTCGCGTCGCGTCGCGTCGCGTCGGAACGACGCGAAAACGGACGAAGAAAAAATTGTTAGGCGCAGAGGAGAGCGCGGGGAACGGGGAGCGAACGAAGAAAGAGATCCGAGCTTAATCAAGATCAGTTCCCGAGGGGTTTTTTCTTCGTCGCGTCCTTTTCCACGAGAATTTGCGATTTCGCGCGTGGCCCGTTCGAAACAATGCCACGCGATCAGGAGAACAATGCGCCGCTGATTAAGTACGATTCTTCGGGCATTCGAGCGCGACTCACCGTGCTAAAGTCTCGCAGCGTGATCGCGATGGAATCGCTTCCTTGCACCGTAGGGGGGTTATCGTTCTGGTCCAAAATGTCTACGCGAATGACGGTGATCGGCGCGTACTGAATCCCGGTAATTTCGTCCCAGACGATGCATTGAAGTTGAACGGCGACCCGTGGTCCTGGACCTCCCGGTGGACCCACCGCGTCCCTGTCGAGAGCCACGCGACTGTACAGCTCGTTGTTCGTCGCGCGAAAGTACTCCGTCCCTATAATTTATCGGATTAGAATTAGTCCGTAGTAGTCGGCCCCCGCACAATTTCGTATCCGCTCGGATCAACCAAGTCGAGCTCGTTTAATCTCCGTTTAATCTCAGGAGAACAAACGAAACGCTTTAAGCTTTTTCGCGAAGTCGAGTCGGAGTTTATCGCGGCGGTTGACACTTGCCGTTTAACAATTTATAGTCGGTCACGCGAAAGTTGGGGCAAAGTTGGCCGTAAACGGCCGGTCCGAACGTGCCGATCATCGTGATCGGTTGATTCTCGTAAATTTTGTAGCTGGATTCGTCCCAGAAGCACATGTCCTGTAATGGAACGAGGTAGCGTTAGGTACGAAGCCGATTCGTTCGATCGGTTCGTTGCTCTTCGTACCTGTACGTAGTCCGTGCAGTTGATTCGTTCGTTGTTCAGTCGTATCGGCTTCACTCTTATTTCCAAAGCAGCCTCGTTGCCGGTCGTCTCGTTCGCCAACACCACGATCGTCTCCTGTTCCGGTCCGCCTTTCGACCACGCAACGAACATCGATAACGATAACGCGAAACGCTGTGGGAGAAACTTACCTCGTTTCGGAAGAGCGTGTAGCAACAGGCTGTTCGTAACGGGATCGATCGAAGCGATCGATTCGTGTGGCACGGCGATTCGATAGTTTGTTCCTTTCGGTTCCGTCGAATCGTTTCGAAGAGTCCTCAGTTCGAGCAACTTCCAGTTCCGCGAAAATTTCCCGTCGTCTCGCGGTAAATACGGTAATCTCATGCTCAAATCCGACTGCGGAAAGTAAAGATCTGAAACGAAAAGGTTTGTCACGCTTCGCGAGCTGTACGACGCTATTTCGATCGTGCGGCATAAATAAACGTTTGATCGCGCTATCGAAAAGTTCAACGGTGAGGGTTCGCGTATGGTCAATTTCGTGGAAACGCGACCTGTGTCAAGGTGAACGTTTAATCGATACGCGGAAGGTGGTTAAAGTTCCGTCGCGTCGGCGCGCGCGTCCTCGACTAAAAATCGTCGACGAGACACGCACGCTTTCCGAACTTGGCCTAATACCCGACAGAGAACTTGAGAACTTTCCTCTCGTTTCGATCGCCGTTTCGACCTTCCTTTCGACGACGATGTACGAGAAGCCTTTCAGAATCGAGCCGAATATCGATTCGCGTAGGTCGTTTTCGAAAGGCATCGAAAAATATCGAACGGAAACGGTTTATCGCGAACGACAACCAGCTATTTCGATAATTAGCGTTCGATCAGGTTCGCCGCGAACGAGCGATACAGAGGATTTCGCGAAAAAGCCGACGAGGGTTTGCGTTTACCGCGTAGACGTTTATTCGCGGTAAAAGTCGCGACGCGTCGTCGAATCGTCCGCGGGCACGAGATCGTTGTAGCTGGAAACCCTATTCGCACGTCGAGTTACAATTCCCGAAAACAGAGACCGTGAACACGATACGCGCAGCCATACAACCGGCACAGCCCTCTTCTGTCGCGTTCGCCGATCTCCAAGGACCTTCCGCGTTCGAGTTCGCGTCGAGCGAGGTTAGACACCCTTTGCCGGCCACCCTACCCTCGTGGATCCCGATACACGCGTCCGGTAAATTGATTCGTCGTTCCGTGCAATGCCGTGCCGTGCCCTACCATCGTCTCCTACCATCGTCTCCTAACATCGTCTCCTAACATCGTCTCCTAACATCGTCTCCTAACATCGTCTCCTAACATCGTCTCCTAACATCGATTCGAACAGGAATATATTTTATTTTATTCCCTGTCTTTCGTGCGGGTTCCGCGATCCTTCTCGCGCGTCGTTCGAGAAAGAAAAGTCGGACAAGAGAGCACGTGTGCAAACACGCGACACTTGCGCGACAAACACCTGCGCGGCCGTGTCATCGATAAACAGCGCGACGACGCTTTCCTCCCTTCGCGACTATTATTCCCGAGTTTCTTTTTTTGACCCTCTTTTTCCGATCACGGAAGCGCCGCGTCCTACAAAATTCGGAAATAGCTTAACTATATTTAGGTTACTTTTCTCGGCCGTGGCGCCCCGAAGAAAAGTTCGGCCAACTTTTAACGTCCTAACAACGAGCTTACGACCTTCTTAAAATCTCCTCCTAAGATATTTATCGCTTTTTCCACTTTCTTCCTCTTTCTCCGGGTAGTAGGAGGATAGGCTTGAACGCGTTTCGAAGGACGAGATCGCTTAAAGCCAGCCGTCAACGATCGCGACCATCTTTCGTCCTACCCGAAACAAATTTATCGCGCTCTTCCCTAATTTTCCAGCCGTTCTCGCACGCGATCGCGCGAACGAAACCAAAGCCGGTTAGATTTATGTCCCGCGAGACGGAATACGAGCCCGCGAGAATACGTACGTCGAACGACTCGTTATCGATCGTTTTTTTAATTCGACTTTCGTACTTTGTTCTTTCTCCGCGAACGAGTTTACTCGGAGGTCGTAAAGTAAGCGTATCGCCATAAGGTGGCGGTCGCTTAATCAAAGTTACGGTAAACATGGCCCACTTTTTAACCCTTTAGCGGCTTCTTCGGCCCGTTCGAGTCGAATAAAATACTTGGCTACCTGGTAGGATGAAAATGTTCGAAAACGGTTAGGTTAGGTTAGGTTAGCGCGCGTCGTTGCTTTAAATCCGGGAAAGATGTATCGTTTTTTCGAGGAAACGGGTTTTCTTCCTCCGAAAGCGAACTGATTTTCGTACATCGGTAATCCGACTGGTCAAGATATATGCTCATTTATATTCCCGTCCTCCGCGCTCGAACGATGCGCCGAATTCCCGGTATTCGGTTTACTCTTTTATTTGTCGGTTGGTTTTTCTGCGGAAGAAAGGAAGAGATCGAGCCAACGACGCGGCACGCGACCGAAAACGTCGACCTTTACGGAAAGAGAAATTATTTATCGCGACGCGCGTACGCTTTTCGAGCGTAAAAAAAAAGGGAAGCGCGAACAAATGTTAGACTATCTTTATCGCGACGGAATAACGCGATACGGAAGCACGGTGGTAGGCAGCGTGGCTTCTCGACGTCACGATCGACCCGCGTAGAAAAATCATTTACACGGTTACGGCGCGTGTCGCTCGATCGCGGTTCGATTCGCGCCAGGCAACGCGCGCCGGGTAACCGATGTTGACAAGAGGTAACCGTGCGTCGTTTGACGCGCGCCTACCTCGATTCTGTTTGCTCGGTATACATCTCGCGTCATAATACCGTGGATGCAGCGTGAAAACGATACAGTCGGCGAACAAACTGCGATGACTAATTTTCTCCACCGGCGTCGTTCACTGATCGGTCGCCGACGCAGCTAGCGAATCGTTCGTTTCTTCGTCGGAAAGAAAATACGTTGTTCGCTGTTACGAAGCGTCGTCGAGGTACCGATCGAACGTGTCTACAAATATGTACATAAATACCAGCGAAATATTTCGCAGCGCGTTCCGACCACGGAAAATCGTAAGCGAAAGCTTCGAGACTACAAGTAGCGTTTCTCGACCATTTCTCCGACGCGAAGCAACGATCCTTTGCTGCGCGCTTTCGTACGTGGAAGCAGCGTAATAACGAGAGATACGCGTACAACGTAAATTTTCGATGGCGTTTCTCCGAACGGATAGCGCCGGCAACTTAATCCGTCGGATCCGTGTTTAATTATCGTCGACGTCGAGAAGCTCGATATTAGCATATACCTCTGGCTGGTTCGTCCGAAACAAACCTTCGCAGACTTGTACTTTCCAACGGCCAACTGGCCGCTCCCTCTCCGCCGATAGCCGTCGCGTTTAGACTTTTAAATTAGCCATCCGTTCGTTGATTGCCCCATCGAAATCGTTGTACCACCGTCAACGATCGAACGATGGTGCGCTCGCGTACGATTACGCATCGAAAATCGTACGTACGACGGACGGCTCGAAAAGGCGGAAAGGGAAAAACGAAGGACGGTGACTTTAGTATTTGGGTTGTGGGGTGTGGCGAAACAGAGAGCCCCGTGGGATCGTCGATGTCGGTTCACCTACATACGCCTAACGTTTTTCCTAGTAAACCTTTGATTAAATTACGTCGTTAACGAATTACCGGGAGAAATTCTACTTTCCGACTCGCTGCCGTGGCTTTCGCTAATTTCGCTGAACCCTCTTCTTCGGTGGTCCTCGAGTGTCACTGGGAACGTTACGAGATGTTTCAAAGCGCGATCGCGAACGACGCACAGATACGCGGATCGTTGTTTGCTCGAGGACAAACGTTCGCGGGCCAACCAAACATCGACCCCGCGCCTTTGACCGATCAAAGCTGTAGAAGTTCGGTAAACCCGATAAACGTATATCGAGGCACGCCACTGTAGTTTATCGAAGGTTCCTTCTCGCCCAGCGTCCATCGGCTTCGTCGATCTTTTCAAACGGTCCGAGCTGTGATCGCGGAAAATCGATCGCCCAGTTCGTCTCGTGTAAGTCGAGTATGTTGAACCGTGAGTCCGTAGACGAGCGTAACGCATAAATTTCTTCTCTCTCTCTCTCTCTCTCTCTCTCTCTCTCTCTATCTCTTTCTGTACTCTTTCCTTTGTTCGATCACGAATCGGCGTTGCAGTTAGGGCGAGGGTTGCTTTTAAGACCGGCGTTGATTAACGATTTTGGGGTTGCACGCGATCCTCGAGGTTCGTATTTCGTCGCTCGCTACCGTTACCGTTGCCTTCTTGCTTCGACGCGTCCGCTGTCACGGCGAAAACGTTTCGAGATAATTACGTTTCGTTTAAAGCTTAAACTTTAGCCGCTGTCCTCGCTGATATTCGTGGAGAGCGAGTACTACGATCACGGGAAGAGAAAGGAAAGAGCACGGCTGTAACGTTTAACGTCGTGGGTAAACGGGTCGTAAAGGGTGTACATAAACCGGTGTTACGCGTTGCCGCGTAAAGTGGAATTGTTACGTTCGCGGTCGAAAGTTCGAGTTTCGGTATTGTCCGCCAAGATAAAGGAGCTTTGGTGCGTGTTCGAAAGCTCAACGAAGCTAGTTACCGCGTTCGGAGAAACGTCGAAATTCTTAGCGAGTCGGATACTTGGAATTCGCGTTGCAAAATTTCCATCTCGTAGCGTATTCGATTATTCGTCGACGAATTCGACCGCGTTGGATTTTTACGTTGACAAATCTAATCTCGTGTTGGCCGATCGAGAACGTCACGAGAGAATTGTATCTGTCGAGAGGACCTTCCTTGTACGTCGAAGATACGTAGCTGCCGGAATAATACCGGCTTAATCCCTAAAGAGCGTAAACGAAGGTGTCTCGGGACACGATGTTCGTTAATTATTCGCGGCAACGTGTACGATCGCGCGTGTATGCGGGCACGCAGGTTAATCGGTCGTGCGGCCTCGCTCCCGTCGGTCGTGCATTTAATTCGAACGCGCGAATACCGTTCACGTTCGTGGTCGTCGCGTTCTTCTCTCGCTCGGCGAATCGCACGCGACCAGAAAGCCGATCTCGCGATCGTTTTCCCGTATTTTCCGTGGAACGAGATGGACGATCATCGATCGTTCGATCGCGCGCGTTCGCGTGCCTACCTGTCGTTAAACGACCGTTTCGCGTGATATCGCGTTTCCTCGAGATACGCTGTCGCGCGCTTAGAATCTCGTAATTAATCGGGACGAACGCGCGTTAGAACGGCCGTTAATGAATTTGCTGGCCGATTCTCGATCCGCGATTGTCCGCGGTTGTCCGCGCGCGACCGTCAACACCGCTGTCGTCATCGCGAATTTCGCCCGATCGCGACTACGTTATCGCGTTAATGCACGGGTATCGCGCGAGCGAAGCATAGGAAAGTAAAAAAGAAACGGGACGAGAAGTACGCGTGGACGTGCATGGCCGAGCGAAGGGCAAGTATCGATTTTTAGCCTGCATCGGAATCACGCGATTCCGAGGTTGCACGCGACGCGGTGATATCGCGTTCTCTGATTCCGGTCAAGTGCGCGAATGTCATCGGTTCAACTTTTCAAACGACTGCCAGCGTTTCCCTCGAAATTGCGCCGACACTGTGTTGTCCCTTTCCGCGCGGCGACGGCCGCGGCAACGGCTCGCGAAATAATTTTCCGACCTCTTCGATGTCGGTGCGACTAAGTCGAATCGAGTTAGATCGCGCACGCAAATTTTAGCATACAATGCTAGGCCGCATTAATTTGTCGTTGATTTAGTAGCGTGACTTTGCGCAACCGAACGACGCGACGCTCGCGTTTCGGCAATTCGACCGTTTCGTGTTTTCGTTCCCCGTATTCCACGTGGATCGCGTACGCGTGCAAAGTTGACGCGCGATCCGATTTAATCGAGGAGAAAGAAATAGACTTACCGGAGGCAGGTGCGCCCGTTGCTAATAACAAGAGCGAAATAATCAGCATCGTGTACGAGATTGGTCGATCGATCGTGACGATTGTTCGCTCTCGACGGGATCGTGAACGCGAGCGTTAACGTAATCGCATCCTCGACGATTTCAGTCCCGCGTCGAGAACCGTTTCTTCTCCGTCCGCGGCACCGATTCGTTCCCGTGGCTCCTCATTCGATTTTTTCTTTTGCCTCGCGCTCCTCGCGCGGTCCTTTCGTTCCCGCGGAAACCAAAGAATCCGCGTGCGTCGACATCAAAACGGTTGGACGCGAGAGAATCGAGGAGAAACGGTAGAACGATCACACGGAGAAAAGTACGTTTCGTCGAAGGGTAGAACGTTTAGCGATTTCCTGGTTAGCGTACGAAAGGATAGAGAACGGAGGGAACCGTGAAAAAAAACGACGACGAAAATGTCGCGACGCGAAGACGCTCCGAGCGTTACTGACTACCTCCAGGCACCCGCCGTTATCAAACAATTTTCCAGGTGGACGCATGCGCGTGCGCGCGTCCAAGCGTGCGCGCACCCCCGTCGAGGAATCGGGCCAAACAGAGTCGCTCGGGGAATAGGTGCGCGTCGCGTGTCGCTCGTCGCGCGTCGCCTGCAGCTTGCAGCTTCTAGCCTGCTGCCACCCGCTATACTCCTTACCCTCTATCGTTTTACCCGACGCGACAGTAGTTTCTTCTTCCTTTCGTTTATTTTCACTTTCGTCGTCCTCTTTCGTCGTCCTCTTTCGTCGTTATCAGCCTCTAGCGAAATTTCGCGTCCTTTCGACTCGTTACCGAGGACAACCGTCGAACGAGCTGTTCGATAACGGCGTTCCTAACGCCTACGATAAAATTACGCCATCCGTTACGGTTGAATCGAGAGGATAGTCGTTCTCGGTGAATCGTGAAATCGAGCTCGAGAGAAATTTCATTAGGACAGCGGTTTTCGGCAATTTCGCTCGCAGCGAGAAAACTAGCGGGGAACGGCTGCTTCGCTAGATAATCGATCACGCTTCTTTCCGCTCGAACGACGAAATTCGATTGCATCGTTTCTCTCGACTCAGGAATATCCTTGGACTCGACATCCCGAAAGGGGCGCTCGTTTCGGCGAGGAGAGCCGACTTTCCCCTTTGAAACGATAACGCAACGGTACGCACGAGGCGAGGGGTGCATTTCAATTGATCCGTCGCTATCGTTGGAAGGGTTCGTTGACCAACGTTATCGTACGCGATGACGTGCACGCGAACCGTTCGGGCAAAGGACGCGTCGAACGTCCTTCGCGAACGAGATCCGCGTACGTTCGATTCCGACCGTTACGTAGCGTAACGCCTCCCGGTCGCGACTTTACGATTTATCCGTGGAATAGACGATTTCGGTTGTCGAAGCGAAAAGCGAGTTTTAACGGGCTCAACGAGACAGGACCGATGAGTCAGACGGAGATTCCTTCGTTTCATCCCGTTACCCTCGCGTCCGGCAACGCGTATCTTTCTCGACACCGCGAATCGATCGATATCCCTTTTTTTTTCTTCTAAAGGATTACTTTCGGTGTTGTACGTTTCGTAAATGACCGTGTAATCATCTTGTATGTTTGAATTATCGTTCGTTCCATGCACTGAGAACAATGGCCGAAGAGAACGTATACCTTTTCCTAAACAACGATCGTCGCTAAACTTCGTAGTTAAAGAGCAACGCGATTTCATAAACGACAAGCATCGTACTTCGGTAGAACGGAATTATCCTGTACGGGTAATATTGCGCAATACGAACGTTCGCGAATATATGCAGTAATTAATGTCGTTCAGATTCGCTCGTACATACGTTGTACAGCGAAACGCGATTCGACGTAAAGGCGAAAACTATAAAACGGGAGACTAAAGGATAGAGAATAAATTGAAAGCAGGTAGTGGTTCGTCGAAAAAAGTTTTATCAAGAACTAAAGCGTCGTTCGCAGTCGCGTTCATAAATCAACTGTTCGTGCTATATGTTTTCTGCATCGCGTTCAATTATTTTTTTCGTATTGTTTTTGGTTGGGCTTACCGAGAACGAAACTCGGTCGTGATCGATCGATTTATTAATTCGAAAAATCACAGCCGACATATTAATCCGTTTGGAAACTCGCTCGTTTGCGCAACGTTATCGTTTCGAACTCGTATTCCTCGTCGAGTTGTCGATACCACGTATTTTTGAAACTTTGAATTTATTCGACGAAAAGTATCGATCGGTACTCGGCACTTTTTTCGTTCCGAAAGGGTGGAAGAGTGCGTTGAAAATGGCACGAATAGCGTCATCTGGCGGTGTACGCGCATTCGCCAGACTTTCGAGGCGAAACCCGTTTACCGTCCGTAGTATAATACTCGAAATCTAGTTGCGCGAACATCGAGAAAGTTACCGGTCGTTCCGTTAGAGCGTAAAAGTCGCTTTAATCTCGGGATTAAAACCGTGAAACGGCGCTAATGGTACGGAATCGAATCGTATACGCGTGCATTATAAAATGATAGAAACGCGTTAGAATGAAAGTTCCTTAAACGATATCGTTTACTGAACGGCATATCTTTTACTATTACGTAAGTTAAGTTTCGATCGAGATCGTCAAGTTCAAGAATAGATCGGAGAATACGTTCGAACGTATAACAGCGGTAATTGACGTTAATTCAACGGGCAAATAATTTAAATGTTCAAAAGCTAGCGACGCAGAAGCAAATATTTAAGCATAACAATTAGACGGTTCGGCATCGTAAATATGTATATACTGTAGAAAATAAATGTTGGGTCGTAAGGTTGTTGGTCCATCGTATACCGCGAACGCTGTGTGCGCGGCTTATAAACCGGCGACGGAAATTCGAAGGTTGCGCGAAACGACGCGACGCAGGAACGATTTTCGTAAAAGAAACGATCGGAGCGCAAACGTTCGCTACGGAAACGTTCGATCGTATTAGACGAAGGTAAAGTTAATCGGAGCGTCGTGCGATGTAACCTTCGATTCCGATCGAACGATTGGTTGGCTCTGCAACGCGATGCGGCACGATATATTTAACGCGTAGCTATTGTTGCAATCGCGATCGTTTTTTTTTTTCCTCTCTCTCTCTCTCTTTCTCTCGTTATCTACGTTCGGCGTTAATTAAATGTTACGCGATCACGGTCCTTTTACACACTCTGTTCGATAAAACGTACAAGATTAGAGCGAAATTTCGCGAAATGTCAGGATCGGACCATAGATTTCTTCCTTTTCTCTTTCGCTTTATCCAACTACTTGTTCCGTCCGGAATATTTGTGCCTGTTCAGTCGTTCCGTAGAAAAGAAGCGTTATAATTTCCAAGCGGTATCACAGTTTGCTCCGGCTGCTCGAGCGACGTTTCCGTTAAGGGGGTAGAACGTTCCGTCGATGCCGCGTCACGCTTCCAACACCTTCGACGTCGATTCTCTTACCGGTTTCGGTTGAAAGAAAGACAAGCAGAAGCAGGCTAAACAGAGAAGACGTGGATTAAAGATTGCTACGCGTCTAGTCGAGTCGATCGTGTATTTACCGAGTAACAAACATCCCAATCCCATGAACGCGACCAGACACTCGACGTCCAGCAACGCGGAAAACAGAAAATTCCCTACGATGGCTGCGATGTTTCCAACGGTGGTGAGCATCGCGACGCTGCTGGGCCTGCGTTAGCGAAAAAAGCGGATGAGTCGGTGTTCGCTTCGATTCTTACTTACTCGAAGATAAGTAGTTACCTTAGCGGAACGGGGATAAGGTCGACGTTGATGGCGGTAACGATGTTACCGGTTATTCTAGTGGTGACGATAATGGCAGCAGCTAACGTTAGCATGTAAGCGGGATGCTGCGCCCAGTTCATTCCGAAGCTGCTTATCACCGAGAGGAGAAAAGCGGCAACTGCAACGGAACGGAAAGCGCGTATTCGCCATCGTGCGTAGTCGCGCACGCTTCGGAAGGAACAAACAAATTCTCACCCATTATCAGTTTCTTTCGGAACTTGGTGTTGGCGATCAAGCTAGCCAGGAAGGAGAAGAAGACCGCCGAGACCGCGATTATGGAGGAATTTTGATATATCACCGCGATGACTTTCCACTGAAAAGCAATCGCAACGATGGGTCGATAACGGTAAACGAGTAACGCGCCGCGATACGACGTCGATCGTCTCACCATGATGCAAATGTTGGAAAAGTTCGGGCAATCCAGGTATTGGCTGACAGGCAGGGCGTTTCGACGATCGAGCATATCGCGCATGGTCGGTGCTCGATCTTTGCTCCACTTGTCGGCGTCGAAGTTATTCAAAATGACAAAGAGATGCGGTACCCAAAGCCTCATCGTGTTGAATCTACGAGCCGGATCGAACGCGTTAAATTCGCCGAACAATCGGACGGGGAACGACGCGGGGACGCTTACCCGAGCATACTGCCGAATTGGAGGAAATTCAGGAAGGAAACGGCGCGCAGGTACGGACCGGAGAACAACAGTTTGGCGTTGTAACAAGAGATTCGTAGCTTCTCGGAACTCCTCTGGAATACGGACTGTCGCGATAGCTGCGAGTTCTGGTACACCGCTAGCGATTTTATCTGAAACGTTCGAAGAGATTCGTCGTCGTCGCGAAACGACCAGAAGATTCGTCGAAACTCACCGGAAACGCGGTAACCGGCTTCCTCTTGTTGATCGCGTACATCCTCGCGAGCAGCTTCAATGCCTGTTCGGGTTTGCCGATGTCCACGAGGTACCTGGGGCTTTGCGGCAACGCGCTGGCCGTCACGAGGCCTATCACCGGGACGATCGAACAGATCAGCAGGTAGATTCGCCAGCTGGTGTATCGCCGATGGAACACGTCGACCGACAACGGCAACGGAAGAATCGTGAAGCCGAGAACTACGAGGAGAACGGGAGGATTTCGATCGGAAGGAGAAACGCGAAGAAAAGGCGAACGAACGTAGAAGCAAGTACGCTTCGAGGAGGAGACGCTCACCCGCTGGGACGATGATCGCCGCGTTTACAGCCAGTCCTGCCCATCTGGCGAAGCTCGGTTTATATTTTGCCGAATGAAACTCGGACAGATAGGCGATCACCATCGAAAACGGTCCACCCGTGCTGTGAAATGCGCGTTACGAGCGTAAATCGGATTTGGTCGCGATTCCGCCAGGTGGGAAGACGATCTAGCCGTCCACTTGCCTCTATCGGAGCTACTCGCCTTAGCGTACGGAAAGATACTCACAAGACGCCGTTGACGAATTTGATCGCGAGAAATACGTGGTAACTTGTGACGGCGCTGGATAGGACGTTCAGAACGGAATCCGCTAACAGGCCGAGGACGAACAAATTTCTTGCACCAACGTAAGGCGTCACGTGGTCCCACACGAAGCTGGTCAACGTCATTCCTGCGTAGATTCGAGGCGATCGCGTGATACCGATGCGAACTCGATAGATTCGCGAAACGAGATCGAAAAGTAGCGTACCTACGAAGGGAAACGCTACGAGAACGCCTTTTCGGAAAGAAGTCAGCTGCAGATCGCACTCGGCCGAAGCGAGGATGAAAGCTGGCGTGGTGGTGTCGAAGATGCCGGTCCACGCGACCGGCAACGCCGCCAGAAGCAACAACGCGTTGAACGTTCCGTAGCCTGAAAAGGAGAAAAGCACGCGTATAAACGGTCACGAGATGACACGACACGACGCGAAACCGCGCTGACCTGTCGCCGATATCGCCTTTTCGATGTCCACCGCATCCTCCTGGTCGTTCTTTGTCGCTGAAAATTACGTGAGATTTGACGCGGGAAAACGTTGCACGAAGAACGCATCGCGAATCGCGTACGCGGTTACGCGAACGCCGCGACGTCGTATCCTCACCGTTGATCGTCGATATTTTCGTTTCGCTTCCACGATTCGCTGCCATGGTACGCCCGTTCGTCCGGCACGAGGAATCGATCGTTCGTAAACTGTATCGAGCGGAGGTCGGACGAGCCGCGCAGAGCGTAACGAAACCGAAACCGCGAACGTCGCCCGACGCTCGACTCTCGCGTTTATACTTTTATCCCCGTCGGGTACGCCCCGAACGACGATCGTTCGCGACGGTCACGAGATTCCGTCAAGCCAACGAACGAGACGGTGAACTAACGCGCACCGATTCCGTCTCTGACCAACTTGCCGTTCGCGTTGCTGTAACTTGCCAATTAAGACGGGTCAAACGATTCAATTGTTACGCTCCGTTCTTCCCCGTCACCGAGTTATCGTCGAGCGTCACGTTAAACCGATATCCGATACACCGCGATCTTCCACGATGCAAATTACGCCGACACGGCGATCGCGAGCACGACGACGACGAAAACGAACGCGAGACTGTCCTCGGGTCAAAAATTAACTTTAGCCGAGTCCGGACCACAGCTCGGGCTGTGCCAAACGTTTTAAAGTTGGACGCACGCAATCTCGACTATTCGTCGAATCACGCTGCCGAACCGAGTTTACGTCGGTCCAAATAATTATCTGTCGAGATACATTGTACGAGAATCCTTTAGCGATAAGATAACGGAATTTCGAGTCGAGGTCGCCCGTTTATTTTCATTCAGAATCTTTCGTCTTTTCCCTCTTTCTCCGTTGTTGCTCGCGAATATCGCGAATACCGTTCGAACGCGATCCGACGCGCTTCTCGCGAGTCGCGCGACTCGCGAACTGGTTTGTTCGACGTCGTCGATGTTGTTCCGATTTCCATTGCAAATTGCAAAGAACGCGTGCCGATAGATGGTAACGCGCGCCTTCGCGTTAAACTTTCAACGAGTGAACGAATCGACCTTGAAAACGACGCTACGTTCGACTCGATTCGATCGCTGCGTTACCGCGGATCGTGTCGAGATTGCCGTGACGAAAACGTCGGAACGAGAGAAACGAGAAAACGCGTCGGTCGATACGCGCGAATATGCGAACCACGAGGTCCCGCCGTCGCTAACCGTCGCGTCAAAAGCTAATGGCACAAAGATAATCCCTCTTTGCGCCGATCCCTGGATTCTCCTCTCTTCGTTATCGCGGCCAGTCTTCAAAGGCACGATTCATTTACGAGCATCGTGCCCGACCACTCGTCGTGTCGCGTCGTTTGCTTTTCGAGCGATCGCGATGCATATTTCCATCGTGGAAATAGAAACGGACCGACAATCAACGTACGGCAGGGAGAGAGGAAACGCGTTCCGTTTTCGAATCAGCGGAGACAGTTAGATCGCGCTATTTACTTCGAGCGCGTACCATTTGATCGCGTCCGTGCACGGACTAGGCTAAACAAATACTCTTTCGACCGATTAGGTATACGGTAGCATCGAGAAGACGGATCGTATCGCGAAACCGGTTCAAAAATGTTACGAGACTTTGAAAATTCGACGAATACGATGAACGGGAAATAGATGATTGGAAATAAGGGATTCCGTTCTTGGCCCACCGAGCTTGTTCCACGTTGGAATGGGCGAAAATCCGATATCGAGGGGGAAACGAGGCGAGAGAGAAAGAGACATTATTTATTCGTGCCACGTTCTCCCTTAAAGATAAGAACGAGACCGATGCAACCAAGGATAATAATTATCCCTTATCCCAAGTTTCGAAATTTTCTCGCGAAGGTGTCTTCATCGACGACCGTCTCCCTGGATTCCGTCGAATGGGACTGCACGAAGAGGATAAGAAAGAGAAACAGAAGTAAGAAAATAGGTAGAGAAACGCGTACGAAACGATCGCGTTTAGTCGATCGGTCCAGTTATTTTGGCAGTCGGTAAGCGAATCCGTACTCGCTGCAGCTTCCTCGAGAACGACGCTTGCGTCGCGCCGTTTACGACTAGCCCGAGATTATACCGACGGTCGAATCGAATACGAAAATATTCTTTTCTCTCTCGTTCGTTTAAACGAACTTTAATCTCGGATAAGTAGTTTCCGCGACCGAATCCTATTTAATTCGGAAAATATCGCGTCGCTATTAGTCCCATGTTGCGTTTTTCGAAGAGTAGAATCAAAGAGTAGAATCGGTGATAGCAGGTAATTCGATGCTCGCAATGTCCGCAGAAAAAAGTTGTGGAATAATTATTTTGTTCGCGGTGAAACAATATTATCGGTTTCCAATGTCGCGATTTAAATAGCGGCGAAAAAGGATAAGGGTGACGGCGGGGCAGTGGAAATACTATCCAGACTGGGAGTTACGCGGCATCGGGAAGTAGGCGATTTGAATAAACGACGCGCGACGTCGCGACGAATTCATTACCGGCGCGGCGATCGCGACGATCCGAAGAAGGTAGGAAAGTCGAAAAAGATAGGATCTTGATCGCTAGGAAAAATTCAAACACTTTTGCCGCGAAATCTCTGCTGAACCTCATTACCGAATCTGTGTTCGAGATAACGCGCTGGCAGCTACCGAACTTGAACAAATATAAACATTTCGTTATACGTTTATACGTTTCAATACTCGTATCAAAAATGAAATATCTAATGACATAACACCTGAATCGCGATTATCTCACAATTTTATCATTTTGCACCTATACGAGCTTAATCGGATCTTAATCGCTTTCGCTGGTTCTTCTCTCTTTAAGACTGTCGTTGATACGGCGGAATTAATGTTCCGACGAACATTATCGTAGCGTGCTCGCCATCCTATGAATTTCTTGCTTTTTTCTTTTTCTACCAAAGTATTTCCATTTACGGCCACGAACGTTACGCTCCATTTACGCGATTACGTTCGACAACGTTACCGTTCGTAAGTTTCATTGTTAAGTATACGTTTCGTTTGGAGGCGATTAGTCGTAAGTTGAGCGTTATCACCCTCCGCTGTGCCGTGTTTGTCCGCGTCTCTATCTTTTGGAATTGTCAAGTTGGAATTACGCGTAACCGTGAACGCGCGCGTGACGGCTCGAGGTCGAAAGAATCGAGGTAGCGATTGAACGGGAGAGAGAAAGAGAGAGAAAGGGAGCGAGATTAAAGGTGACGAGAATGCCGGTGTAGGAGGAAATTGGAACGATGCGGTGGTAGAAACCGAGAGAGACCAAACTGTCGGCAAACTGTATTTACCGTTGTTGCGAGCCGAGCGGAGGGTTGCGTTTGCTCTCTCGGCTAACTTCCCTAACGATCTCGTGGTTCTACTCGTGTTTTCCTTAAATACAGCGAAACTCAGAGATAAGCCGAAACCGGTTAAACCGTCGTCGCGTTTCCTTCGTCTCTTGTTACCGCGGCTGATCGTTTAATCTCGCCGAGAAAGAAGAAGGAGCGGCGAAACTTGTGCCGCGATCCGACAGTAACGAAACAGTGGCGAGAAACTTTCTCCGCGAAATCCCTTTTGTTCTTTTATCCGCCGGATAAAAGCTGGACCGATGCCGGCTTTTTATTAGCTGCGCGATAATTTAGATAGAGAAAATACGCGTTGCGCTTGAAAATTCATTGGGCACCCGGCATGGTGTCGTCGCGGCACAATTCGATGCCATCGAAATTACGAAGTACTTTGGGATTGTAGCTACGAGCTTCGCTAGTTTAGCTGATTTAAAAATGACTCGGAATCGATATCGTTGATGGTCCGCGAGGATCGGGCGAGAATAAAAAATCGGACAAGAATCGTTTCGCTGTGCGTAAATGTAACATTTATTTCGGCATAAATTATGACGATAGATACATATAGATTAAGTATAAATACAAAATGAATTGACTGTAGACAGGACCGTAGTGAAAATACGTGGACGCGGCAGCCGCGCGTCGCGGTATCGATACTCGATTCGTTCCGCTCGCTTCCGTTTCTCGGAGAATCGAAAACGACGCGCGGCGATTTGGTCGTTTTTCTCTCGGCCCGCTCGCGTTTCACCGAGCCGTTCGACGTTTCTCCGGGGAAACGGAAACGTGGAAAAAAGACATTCGGAGCGAAGCGGAAGCCTCTCGGCTCCGTCGCTGACGGAGAATCGCGTTCTTTATAGAAAATACAAAAAGTCTCCTCGAACTTTCTGAGCAACGACTTCTCGCAGGCCTCGTATCGCCAAATCTTTACTTACCCCTGACGCGACGTTCGAGAACATGCCGCAAATCTATACAGATATTTGATTTCGCGCGATCACCATTTTCTCCTCGATTTCGTCGAGTTTCCGAAACGTCCGAAGCGTTCGCAACGCGTCGACGACGTTCTTTGATTCCGTCTGTTTGATTAAACGAAGAAGGATCGCGTAAGCGGAAGCAAAGGACGCGTTTCGCTTTCAACACCGGATTAACTCCTCCGAGCGAATTCGAAGCTGCAACAGCCTCGTATTCGCGCGTGCGTAGCTGTCTTTTACGCGGAAGCAAACTCGAATCCGTGGCCAACGGAAACCAACGGTTCCACAAAATATCGCGCCGCTTGTCGCTACGTGCGTCGTCGTAACCTACTTTTCGTATATTCTATACATATCATATACAATATATACGTATATGTATGTATACACGTGTATAGTTTATTTTTTTTTCTTCTTTTTTTCTTTTTACGAACCGTTTCACGATTAATCAAGATCACAGCCATAGCTTTGAATACGAATCTTTAGTTCGTATTTCTTTTAAGACCGATACAATTACAGCTAACGATCCGTTTGATGATAATCGTAAAGATACAAGTTTTAGATTTCCTACCGACATCGTTATAACTCTCTAAAGTAGCTACACATCGATAACAACGAGATTCGAATGACGATCGTCGTTCTAGATACGGGACGAGAAAGATTTCCTGGACTAGATAGAGCGCACGAATAGATTGGAACAAAATCGAACTAGGCGAGAAGCTTACCGACTATAATCTACGAGGCGTTCTTTTATCGTAGCTAATTACTCGAATGTACGCGGGGGACAACGGTAAACCGGCTGCTGGTAATTCGAGCGTTAGGCGAAGCTCTACTACGATGTTCCAACGATAAGCGGAATTTCATATGCGTACGAAACGTGTATCCTCGTCGTTTCCAACGACGCGACGACCACTGGTCGATACGATTTGTCCGCGTTACGTTGCGAGATCGAGCCGATCGACGCTCTTTGCCGCTTAGAAAAAATAAAATTTCCCGTTCGCTGGAGCAGCAAAGACGCGATTAACCGAGTGTATCTCGCGGACTAATGTTTGTCGCGTCGCGTCGCGTCGTTCGGAAGCGGAAGCTAAACGAACGAGAAAGGAAAAGGAGGAGGAGGAGGAGGAGGACGACGACGACGACAACGACCATGATAACGATTACGATTACGATAACGATCACATCGAACTTTCTACGATCGCTACGATACTTCTACGTCGATAAACTTTCCTACTGTAGGAGCATACGTAGATACGTTAATTGATCGTGTTTCGTTTTCCATCGTAATCGTCGAACGATTTCGAATGGAAAACGAGCAACGTCCTAAAGACAGACTACAGAGACCCGTCGCGCAGTTTGACGAAGATGAGACGTCGCTTCTCTTTCGATCGCGAAAAAAGCGTGCGTTCGTGGGTCACAGCTACGGCTAAGTAGTTAGGAGGGACCGTGATATCGGACGTACGTGTTCACTCGAACTGCTGAATCTACGAATCCATCTAAATCGGCTACTCGAAACGAAGCGAACACATATCGAAGACGTGGCGAGGACGAGAACGCGTCTACGGCGGTTTCTGCGAGCGAGTATTTATCGTGTATTTCTAACGGTCGAGAATCGACCCGAGGCTTTTTCCTCGCGGCGACGCGACTCGATCGCGTGAACGAGTTCGACGAACGATAGGAAAATTTCTCGAGTCGTTTCCAAGTCGACGACCACGCTACGAGCGAATAATAAACGTTTACGAACGATCTGGACTACGGCTAACGACTAGAATCGGCTACGCGAAACGCGCGCTACGTTTCGTCGGTGAATCGTTTACAACGTCGAGCGAACTAGCGGAAGGCTCGTCCGTCGAAAGGCGTTTAGCTCGCAAGCTGTTTTCGTAACGGCTCTCTGGCCGGTGATTCGGCGGAAAAGTTGTTAGGAAAAACAACTTGCGAACAGCGAAAGGAAGAACCGGCAATCTGGGACGGAAGAAGGATGAAGCGATCAAGAGGAAAGACGTTTAGCGGCGAATCGCGAGAAATCGCTTAACCCTGTAACGCGTAACAGCACTGGAGACTAAATGGCGGAAACTCGTTTTGGCGCGAGGTTGCTGCCAGCTCGGCTCAAACCATGATCGATCAACGAACAAACGCAACGACAAGGAAAAGCCGGACGGCGGCGGCGGGCGCGAAATAGATAGGAAAGAAATGCGCGGATCGCTCGAAGGAGCGCTATGCTGCGCGAGAAATCGATCATCGAGAGCTACGGTACACCGAAGCTTCTTTTGGCACGCGGCTTCCTCGGATCGCCGAACGGTGGTCGGCCATCTTCGGAACGTATCTTACATCTACGTATATACGCGTCGTTCGTATTTGGCATTAAATAGAGTGTGTTGAGCAAAGCCGAAGGTACAAAAATTCTTTTGTTTGGATCGCGACCGCGAAGAAGAGTACTTCGCAACGCGAACATAGTGATTTCGATCGGTCGCTCGTCCTACTCGACTTTCGACATCGAACGACGAGCGAGATCGAAACGAATTTCGCTTGGACAGAGACGCGTCGTGTAACGGCCGCGTATCGCTACTCGTTAACAAAAATAAGTATCGCGTCGATCTTGCGCCGATACACGACGATCCCAGGACGATACCAGGACGATACCAGGACGATACCAGGACGACGATTCCAGGGCGAGGCGAAAGGATGCCCTAAAAGCGCGCGCGGTTAGAACTCGGAAAAGAAACGGTTCGCGTATACGAGCGAGTTAAGCTGTTCCCGTTCGCGATCGGTCCGCGATCGGATTTACCTCGCGAACATCGATGGAACCGTTTCCGAAATTGCGCCAGCGAGAAGCAGCGCGAACCGCGAAACAAAGGCGGACAGCAAGATGCGCGTTTATCGCCTGCGAGATTAACGACCACTTACGTGCTAATACTTTGGAACGACGGTTCTCTCGATCACCGTCCTTTTACGTTCTCGACTTTGGCATCGTTCGTCTCTAGTTAAAAACTACTTAATTCGATAAATAAGTTAAACGCTACTTTTGGACGTTTCGCTTTTGCTTTTTCGTTCGCGCGCCTAGTTTCTCGGCGTTCCGCGCGGCTCCTGTTCGCCGCGTTCTTATCGACTTATCGTTTCGTCGATTTCGGAAAACCGAAACTCGTGCACGGACCTGGACGATCTCTCTACTCTCTTTTCCCTTTTTCCTCTTTGTCGAGGTGCGTCGAATTCTTTTCGTCGAATTGCCTCCGTCGAAAGAGAAAAAGATCGATCAGAGATTTAGCGGGCACGCGAATCGATCGACACCCCTTTCGTTTTACGTGTAGTGTTCGCAATCCCCACACTCGGAGAGCGTGGGTGTGGACGGGCACTAGGTGGGATTCGAATCCTCGTAGGCCTTTTCGTAGTCCCGCCGACGAATCACCGCGAAGTGAGTCATCTGGAAGGAGTTGGTCTTCTTACAGCCACGCTCCAACGTACCCGTCATGCTGTAGCCCATGTTGAAGTCGCTCGACGACACGTTCGACGTCAGGTACAACTGTCGACACGAATAAGAACAAAAAGCGGTCCACCTTCGAATAAGCATAACGCGTTTCAACGGTCAACGATCGCTATCATTCCCGACGGACGATTCTCTTCTGGATTTAACTTTACTCGCGTTTAATTATCACAGTCTTTCGCGCGTTCGCTTTATCGGCGAGTAGGAGAATTTCGAGGACGCGATACGGCGAGATAGACGAGGATCGAATTCGAAAGGTACCTTGAAATCGGGATCGGTCGTCATCCTTTTAAAAGAGCCGACTATGTAAAGCGTGCCCGTTCCTGTGTCCACCATTTTCGCTTGAGTGCTGTACCTGCAACAGCAATTAATTCGATGAGTAAAGCACTCGGAGAACGACGACGCGACGCGACAAAATGAAAAACGCGGTTTAAACCGCTGCAAATTTCACGAGTTTATTAACGGGGCTCGTGATTTTTGCGATTTTGTAATTTTTGCGACGTTGTTTGTCGGAAAGGCGCGATCGAGGTATCTATATTTAGTCGAGTGAATCGGTAATACGATTACGAGCATTCGCGAGCGGACGATAAGGGAAAAAGGTTGTATCGCGGAATGAAAGAAGAGAACGTCGGCGACGAGAAAACGATTCAAGAATAATTAATAATAGGAGAGAAGCGAGAGAGTAGGTTGGAGCGAAGGCTGGAGCATTTTTGGAAGCAAAAGGATCGGACGGGGCTGATGGGTGAAGGTGAGCGAGGAACGGGTAACGAGCGGTCGAGAAGAAGAGAGAGGAAGCAGAAGAGGGCGCGACTCTCCCCGGTGACTCGAGGGGCTTATTCCGGCGGCCGCTTCAACCGGCGACGATCATTAAAAGTTTAAACGCTCTCCATTCAAGTGCGGCGGATCCAACACTCGGTTTAAAATCCACCGTGGCTGCTGGTGCTTTGACTTTTCCACCGGCCCTCGATTCGCTTCACAAAGGAAACTTTTAACCGAAGCACCCGACTCGACGTTCGACCTGGTCTCGGCACGCTGCATCTACGCGCTTCGATTGTCCCTCGCGCTCTGTGCCGCGAGATCGCTATCCTTTCTTTCCTTTCCGCCTTTTACTTTTTCTTCGAGCTCGATTTCTCTATCGGAGATCGACGCGACCGACGAACAGAGATCGTTCGAACGATGCGGGTTGCCAATTTCGAATTACGAGTTTCGACGACGAACCGACGAACGATAGAGTCGTCGCTCGTCGACGAATCGTTCCTCGAAGCGGAAACGGTGTCGCTTTGACCGGTGTCGCGTGCGAGCGTGGTCCGAGCTCGCAAACAGTCGCGTATTTACGTTGCGGTGCGGTGGGAAAGTTCGAACGGGAGCCACTCCTAAATGGAATATTTAGGAAAGTTTGCGAGACCGCGATCTAGGGGTGGAGAAAACCGAAATCGATGCTACGAACAACGAAACGGTGGCTTTTTTTCGAGACAAAAAAGTTGCCGCGAACGCGAAAACGCGTCCCTTGGACAACTGATTCGGAGTAACCGCCGTTAAGAAGAAACTTTGGCCAGTTACGTTCGCCAGGCGGTTTATAGGCATATTCCGTCCACGTAATCCGAAAGCGCGAACTTCTATCCGCGAAAGGAATACTCGAGGAACACTCGACGAGACGCGTCTCGCGAGAGAAATATCGCGCCGCGACGATACTCGATGGACACTTACCTCCTCGTGCCAGCAACTTCGACCACTTTGCATCGACTTCGACTCCACCAGAACGGTGTCAAAGTCCAGTAGGAACTGCTCGCGCTTCTCGCCCAACCCTCTTCCGGGAACAGAAGCACCTGCGACACACAGAAACGGTGACGTTCGGTGATGTTCGCGACTAGTAATCGTCTATCAGTGAAATAACGATGATTCGTCGGAGATCTCGACTAGAAATTTTTGAGAACACGTTCTTCGAATCGCTAGAATCGCGTTGATCGCCTATTCCGAATAGGAAAAGCTACGATAAGTAGCTAGTATTTTGTACGTATCCGCTTTCGTACGGATACGCTCGATTCGAATTGGAAGAGGGATCCGATCGGCAATGCCGTTCCTGCGTTCGTGTACTTTGCCTACCCTACGCACCTCGGATATACCGGTTAATCCGATAATCCGTTGTTTCGCTCCATTGCCCCGTCGATCGCTCTATTCTTGTCTCCTCTTCGACGCTACCGGCGTCATCGTCGACGTCTCCCGCCACTGGTTACCCTTTCTTTCCAGTCGCGCCTGTTCTACCTATTCGCACCCTTCCCTCCTACGGTTGATTCTTGTTCTCGGTAGCTGTCAACCACCGAGTCGACGCTGACGAATCGAACGAAATTCCTCGAATCGAGTAAACGATCGGAACGTCCGGAGCCTATACCGATTCGAACGCGTGTACGCTGGCTGTCTCGCGAGAAAGTTTCGCGAACGCGGAAACCGTTTCTGGACGGAAAGAGGCTGGACAGTTTCACGGTGAAAAGTTTGAGAGATTACGAAGGTGCCCCGAGCGAAATTTCAACAAAAATGTCGCAAGCGGTAAAGAATTTTCTCGAGAAATTTCTCGTTTAGTAATTTCTTTGTCTTTTACGTTGGCGAGCAACGAAAGCCCAAGTGGTCGGGTTCCCAAGGACAAAGCACCGAGTATTTTCTGGGTTAGTTGCCCGAGAAAACGGTAGCGCGACGGTACGATACCCTTCCAGACAATAAATATATGTACCCTTATGTTTATACATAGCATGCGCGGCAGCTATGTACGAGTTAGATTAAATCCGACTCTGTACGAAATCCCAGAAATCACGGCACCTACCGATCCGTGCGACGCGACGCCACGGTCAGCGATACTTTACACCTGTCACGCTACGAACCTAATTAGACGCGACGGGCTTAACCTCGCACGCGCCACCAACAGCCGTTCAACGAAACGACCGACCTATTCTCCTTTCGGTACAGCGTGTAAGCTGCTAGGGATTTCGCGACGCTAATTAAATCTTGACGCGACGTGAGGCGACGCGAGGCGACGCGACGCGACTCGTTAACGCGTTATCCGTATACGCGGTCGTTACGAATCGAAACGTTCGATTTAACGATGTGCCTCGATTCGTTGCTCGGAATTTCAATCGAAACATAGAAGAACGCGTACGAAAACTCGTCTGGCACGAATCTTTCCAGGAGCTCCGCGATAGTTGTTCTCTGCTCGATGTAATAGACTCCGCTCGTTAGATTCGCTCGGCTACTTTTCGTTCGAAGGTGGTTCGTCGGTGGTGGATAGACGGTCGCGGCGTGTGCGGTTTGGCTCGATTCCGATCGATCCCTTTGTCAACGAGCTCCTTCGAAATTGAAGCGGTCCCCTCCATCCGTTTTCTTCCATACAGTTTCTTTCGTTCCGCGATCCAAACAATTACTTTGTATAACTCCCCATTCGTTTCGATCGCGTTCTCGTTAACGTTGTTTTAAGCCACTATCCGATCGAGAATAATCGTAAGGAGAAGAAGAACCGCGAATACGAAACGAAAGAGGAGGAAGGAGGAAAACGGAAGCGGTCGGTCGATCGTACGGCTTGACCGTGATTCGATCGTTTACTCGTGAAAGGGTTGCGAAAAGTAGATCCGGTTAAGGATATAGCGGGTAACGGATAACGGGAAACGGGAGAAGAGATAGGGGAACGGGGTGACGGGTGACGAGTGACAGGAAACGTGCCGCGGGTCAGAGTAGGCGGGAGACGGAAGCGGAGGTTGGGAGCATCGTAGGGTTGAAGCGCGGTGTAGTAGGGACTTAAACAAAAGAGGGTCGTTAGAAACAAGTGGCGCCGATTAAAAACGCCGACGCCACTCATCGACAAACACGCCGCGTTACTCTTCGACTTTGCTTTTCTTCCTTCCCGATAACGTTTCATTTTCCACGTAGTCTTTTTTCGTCGTTTTAACTTAACGGATCGATCGATCGATGTTTTCGTACGACGAGGCGCTACGAAAAGCATCTCTCCAACGAGATTCGCGATCGATCGGGGATCGAGAACAGCGATCGTTGACGAATAAACTTTTTGCTCATAGTGTACGATCACGGTAGGTAGACTCGGACGATGGTCGAGAAAAAAAGGTGTTGCCGATTATTACGATAAGAACGACGCGAGAAAAAGCGAGAAAGGAGGAAGAAAGCGTAGGATTGATCAGGGTGGAGGAAGGGCGGCGAACGGGCAAAGTCGGGCAAAGAGGGCGTACCGAGAGAAAGAGAGAAAGAGAGAAAGAGAGAGAGAGAAAGAGAGAGAGAGAGCTCGAGGTCGAGTAATCGCGTGACTCGTGAGACTGGGTCGAGGGACGTCGCGAAAGGTCTATCGTAGCACCGCGGCCGTAACGTCCTGCGACCTACATCAACGAAAGCGCGAGGATACATTATTACTATCATCGGAAAGCAAAGCTCCGATGGTGCGACGGCCGTAGGGTGTTTCAGGGTCGGTTGCCATGGCAATGCGCTGGGACAGCCACGGGGTGCAGCCTGGAATATCCACCCTCTTGCCTCTTTTCCGCGATTCTCCCTGCTTCCCCCTACGTTCGCCTCCCTCTTCGCTTCTTCCTCGTCCGTTTCCCTTCTACCCCTTTCCTACGTGCCACATCCTTTCCACCACCCACGATCCCCTATACCTCCTCTTCTGGCCTCTCGCTCTCTCTAGTTCCCGTTACCGTTCCCGTTCCCGTTCCCGTTACCGTTACCGTTCCTGCTCCTGCCGTTACTCCGAGTTTTCGAACCCTCTCCCACTCTCGTCCTTTTCCAAAGGCGTCTTCTCTCTCTCGCGTCGCTATCGTTCGGCCGATGGACTTGCTCCTCTTCCGTTGCTTTCTCTCGCAGGGCGCCGCACCGTGCCGCACCGCGCCGCCTCTGTTCCGACGTCTCCGCTGCTCCGTCTAATCGCGCTACTCGCGTGCGCTTTATTTCGTCGGATCGGATTTTATCGGCTCGCGCTTTCGTCGCGTTGCCTCGTCGCGTTGTCGCGATCGATGACGCGTGGCTGACGCACACGTTGGAACGGAAGAAACGTACACGAGTGGCCGACTGGGGCGCGGAAAACACCGTAACGACGCGGTAACTTTGGGAATTTCTGTCCGAAGGAAAGAACGCTTTTTCTCTCGCTCTCTTCTTTCGTTGATTCGCGCGCGGTTCGTACCGGGGAAGGGCAAACGAAACCTTTTCATTCGGATATCTTTAATCGCGCCGACACAAAGAATGTCTGGCTCGCTGAAAGTCGGAAGCGTTTCGTCCCAAACTATTCGACGGGATAGACGGAAGCTGCTTCACCCTCGAGACTGCCGAGGCCGTTGGAACGCGTTCGCGCGTCGGTATCTTTTCTTCTCGAAATAACGTCAACGAAAATGTCGACGACGTTGATTCCGCCTGACCGAGCTAGGAGAAACGATAAAACGCGAGAAACCGAGTAAACGTTTACCCGATAGAACTACCGTTTAATACGGGCGAACAACGAATAATCGTAATCGTTAACGCGTTCCGAACCGAAGTAAAGGTAGCTCGAGAAGAGAAACGTCGATAGGCGTCCGTACGCGTCGTAGGTAGAATCGACTAGGTAAGCTTTTTTTTCGGAGGTTCGATGCAACGTTTTACCGGCGATCGGAGTATCTCGTCGCGAGGATTCTGCGTGGAACGGCAATTTTCTTTTCCCTCCGGTTATCGAAGAAGAATTCGATTCGACCGTGCGAAACGAGATTCGCGTCCCCTTCGCGAAAGAAGGGGGAATTCGACGCGGAGAAGAAGGCTAATAAATGGCCAGAATGAATAATAACTCGGTTATTGAAAGAAAATTCCGACCGATACGAGTTCTGAAAGTTGGAGGCATTAGCCCAGTTCCACGAGCTACGCGGATAAGGCATCGACTCGCTTCTCCTTCTCTCAGCCCCTTTTCTCTCCTCTTTCTCCTCTCGACCACCCAGTCTCGACCCTCTTTTGCCTTTCGTCTTCGGAGTTCTCCGACTATACGCTTTGGCTGCCGTTACCGACGTCCCAACCTATCCTCCGTGTGCTTGCCTTCGAGCCACGTCCGCATAATGGCTATTCAGATAGCGAATCGATTTATTTCCCCGGGGGCTTTAGGATACTTGGAACCTCTCTCCGCGTGAACTTGGAACGGTTCCGACGTTCTTCTTCTTCTTCTTATTCTTCTTCTTCTTCTTTCGTTCGGCAATATCCCGAAAGTTATCGAACGTCGCGCAGGACATTCGTCGCGTACGGTCACCGCGAACGATCGTTTCGACCATGTTCCGGTTAATCCCGATAATCTTGGGAGAAACTGTGCCCGTACGTAACCGATCTTTTCTCGATTCTCCGAATGTTCGACGGTAAAAGAGGATTCGGAAGAAAAGAAGCGGAACTTCTCGTGGACGCGGCTCGTGAATCGTACGCGAATAAAATTAAGCGAGTCTTACCTTGTTCGGATAGCCGTTGTATCTGAGGAGCTTCTTGCAGCATTTGCCGCGATTTTCGTAATAAAACATCTGGACCATCTCTGCGCGATCGGTCGCGGCACTGACGGTGAACGGCGCACCGTCGTTTCCGAAACTCCTCGACGAGGAGGCCGATTGTTGTTGAACCGATGATTCTCGGCGGCCGAGCGGCACGCACGGACACCACCCCGAGACCATCACACCGATCGACCCGGATCAACCCTGATCTACCCTTTCCACCTACCACGATCCTTTCCGCTTCCAATCGATCTCGCTTCTCATTCTTTCTTCTTCCTCCGACTCGCTGTATCCCTCGGCTCTTTAACTTTACACGTTAGCGGTTAGCTCGGTTCGAACAATTTTTCACCGTTTTTTCGCTACTCTCTTCTTTCTCCTCGACAAATACCTCGATAAATACCTCGACAAATACCTCGACAAATAACTCGGTTTCCTCCGTTTCCGGCGATGCCTGACTCGTTGTCCTCGACGTCGTCGCAACGTTGAAATTACGTTGCTTTCGACGAGATTATCGATCCTCGACGGCTCGGTCACGATTCTCAGACCCGACCTGAAAAAAATATCGAACGTCGATCGGCGTCAGAGTCGATTCGGTCCCGAGGTTAACGAGCAACGAGCTACGCGCGCGCGAATTTCCTTGAATAATCGCGTCTCTCGATTTCTCGGGTACAGCCAAAGCTCTCCTCGAACCGAAAACGAATTTGGCAAAATTTTTTCGGTCGATCGTACGGCGATCCGAACGCGTCGAATTAATATCGACGTTCGACTAATAAATCGATTATCTCGCGGCCCCTTCCGGCGAACAATTTTCCTAGGCGGTGCGCGTACCGTCGGCAAACGCTAAAAAAACAACGCTCGGATTTGCAATTCATGAGAGGAACCGACGGTATTTGTCGGAGGCAACGATTTTTGCGGAATTCGCTACGCGACCTAGTTCGAGCGCGACACCGCGCGAGTCCTTCGTATTTTCCTCTACGTTCTCAGTTTTCGGCTAAGAACTTCTACTCGAGTACGCGTAGCGCGTAACGATCGCGATCGAAAGCACGGAAGTAGAAAGATCGAAATCGGTAAATTTATCGGATGTAACGATCGAGAGGAGGATTATTCGTTCGAACGAGAAGGCGCGCGCGAGCGATAGGACGCGTCTAAAGGCGAAATCGATCGTTCGATGGGCCGATATCGATCGATTCTCGCAGTCGACGTCCTCTTCGAGCGAAACGATTCGAGCGTTGACCAACCGCAAAAAACCGCCGATGCGTTTTATACGGAGCTCTCGATAGAGGATGACCGACTGGACCGAACTGGACCGTCGATGCGTCCAAGGGTCAGAGGGTCAGAGGGGAAGGGGGATGCGGCTAATGGAAACCGCAGCTACGGCGAACTCTCGGAAAATCGGACGGAAACTCGCGCTTCTGACCGATCCGTACGCGTTACCAGATCCACCGTTACCAGATACGGTAAACCGGTATCGAACGATGCGGTTTTATTCCGCGGCACGCTGAATCGAACCTCGCCGCTCGATCTCGACGAGTCATCGTCCCGCGTTGCTCTATCGTTTCTGCGCGAATCCGAATGGAAACGCGTTTTACCTTTTCCTTCTCTACTCTTTGCTTATCGAGCTAATTACTCTGCGAGTCCGATCTCCTGGAATATTCTATTTCGTCCGTCGTTCGTTCGATCCACGCGCTACGAGAAGAATAGAACGCGATAGCCGGAAAAGTAAATTTCGAACTCGATAAACGTTACGTAGGAGTCGAGGACGGTAAAGTCTGTTTCGAAGGTGTCCGAGAAAATTTCGAATCGCGAGAACGTTAGTCGCGCCCGAAGGAAATCGGAAAATTTTCACCGAGAATGGTAAAATGATAGAAAACGTAAAAACGTCCAAGTTGTAGGAAAGATGCGGTAAACGCGTAAAGAAATTTCGTCGTAGAAATCGAACGGAACATGCTTTGGATATATGTACGGTGGCGCGTAATCGCGATGTTAAGTTGTAAAAGCGCGGTCTCGAGTCGTTCTACGAGCTAACGTCAGATTGGATAGGATCGTTGACGGGGTAAAGCAGCTGCTAAGAAACGCGAATCGGTGAACGTTAACGCGAAAAGAATCGCGCGTAAACGTGAGAGCATCGCTCACGCAGAAGACGTTTCCGAGGACGAGGAAAGCGTCGTCGAGCGTGCGTGCGGCGTGCGATAAGAGAAAAAACTCGAGATCGAACGAACGTACCTCGATTCGAAGGCGGTCGATGCGCGGCTGACCAACGAGTCCGTGACGATCGGTCCATGGCCGCGTAATACGCTGCCGTTTTTCCGGCGGATCCACTTTCAGATAGTCCGGTTCGCGTGAACCGCGCGAACGACGGGAGCCATGAGAAGGGAAATAGGAGACGCGAAGGCGAAAAGGGTCGAAGGCGAGGGATCGAAGGAGAAACTGTAAGGAATCGTAAGGTGGGGGAGAAGAGAAGGAAAACGCGACCGAGCGGATAGGAAAGGGGCTAAAAGACGAAAGAGACGAATAGTCGGTAGAGAGAGGTAGAGAGAGGTAGAGAGAGGTAGAGAGAGGTCGAGAGAGGCGTAGAGAGAAGAGCGATCGTTGGGAGGGAAAGCGAACGGATTCGAGGAAATTCTGGCGAAACCGACGTGTTCTCGATTCGAGGGGAGAAAAGCAGCGGAGTAACGAGTAAAGTAAGAGCGAAACGAGATTAAATCGAAAGCGAGAAAATGTCGCGTTCGAGACGGCGCGGCGAGCGAACGCGAACTAAAGGGTACACGGGCTCGTCGGCTCGTCGCGCTCGACGTCGCGCTCGACGACGAGCGGCGCTTTCTTCCCCTCGACGGCGCAGGACAGACTGACGATTCGCCACCCGCCGACCGTTCCATCGCCGAACCCTTCACCCCTCTTTATCCCTCTTTCCCTTCCCGGCAACCCCTTTCCCCTTTCACCCGCTATCGCCGCCACCGCCACCACCACCACCACCACCACCACCACCGCCATCATCCTCGCCACCTCCGTTCCTCCTTCCCTACATCCCTTGCTGCTACTCTTCTTCTCCCTCTGTTCGCCTCCAGCACGCGTGCCTTCCTTCGCTACTTCCGTCCTTCCGTTCTCTCCTTTCATCGTTTTGTCTTTCCTTTCGACGAAGCCGAATTCCTCGAACCCTCGGACCGGATTCCCCGTCGGACAGACGATGATCCGCGATACCGATCCGTTCCTGTACGTCTTCCCGAACGATCGAATCGTCTGCGCCTTCTTTCCGGAGCTCCGAGTCGATGCCTCTTTTGCGAGTACATAATAATTTGGGTAAAACCGCGCGTTAACGGAGAGGAACGCGTTGCGAAATAATCGTTCGCGGTCCATGCGCGATACGAAGTCGCGCACGCGCTTCCCGTAAATATCGTCGATTTAGCCGAGCCGTTCTTCTTAATCCTTTCCGAGCTTGCGATTGTCGTCGTTATCGACTTTCGAACGAGATCGGTCCAGTTCGTTTCGAGAAAACGTAACCGTACGTAACCGACAAATAGTCTAGAAAATTGCGCGAGTCTCGAAAGCTCGGTAGCCGGCGAGACGAAAGTTTCCCGCTAAGCTCGGTTTCGTCGCGTTTCTATCTTTAGCCGCGCTCGAGGACAGGGGACGAACGTGCCGCGCAAAGAATATTTCAATCGTCGTCCATTGTCCGTGATCGGGGCTCGTCTCGATCGAACGACTAAACTCGATTAATTCGATTCGACGGAAACGTAATTCCAACGACTCAACCGCGGGAACTCGTCGTCGATAAGTGGCGTTGGAAATTAGTCGAAGCCGCGAAAAGGCGTGATTAACGACGATGCGAGGAGAACGATCGCGACAAGGACGCGCGACGCGATCGATGGATATCGCGGAAATAAAAGGTAGATTTCTTCGATGTACGAGAGACGAAACGCCAACTCGCATTCGACGATCCGACTCGAAAGCACCGACGCGTTAAATTGCCAGCCATCCTCTCGTTCCTCCCGTTACGTTCGCGCGATACAACAGCTAAACAGAATTTTGCGTCGCGTACGCTCTTCGTAGTTTCTTTGGCGGTTCCGCCGATCGAAATTCGCCGAACGAAAATCGATGAGCCGCGAGCGCGTTCGTTCCCGACTATTTTATCGAGAATGCCACGCACACGTACCCGCGTCGATACAATTTCGAAACGCGTAAAACGTTTCCTTCATTAAATCGTCATTGTGAAGCTACCTGTTGCGACGCGCAGGCAGCTGGCCAATCGGTTCACCGCACCGGATGCGATCGACGACCAATTACGATCAGTTTGTAAAATTAGCGATTTTTGCGGTTAACCGTGCGTGTGCCGTGTTTCCGCTTTCGAAAGAAAGACTTATCACCGAAAGAAAAAGAAAGGTTTATCACCGACTCGAATTATTTCGGTTTCCGACGAATCGAACGAGACCGAGGGTAGAGAGAGAGAGAACTAGGTATTCGTTCGTGCTCGAAAACGAGACCCTAACGAACCTATTTACATTCGATAATTAAACGAACGCCTACGCAACGAAGCGTGTGCGCGCGGCCACTTGAAAACAAAACGGCGCCCCCGGCACCGCGCGAAGCGGCGCGACGCGACTCTCTCGTCTGCCTCGATTAATAGTACAGCTTTAAAAGCCTCGTCTACTCGCGCCGTTGTCTTAGAAGTTTGAACGAGCGTTACGAGTCTGAACCCTTTGGCAGAACGTACAAAGTACCAACGACATTGTCTTGGCATAGTTTTTACCGGAAGCCCCGCCGTACGCGCGTCGCCGTTTCTCCGACAATCGGCGACGATCGATGAAACGACGTCGAGAAGAAAAAAATGAAATTCTTTTAAAAATTAAAAGAATTAAGAACGATCGATTCGGCTGCGAGGAAGATTCGTCGAATTACGAGGAGCTCGGAACTGTAAGGAGGAGAGGGAGACGCGTAAATCGGTTGCATCGGCAAACGAATAAACCGGAGAACGGAAGAAGAAGATAAAGACGGGGGAATATCTCGTCGGGCCGAGCGAGACGTAACGCGGCGATGGAACGGGATTGGCCGTGTTCCAGATTTCCCTAAAATCCCCGCGGGAAAGCTATTTGCCAAAGTTATAACGGGCCGTAGGGTCGATACTCGGTTTCGCCGAGGATATAAGCGGATTTTTTTGCACGCGCGATAATTGAAGCGCGCTCATTGTTTCTCGACCCCTTTCTCGACCCCTTTATCTGCCGTGCCTTTCATCGGCCGGCTTTTTCGAAAACACCGGCTGGCAGGCTGCGCGAAAAACGACCACGTTACGTTGATGGATAAACAGACGGCATAATGGTGTCTGCGATTTCGAGCATTGTTTCAATTTCTATTCGCGCACGTTTGTACCCGCTCTATACGTATACAGGATAGCAATTTGGTTGCTCGATAGACCGTACGTAACTCGAACGGTGCTTCTGTCGATTAATAAAATACGCTCCGTTCTCTGCATTAGCGCCTACCCTGTGCCTCGCGGCCTCTCCTCCCCTCCCTGCCCCTTTAGTTTCGCCGTCCTGTCTTCTTAATCGGTTTTGAGGATAACCAAGAAATCGCCGTTATCGAATTCGCGCCCATCTTCGACTGCTTCCGTCTAATCGAATTCCAGTGGTTGGCCAGTTGCGCGTTCTCCGTTCGGACTTCGAAAACGATCTCTTCTTCTTCCTTCTTCTTTACAGAATTTCCTCCAACTTTCTCCTTCCCTTGCCTGCGCTCTTTGCTAGAACGAGACGTAGAAGGAGTCGTTGCGCGTCCGAGTTTTCTCCGTAGCTGTCTCCGTTTTCTGCGATAACGGATATCTTGGATTCGAATGAACGTCAACGACGATAGCTTTGTTCGCAAACTTTCCGCGCAAAGTTTAAAAAAAAAAAATGGCTAAACTCTCGCCTGTACGAAAAGCGCGAAATTATTTCGATGCCGCGATTAAGACCCTATCTCGCGAGAGGCCGCCGCTCGCGTCGGGGGTCGGAAGCGAAAGCTCGGCACGCTCCACTAGTACTTTGGCCTACTCCGTTCGGAGGAACCGCGCCGCTTCGAAACCGATCGCGATAACGAAAGTTTTGCGATCGATTACGCCGAAATTACCCTTTATTCCCTGGTTCGCGTCTCCGTCGAACCGTTCCGTTCCATTCCACGCGCGATTTATTGATCCACGCACAATTCCACCTCGACCGTCGACTCCGACTCGACTCTGTCAGTGACGCTCAGCTACTCGCCGATACTCGCTCGCTCCGTTCAACGCCTATTCGACACGTCTCTAATAGCTGCTCTCGAGGAATCGCTCGCGGAATCGCTCGCGGAAAAAGAATCCAGCCGTCAGCGCACAAATTACGATTTGCGGTTCGCGAACTTAGCCGCGGTCGATCGATTTCCGTTGTTTTCGGCCCGATCGGTCGCGAACTTTGTCGGAAAGTTTGCTCGAGCGAGATATCGCGCTCGCGATACCGACAGAAAGAAACGAGAAACCGATTGGTTTTATTAGTCATAATTATAACTAGGCGTTTCCAGCACACGTTCGAATATCGATTCGCGCCGTTCACTGCGGTAATGGAATCTCGAAAGGTTGGCAACTAGGCTTTGAAGCGTCGGCTGGTTCGGACTATCTTCTATACCGCTTCCGGTTCGCGCTTCGCTTTCTACGTTTTCCCATGCACGAGCAAAGTCGCTACGATTAACTTCCAAGTTCCTCAGACTTGTCGTTTTCTCTCCCTCTTTGTCTTTTCTTTCTCTCTCTCTTTCCATTGAAATTAAGGAAAACGTGGAACTCGGAGAGAAAAAGTGACGAAGAAAGAATGGTCGGATAGACGTCGGATAATCGACGCGAGCGTTCCGATCGAGAGAAAATATGTTTTTATCGAGATGGAAATCGTTGTAGGCGTCCACTATTATTCGTACGCGATATTCGGGTGAAATCGGTGCGTGTGCGCGATAGAAAAACGAATCACGAATGAGAACGGATAAGCGATGTTTTCCGCGTTTCGTCTCACCGAGCCGTCATCGGCATTCGCCGTTGATCTCGATTCGAGAGTCGTCCACCTTGATTCGCGACACGCCCACCTGCGTATCGCGCGAAACACGACTGTTCGATAGCGGCTATCGTCTCGAACGATTGTCTCGAGCACCGACGATCCTCCTACCGGCTACCGAACGTTGCGTCGTTCGCGTCCTTCGGCCTATCGCGATTCGGTTAAATCGATCACCGAGAAACTGAAATTAATGGAAATGTTTGTAAAAATTTTCCGAGGGATCAGGAAATCAAGCGGGGAACGTTCGACGTTTCGCGTAGTAAAGTTTACCGAGTAAACGAACATTTCTATGGCGCGCTCGTTCCTCGGAGAATTATTCGCGTCAACGTCGTCGAAAGAATCGAATTCGAGATGTTACTCCTAAAACTTTTTCATCGGGGCATCATGGAGCGGTCGAAAATTAGCTTCTGGAGTCGCGCGTTCTTTCGAGAGAAAGCGCGTTTAAGAATGAATCTTCTTCTCCTTTAAGAATGAAGTTTATCTTTCGTTTTCGTATCCGACGCGCTCACGCGACGAGTCAGCGAAACGAAATTGATACCGTACCTTTTGTACGCTCGCATTTTCTATCGGTTCTGGACAAATTTCATCTTCTCGTTTAACAAGGGAACGCTATTAAGGGAGTACGCGTCGAAACGAAATCGAAGCGCGAAGTCTAGAAATCGTACTCCCGATATCGGATCGAGCGATCTATCGAAATTTTTATTCGTATTTTCGAATCGAGATCAACTGGAGTAACACGCAAACACGACAAAGGAATTCGCTACTTTCTACCTTAAAATCCGTCAAATGTAACGAATAAATAAATAAAAATAACGTAGCTGTAGGAGTAGAAACCGGAAGGACGTAATCGTTTGGCGAGCTGCCTGACTCCCCGAGCTTGTACATTATTGTCCGAGTCCGTTACCGTTTCGTACGTAACGCGGCTCGTTGCGAGATTAACGATTCGTCGATTAGCATCGCTAACGCGCTATTTATGAAAGCGATCGTGCGATCTCGTTGAAACGACCGTAGCCCTTTCGAGTCGAAATCCGAGAAAAATTAAAGGCGAACCGTTACCGACATTTTCGGCTACCTTTTCTTTATTCGGAATCTATTAAGTTTTCTACGGTGTTTGCCATGGACGTGACTCGATACCTGCTCTTAGTTCGCTTTCTTTTCCAGCTTCCCTTTTATTGCTCCGCTTGCCTCGATACCGTGTAACGCGTTTCAGATCTTCCCGTCCAACGCAAAACCTTCTATTTCTGTTTCCGTTTTCGTTTTTCCTCAATTTTTCATACTCGTTGGAAAATGTTAAATCTCGACAGGAAAGAGATTTCCAATCAAAGCCAGAGCGTTTCGTTCGAACGAACGGATAGAATAGATTATTCGACGAAAGCACGTAAACTGGACTCTCCAGGGACGATCGTGATCTCGAAGCGCGATTCGATCGGAACGAGTTGCCCGATCGCTTTCGTTACGTCGCGTCGAAACGAAGAACGACGCGACGTTTCGCGAATAGGTCAACAACCATCGAAATCTTTCGATAATTATCAAATTTAGTAATTATCGAATCGATTATTATCGCGAGATTTCATTCGACGTGGTAAGTATTTCATCGGTTTCGCGCTAAAATATCGTACGCGTTACCTTGTATTTTCCGTCGAGAAGCCGGATACGCATTTCGCTCTTGAATAATAATATAATTGGACGATTCATAAAGGGTAAGTGCTCGTACTTGCGCCTATGAACAGCCCTATTATCGCCAACTATCGTCTTTGTAATGCAAAATCAATTTCCTCTTCGCCTCCCGTCGTCTCGTTCGGCATCCAGTTCGACGATTCGCTCCTCTCCTCGGCGCGCCGCGGTGCGGCGTACCGATTCAACTTCTTCTCTCCTTTAATAAATCGCTTTCGAGTTCTTTCGACAAATTAAGAATTTGGTACTTTCAGTCGTGTTTCGTAGAAATTTCGCATCGAGTAATTGTTCGTCGAAAAAGTGGGAAAAAGTCGATAAAAGAATAAACGGGAAACGAAAGCGTTCGAGAGGCGGAACGTAACGGAGGGGATGCAAAGCAACGCGAACGCAAGAAGCGAGGTAGCTATCATTTTCCTTGTCGATTTAGATCGTTCGTAAATCTTCTTTATATAAAGATCGCCGAAGGCTTTTCAGAGTATTTGCGGCGTTTCTTTTCGGCGAGCGGACTCGATTTATGGTGTTACGGGTCAGTTTGGTGGCGCGTATACCCAAAGGACGAGCCGTGACGAACGATTCGGCAACGCGTTTACCGGCCCTAAACGTTAAATTAACCGAAAACCATCGACAACCGCGGGGAATTCCAACGTATGTACGTAGTACGTTGTACGATACGGAAAGGTTAGATACAGGGACAGTTCGCTTCGCCTTCGTACCTTTCAGCGAACAATTTTTTCTTTTTTTATGGACAGTTTATATATTTTACGCGATTACGAATAACGTTAACGAGGAGGAACGATAAATGGTTAGACCAGGAGAATCGATGGATAAGACGAGTAAGCGATGTCCCGATGAAGCGTGGCCAAGAGGCGGTTGCTCGGGTAATAGGGAAGCTAGTATACGGTCCGTGATCCGGAACGTAGTGCCGCCTATTGGAAAATCTAGCCATTATGCGAGGCCCGGCAACTCTATCGCCGGAGTCGGCCGACCTCTCGACGGCTAAGGCCGTGCTTTATTTTGCCACTCGGGGAAGTCATCCGAGGGAAGACGGCATTTTTATTCAAATTTCATTCGATCCGTCCTCGAACTTTCCTTAGACCCATTCCACTTGGAATCGTATTACTCGCGACTTCTCCTCGTAAAATCGACCAGTTCTCTAATACCGAGACTTTGCCAATTTATTCTATTTATTCTGATCGTCTTTTCTATAAATTCGAATGTTTTGCTTTAGCTTCGTGAAAATTTTCGCTTCTCCGATACGAAACGGGAGTGTCGATGTTCGTCTCGGGTACGTACGCGGTATTTCTGTCGAAAGAAATTCTTTTCCTCGGCGTAGGCGAAACCAAGCAAATCGTTTTCGATGAAAATCAATTGTGAAACGATCGGTGTATCCAAGCGTTTACTCTTCGTTTAGCAAATACTAAAATTTCGAAGGAAAATCGCTTGGACATCGATAGCGTTCTCGAAGAAGGCGTGCCTTCGAACGATAGAGAAGAAAAAGACGAACGATCATGATTCGCGAAAGTAAACCGTTCGTTACAAAAGAAAACCAGTGTTGAATTTCTACTGGACGTCGGAGTTAGACGCGTTCGCCGCGCTATGACACGAATAGACAACACCTAAGGCGATCGCGTACACCCGTCCGATAAGAGTTTCGGGTGTCGGTTGCCAATGTCAGCGCTGAGTTATCGTCTCGTTGTTTGTCGCGAAGTCGACCCACGTTTTGCCACGGGCGTTCGCAAAGCGGAAGCAGCCAGAAGAAGCGGCTGGGTGGAACGAGGCCGAAACGAAAACGAACACTACAATCAGGAGCTGAGCTTTTGAAAGAAGAAGGGGAGAGAGCCAAAGTAATTTCATTGCTAGAAGAAAAGGAACTGCTCGTCTCCGCGACAATACTTCCACCGCGTTCGAAAATTCTCGAATACCTCTTATCGCTGACTGACTGTCTGGCTGTGTGCCTCCGAACATTCGATATCGCCTTACGTATTCGACTAAACCGCGATTTTCCTCCCGCGAACCAAAACAGTTTCGCTCTTAACGTCGCGATCCGAACAAGAGGAAAAAATGATAATGTCTAAAATACTAAAAAAGTATAGGATGACGAAAGGAAAAACCGACCCAAGACGAGAAAAGAAAAAAGGGAGGAAGGAAACGAAAGGAGTGGAACTGGCCGCGAACGTTTGTCGCGACGGCAGTTGCAGTACGAAAAGAGTTGCTAATGATTCGCTAACGAGATACGTGCTCGGTCTGTTTCATGCGGAAACGAAGGAAAAACCGAGCATTTTAAAAGCAGAAAAGGAGGAAGGGGCCAAGAGAGAGAGAAAGAAAACAGTCCTTTCCTCGAGAGTCTTCGCCTTCACCTTTTCTCTACTGCCTCTGATGAACTTCGTCTCTGTTTTCGTCTCGTTTTCCCTTGCTTCCTTTTATCTTTGTCTCGTCCTCTTATTGTTTTCGTCGCGTCCGCGGAGACTTCGTGCGTCTATCGCTACATCTTTGCATGTTAAATACATCGTTTCGGTCGTTCGTCGTAGATTCGCGATTCAGATTACGTAGTAGAAGGATCGAGCGATGTATAAAAGATACTGGAACGACTACGACGACGAAGAGATATTGTTACTCGCGCGAGCAACTATTCGAATCGTATCGAGAACCTTTACGGTTCTACGAGGAGGCATCGTCGAACGAACGGACGTAAAACGAAAGAAGAAAAGTTCCAACGACGAGAAACGAAACGGCAGCCTTTGCCGGTACGCGAGCTAGTTTTTCTCGATGCAACGACTTTTCTCTCGACCTAGACTCGTTTTATTTTCCAACCGCTTTACCTTCGAACTTTTATTTACGTGTCGGTCGGAAAAGCGTTCTCGTGTCTCGACATCGACGATACCCTCGCCTAGCTAACGCCGCGCCTACACGGCTATTCCGATCCGCCTCCGACTCCCGTGCTCGCGTTTCCATTAAAACCTTGCCAACCGAGGACCTCCGCGATTCTATCGACTCGATCTTTACCTACGAATATTCGTTGCTCGATCTGCCGACCGTGAAACTCCGCTTCGACTCGTGCATCCTGATGTCTTTCAACTTATCAATTTCATCGAGTTTTTCCAAAAAGATTCCTATCGTTATCGTTATATTATTCATTTCTATTATTAATTACTATTAGAAACAAAGCCAAAGGCAAAGAAATCGATGGAAATTTCGATGCCTCTCGACTAAATGACGAATGCCACGATGACCGATCGGTTACCATTAATATTTTCGATATTGTCCTCTCGCGGGCACTCGCGTTTCGCATTCGTCATCCATTATAACTCACGGTGCGCACGGGATCAAAGTAATTCCCTGTCAGTGACATACTTCCGCTTCTACAACGTGTCAAAGCCCTCGTTTCAAACCTATCCGTCAGTTATCAATTATCGATGCGATACCTTTTTATTATTATTACCCGAATCATTCTCGAATCTTTCCGCCTCGATAACGTACACAAATTTCCTATTTTACTCAACGTCTTACCGTTTTAAACGCCTGTCAATATCGATTGACCGTGTTAAAAATAAACGGAATAATTTCGTATCCTTGTTCTTTTCATTACGCATAATGATAAAGAACAGTCTACAACAATGTATTTAACGATGCTTATCTGGGACGAAACTATTTCTTCTCTTAGTTGTTCTTACTTTTACTATCTCTGTCTATCACCACAGAGTTTAATCTAGCCCGCTATAAAGTCTTCGATCCTGTAATTTTAAAATATTTTTTTTTTCCTTCGCCGAGAACGTAGATAAAAAACTCGCGAAATAAAGAATGCCTTCTTTTTTGCGTTCAAGTCGGATCATTGGCGACGCTAATGCTAAATAGAATGTGCACAGTCCCCGATTAAAAAAAAAAAGAGGAACCATTATAATATTAAAAACCACCGAATGCAATAAACCATTTACACTACACTTTCTTGTATTATAGATCTTGATTTTCTACGTCCCCTTATCATTTTCGTGTCGCATTCTACCGGGACGAAAGTCGACAACAGGAGTGACCGTCGAGACCAACCGAGCCAATAGACGGCGCGTCATTTTCGCAATTTTAAATATCCAAAAGAAATTTCTGTAGAAGATTTTCTTATTTAATATCGATATATGTTAAACGAGTAGATCGACGACAGAAATAAAATCTTGCAATTGTCGCAAAGATCGTAAGATAAAACGTCCTGTCAAATACTTATCAATATATGTATTTATATTTACTTTTGGATATGCATACATCATTGATAGATAGTGATCATCGTGCTTCTGCCTAAATAATCAATCGCTCTTATCGTTCGTTTGGTTTCAATCAGTCTTGCTAACGACCAATCAGAAATATGAACACGGTTTCAAACGATTACAACGTATCTGTAGGGTATTTTGTTCACCTTCACGAACAAAATAAATGGCCGTGTACTAATGAAAACTCTTTTCTTCCCTGCAATGCGACTTTATTGCACGCGATGCGACTTGACGACAGTTTTACGAGAATGAGAATGCTGGATGCTATTCTCTTTCGTATGAGCCCAGTTTACCAACTACTATAAGAATTAAAACTAATTAACCTAACTGAATCTAGTTATTTGTAAGAGGCGCTGCCGTAGACCTGCGCTGTCGGTCACTACTATAGATCTATATGTCTATGGTCGTTACATATCAGCGCCATCTATTATCGTACCTGAAAGTACAGATTTTTTTCATTTTTCGCGCGCATCATGATCAGAGCTATAAACGTTCCATGAGTACCAATCTATGCAAACTTCTCCCTAAACGCGTATTATCGTTGTAGGAAATTTTATATTAACAATTTTACAACCATGCTTCTTTATATATATACATATATATATGCTGTGTAAATATGTGCATGATCTACGCATGCTTATACGCGTATCCCTTAGTACATTGTGTACAATTATCCTTTCGGGAAACCTTCGAGTTGCAAGTTTTAAATGGTGTTCAAACTGGCATACGAGATTCAAAAGAAAGAATTGATATTATAAAGGTTAAAATAGTATTCTAGCAAAAGTGTAATAAATTTAAATAAACGATGAACGTTGCTGATGGGGTTGGATATTCACGATCAGAAGTATTCGTGCTCGTGGCAAGAGTATCGTTTATCGCTGCCGTTGGATTTTTTAGTATGAAATGGATTATGAATCAGCTTGATCCTACGAACAATGCAAAAAAGAAAGCTAGGAAAAAGGTTACACATTTTATATTTTAAAATTCTTTCTTACGTAATTCATTGTTCATGCATTAAGAAAATAACCTTACTTATTGCCTTACTGATTAACACTGTTTTGAAAAAAATCCGACACATGTAATTTTTTTCACAGGCAAGGGAACAGTTTCGGAAATTGGCCAAAACCGATAACTTATTATGGAGAGTGGACATGAATCAATTAACGGATTATGAAATGATGATAGCTAATCACATAGTTGACCCTCAAGATATCCGAGTTTCGTGGGAGAATATTGCTGGCCTTGAACACGTTATTCAAGAACTTAAAGAAACTGTTATATTACCTATACAGAGAAAAGAATTATTTGAAGATTCTCAATTAACGCAAGCACCAAAAGTATGCGGTCATATGCTATCCATCATATATATATATATATATTTGTTATTTAATACATTTAATTCAGAGCTTACATTTTATTACAAGGGTGTATTGTTGCACGGACCACCAGGTTGTGGGAAAACGATGATTGCTAAAGCAACCGCGAAGGAAACTAAAACATGCTTTATTAATCTGGATGTAAGCATTTTAACTGATAAATGGTATGGAGAGAGTCAAAAATTAACTGCTGCAGTTTTCTCGTTGGCTGTGAAACTTCAACCGTGCATAATTTTTATCGACGAAATAGGTCTGTAACGAAAAAAGAAAAAAAAAAAAAAAACAGAAAAAAATGTTAAACAAAAATCGTCGCATAATGTATGCGAGCGATATAAATTTTAGAATGTTCTGTACCGTTTGTTCTATAGATTCATTTTTAAGAGCTCGTAATTCGCAAGATCACGAAGCAACTGCGATGATGAAAGCACAGTTTATGTCTCTTTGGGATGGATTAATCACCGATCCTTCTTGCACGGTCATAGTAATGGGCGCTACCAACAGACCTCAAGACTTGGATAAAGCTATTCTTAGGCGTATGCCAGCCACTTTTCACATTGGTTTACCGGTAAATCAGATTTACATACAATCGCGTTGTTTAAGTAACGAGTATTCGCGAATGCACGACAACTCTAAATGCATTTCAGAATGAACAACAACGAATGCAAGTATTAAAATTGATATTAGAACATGAACCAATAGCAGAAAATGTGGATATTGCAAAGTTGGCTAAAATGGCCGAAGGTTTCTCAGGATCGGATTTACAAGAACTTTGTAGGAATGCATCTGTATATCGCGTTCGAGATTATTTACGGACCCACACGCAGTTAATATTTTCTTTAAATTATTAATGAATATGACAACCATTTTAGCGACTCCGTTTATAATTTATTTTCAAATTGTTATAGAGACGCGAGCGGAAATACGGACGACGAAGAATACCATGACGCTGTGCGACCTATCACGATGGAAGATCTTCTTACCTCGTATAAAAAGATGAAAACCTCTAAAATATATACGGGTACACTTAGTGCAGCCAAATTAGATTTAGATTAAAAGGAGATATTTATAATGTATTACTTAATAGTAATACGTTACTATTTTGAAAAACATAATTAGGGAAACAATTTTATAATAATATTATATAATTTTGTTTTTACATGTATTTAAATTGTTTGTTTCTTTGAAGGAAAATTTATTCTTTTGATGTTTCACGAGTTGGGAGTAGTCATTAGATATATTCTTTTGTTTACGATGATCAGAATCAATTATTACTAAGTTGTCAGTGAAACTTATCGATATTTCATAAATTAAATTTATCGGATAAATTATTAATCACAAACAGTTCGTTCTATAATTTACATCGACATCGTTTTCAGAACTTTCAGGCGAGTATCATAATGTAAAGTCATAATTCGATATGTTTCAAGCGTCTGAGATATATCGTTATGGGTTCCTTGGGTCTCTAGATACTATAATTAGAATAAAAATAATACTCTATCGTTCTAATATGGAAGAAGATGTATATATATCTTGATGATATATATATATATTATATATATATATTTATTGTTTAAATTAGAATGATACATAGTGTAAAAGTACATGTACGGTTACGGTGATTTCTGTTTGACATTGCATTATAAGTTTCGTTTCGATTCTGACTGAACGAGAATATACTTTTTTCGATGATATACTATCGAAAAACCATAGAATTTGAAAAACAGAGCCATTAAGTGTATATTTAATGACAGATGAACGTAATATATGGTGGATCAGGTGTATGTCAAGAACTTGACAACTGAATCCTGTGGATGTTCACTTCTTCTGTATGTAAACTGTACAGAATACGCTTTGGTTTCGAAATTTTTTTCGGAACTCAACTTACAAACAAATTAACTAATCGTCATCGTTACCCTTTCTGTATAGGAATTTGTAAAGACTCTCGTTTAGTTGCTTTTTTCCGATTCCTAAAATGCACTCTAAGCTAAAGTGCCTCAACTACGAATAAGAGAAAGAATTTGACGAATCTAGCAATATCAACATTAAAGCAACATTGGTACACAGCGTCCATCGTAATGTGAATTATCAAAGAAGAATTTTGCTTTTTGCGAGGTAAAACAGTTCTTTTACGTATACAATTTACATGTAAATATACAAATATGTTGTGTGCATACTATCAAATTATATCGTTTATCCACTTACAGAAGAAAATTTTTGTAACAAGTGATATTACAATGATAACAAAGTATGAAGGTTTACTCTTATTTATGATATTAACGAAAGCCTGTAAAAGGTAATAATTTCATTCGATTCGAAGGAGACTTTCTAATACTTATGTTTCGCCGCTATGATTTATAGTTACTGGAAATTTGTACTCCTGTCAATTTTTACTAAGTTCAATTCACGTATATGCGCAGATATTTTATATATTTTAATAGATTGCGTCATAAAAAGTATTCGATGTACCTTAACGATATGTAAATTATATCGTGTTATCGTTACATCTGTACGTACAAATTTCTGAATATCTATTCGTAATTGTTATTAGTAGACGAAGTAATATTTCGAATGTCATCGCTAGTTGTATACTTGTAACCAATTCGAAAAGAAGATCAAGAGGAAAATAGCGTAATTGAAAAATGTAAATTATTTAAATTTGATGAAATTTTAAGATTCAATACATCGATTTATGTAGAAAATTTAATAACGTGTACGTACAGTATGTACTCGAGTTTTATCGAAAACCATGGCTTTCCAGTTGTAAATACAGAAATACGTTAATTCAACGATCGAAGATGTAACTAATTTTACCGATTACTATAAGAGATTAAACGTCTATCGCTTGTACGTTATGAAATATAACGTATCATATAAAATGTGTATGAACGCTAGGACAAAGGATCATTCAACAGCGTTGAATACAAACCATCGATATGACTTTACTTCGTCCTTAATGTACGTTAATTTTCATTTGACAAAAAAAAGAAAGAAAAAAAAACAATTCGAATGAAAAATGTCTGATTAATAAACGAGTATTAAAATAAGAATCCTTAGAAAAGTTTAATTATAAGATTAAAGACGATACATTAATCGTGTAAATATGTAGAATAGAAATTTTAATCTTTATGATTTGGCGCGAATATTTGGTAAGAATAAAGGATGGAAAAATATGGGGAAAAATGGAAGGCGCATGCGCAAAGAAAACAATACTAAGAGTATCTCCGTGAGCAACGCACAGCAACGAAAGTTTCCGGGAATGAAACTTCTAGGAGCGCAAAGTCTCTGTGAGTTTCTACCCTTTCCTTTGCTTCTTTTTTGACCGGTAATCTACGGTCTTAAAATCGGCGGTGCACATCGAGAACAGGCGAGGATAAATAACAGGCACAGCCAGGCAACGAGAAATCGCAATCAGGCGCGATCAAACGCGTCATTGTGAATGGCGCTCCTAGTGACAAAGGTAGCTGCAGATTTTCGATTTCATACCAGACATAAACTGTGTTTAAAATGGATATTACAAGAAAATACTTCGGTCCGCTAATCAATCGTAACTGATTATTTATTCTTTTAATCAGTTTTATCCTACCGATGGTTTAACAAGGATACGAAAGCAGACGTTTGAAAAAAGTACGATGGCAACGATCGGATCCCGGCACGATTGTCCGTAAAATTTTGTCTACCATCGTGATCGTGATGGTTGGATCGTAGCGTGGACGGCCGTTCCGCAACACCCGCGGTGCCTGATCTTAGCATTGGTGGTGGGTGTTCGTGTCATGTGTGCGTGTGCTACCTGTGTTGGCAAAGCGAGGATGTAACGTAAAGATTGCGAGTTCCTCGCGAGCGTGTGCACATAAATATGTGCGTTCAATGCATCTGCATTAGTTACATATCTAAAAACCACTGTATCTTCGGTACCAGAACGTGAATCAAGTTTGTGCGCTACTGCTTTGACACGATGACACAGTTGTTGTATCAAAACGTGATCCTCCTGTGAATGAAGTCTTTTAAATGAAAGTTTACACCTTGTTTGGGATGATTAAACATCGCTTGTCAACTGCAAGGAAACTAGACTAACGAATTAGATGGATCTTCGGAAACTTTTCTATACGTTAACGTTATTTCTTAGAAATTCACCGTAACTGGGAGTGCCGCTAGACCGCGGTTGAACATGTTCCGGAAGGATTGGACCGAATTTTACGTTATATACAAGAACAAGATTGGTTTTTTACTTTTCAAGAAGAGAGTGGTACCTTGAATGACTTCTCCAAAATTTCACGCAAATTCTTCGTAAATAATATGTGAACTTTCAATTAAGGAGAAATTGAACGATGTATTTAGTGAAACTGGCATGAAAATGTACCGCGATGTTAAGTGGCCTCTGTGATGTATCGCGAATGATGCTTAACCTAACTTTTCCGTCGACGCTTCGACACGGCGTTTTCTTGCGAGTAATATTCTTTCGATAACGAACTCGTAACCAAACGAACGTTAATCACGAAAGATCGTCGTTTCTTTTTTTTTTTTAATTTTATTTTTTTCTTTCTTTGGTGCATCAAGCGCCGTTTTGTCTTTTCTGCTTTTTCGTGTATATATAATTTATGGTAGAATATAAGAGGTGATCGTAATTGTACAAAATCGAATACACTTTATACCTCTAATTTTATAGTGGAACAATACAAAGATTAATTTTACAGTATTCACATGAACATGTTCTTAACGATTTTATGTTTTAACATTTATATTGAAATTGGAACGTAGGTTTATTTGTATTTTTTTTTTCTTTTTATCCGTGATTTTTCTACCGCTTGCCAGTGCCTGTATAAAACGTATTTTTAAATACTCGTTATTAAAAATATGAGTAAAATATATGTATATATATACATATATATATATATCTGTCATCTAAGTTGTAGTCGGTGATCCATGTTCAGGTTTTTATAAATTTTTTGTAGTAAAGGTGACGGGTAATCCTGACGTTTTATTACCAACATTCTCTGCGCAAAAAACTTGTTCAAAAATTGTGGTACACGTTTTCTTAGCTCGTGTTTTTGGAACTTGGAAAAAGAAGTTTATGGTTATCGAACAATTACACGGAAGTCTTGTACAATGTTTGTTTTTAAATCGTGTTGTGCGTGAATTTCATCAAATTTTACGTTTGTGCAAGTTACGTACTAATAGTCATGTCGAACCGGCAATGGTAACAGTGACTTTATTATCGAATCGTAATCACGTGATATACCGTAGCAAAAGAAGATTAAAAAAAACTCCATGAGTTGGATAATAGAAAGGACACATGCTCTGGGAATTAATGGGTATATGCTTTTCCTGCAGGAGACCTACAGGCAGCAGGTTGAATAATAAAATCTCAGAGCATATTTCGGCGTCGGTAACACCCCTCCATGTTTGTCTGGAGGAACAAAGAGGACCAGAACTGGGCTCTCGTGACGTCTCGGCTTATAGGCCACAGGTGCGTTGATTTATGTTTAAGGCAGGATGCAAGAGTTTTGCTAACGGATAATGGAATAATTTGTTTGTTTAGGCAAAAAAATTGTCTGAAAAACAGGAAACAGAGGAGAGGTACAACGAAGAAGAAGAGGAAACTGAAATCATTGGAACCGAAGCAGAAAATTTGAAATTTAGTCAGCCGAGCATGGCCAACACTATCAGTAATATGAAGATGACTAACCGTATTAAGGGGCTTGTAAGCAAACGTCGTAAAAGATTTACGGAGGACGGTTTTGACCTTGATCTCACATGTATCCTTTCGCCGTAATTATTAATTTCATAGATCGAGTAGGGTGAAAAATTTTCTTAGCGAACAACTTTGTTAATGTATTCCTTAATAGTGGTGTATCGATAACAGATATAAGGGATGACTTAATAGCAATGGGTTTTCCAGCAGAGAAGTTGGAAGGAGTATATAGGAATCACATAGACGACGTCGTTAGATTATTGGAATCTAAACACAAAGATCACTATAAAATTTACAATCTGTAAGTACTTAGAAGCTAACGAATTACAATAGTGGAACAACATTAACGAAACGTTGCGTTACAGATGTTCCGAAAGATCTTATGATTTTAAGAAGTTTAAGCAGAGGGTAGCTACGTACGCGTTCGACGATCATAATCCCCCGATGTTGAATCAGATCAAGCCATTCTGCGAGGACGTGCACGAATGGCTTTCGCAGCATAAAAAGAACGTAGCGGTAGTTCATTGCAAAGCGGGTAAAGGTCGAACGGGCGTAATGGTTTGTTGCTACCTTCTTCACATTAAACAATTTCTCACTGCCACAGAAGCCCTTAACTTCTATGGAACTAAAAGAACACACGATAGGTAATTATAACGAGGAGTAACTATATAATTAATTTTCGATTTCGTAGCGATTGTTATATTTTTGATTAAACGTCGTTCTTTGCTGACGTTATTCACTGTTTAGGAAGGGGGTAACAATACCTTCTCAGAGGAGGTACGTAGATTATTATGCTACTCTTGTGCAAGAAGGATTGAATTATCAACCAGTTACATTATTATTACGAAAAATACAACTGGATCCAGCACCCATTTTTCACGGAGGTCAAGGATGTAAGAATAATCGCTAAACGAAACATTTCGAAAGAGGATCGAAATACTTAATTTTTTTCGTTTTAGATTTGGAGTGTATTATATCGGAATCGAAGAAAAAGATATTTAGCTCTGACATAGTGGAAGTACGGAAAGGAATGCAGAACGTTAGCATCCCGTTGAAGCACTGTATAGCGTTGACGGGGGATATACGAGTGGATTTCTTTAACAGACCAAAAATGAAGCGAAAGGTATTTGTCCTCGTTGAAGGGTAAAGCAGTGAATTAACGAGACTTATCGCGACGTAATTAACCGCGATTGTTTTGGTTTCTACGCAGGAGAAGTTGTTTCATTTTTGGTTCAATACGTTTTTCGTGCGAGATTACTTAACGTCGGAGAACGATAACGGAGAGTTACCGGTCGAACGTTCTACGAGGGCATTGAGTTGCGACGGTACAACGATGGAATTACCCATGGTTATGTCGCACATGAAACCCAGAGCTGGGTCGTTAGCTAGTCTCGGATCCATGCCACCTACTCTTGTTTTAAGCATAGATAAATGGGGTTTAGACGACGCGCACAAGGACAAACATCACAAAGCGTACAGCGCAGATTTCAGGGTAAGTCTCTATTTTCTAATTTCTATCGTTAACAACATATAATATACATTTGATATCGACGATCGAGCGTTTATTTTATTCGCGTATATATCGAATATTGCAGGTTAGTTTATTTATGCATCAAATGGGTGGTAATATAGCGCAAACTGTATCAGCGACGACGAATAGAACGGGAGAAATGCAAACGGGTATACAGATAGGAATGGGAGGACAAGAGAGCCCTAGCGAGTCGAGCGAAGCGGATAGCAGCGAATGCGACACGACCGGAGATACAACGGGAGACGAGGACGGGGAATCTGGTGAGTCCTCTGCATCTCTGGTGGTGAATCACCATCCTCTTACACACAGCAGTAGCCGTACACACGTTAATATCCACCAAAGAGCTAGTCTCAGAGAAACTGCAAAGGGTTTACTCTCGCGTGGGGATAAAAGTAGAAGTAGTCATCGACAGAGTACTAGCAATGTGAAACGTTCTTCGACTCTCGTACGTTCAGCCACGTTAGACACGTAATATATTTGATCGTATTTTGTACTTAACAGCTGAGTTCTCTGAACTGGCATTCAAGCTTTAAAACTTTTACGCGACAACGTTTTCTACTATTAGCTTTTCTTTGTTATGCCAGCATGAATCCACAGCATTCGATTAGTTGAAACGCATCGATTTTCATTTTTATCGTTTGGTATATTTAAATAACGTACTCGACGATTAATCGGTTTATTTTGATAAATCGCCACTAGGGATAGATTTTGAAAGAAAACATTCGAAAGAACGATATTTTTCCCCGAAGAAATTCGAAGGATCGCTTTTAATCTCGATGTTCTATTAATCGAAAAGATCAAATCGATTTATGAAAAACGGAAGTTACTGACGTTACATGTAAGATTCCATTGGAATTTTCGAGCGAAAGAAATCGCAAAGCGGAGTGTCGTGTTTCCTGTTCTTTTTTCCTCTCGTAGCGTGCACCATTTCGTAAAATACGATGTTCCAGTATTCGATCAATTATGATTTTTATTTAAAAGCGATTAGGAAACGCGTATCTATATTACGTTTCTTCTGTACGTTCTATACATTTTCGTTCGACTGTTTCGAGTATTTTGTCTCGGTGACTGTTTATTATTATTATTATTATTACTATTATTAACATCATCATCATCGTCACCATAACCATCATCATCATCATCATCATTATTATTATTATTATTATTATTATTATTATTATTATTATTATTATTAATATTATTAATATTAATATCATTGTTATTATTATTACTCTCATTATTATTAATCGCCGCAGTAAGGTGAATTTAACGTCGAGCAAGAGAAGTTTGAAACGACTGCGTAACGGTGTACCATGTACGAGACTAGTATTTATTTTAAAATGGTGTAACGGAACCGATTTGTAAAGGTTCATTGACCAGTACGTGAAATACGAGGACAAGAAACGCGACAATTTATTATATTCGCATCAGTTTTTACGTTATGTTTCTGCTCGTTGTACAAGTATATTCTTTGTTCGTGGCATTAAGGAGAGAAGGGACGAGTTAAGCGTATACCGATTGCCTTAGATCCTGTGATCGTACACGTTCTTTGAAGTAACGGAACTTATTCGTATATGTTCGAGTGGACAAGTTAGTAGCGGCATCAGAATGCTTGTACGATAGGATGTTTACGCGTGTACAGAAAAAAATGTCATTCTCTCGATATTCGTAAATAGGAATATGTTAAATGTTAACAGGCTGTGCAATTTTTCTAAACGTTTATTCCTTGATATGTAGTAAGCACGATTTTTTTTTTCTACAGATGTCAAGGTGTATTTAATTTCAACTAAGCTATCGCGTATCCCATCAAGTAAATTATCGCGATTTCATTAGATAACCGTTGAAGATGCATTAATACGCAAACGAATTGTTCATTTTCTCCGATAGAAGGCGATGATACGCGTGAAAATTTGTTACAAAGTCGTACGTTGTTATTATTTTTCATGTGCCCGTCATCTATTTGTTAAATATGTAAAATTGACATCGAACGCGGGTGGAAAGGAACGAAACGATACCGTAAAATTCAGTTTTAAAGGAGCGGTCTTAAAACTGATATTTTGCGCGTGTTCGCCTCTTCTTTTCCGTAATTGTTGGATCGTAGCTCGCGTATCGATTAAAGTATCCTTTATCGGGCTGAAGATACACGTTACGATAATGTCGTGATAATTTGAACAAGTTAAATAGCTTGCAACCAGCATCGATCGATAATTCGAAAAACTTGGTCGATACGGCAGTCGGTCCTGCCGCGTCTTTTACCGTTTTAAACAATTTCTACGATCTTAATTTAGTTTGTTACGGAAATATGTGGATATTGTTACAAAATAAACGCGCATATCGTTAAGTACCTACAAACTATTGATAAGTAAATTATGATACGGTTCAAGGCTGTCGTTCAAACGCGATCAAAGTTTCTTCTTTCTTTTTTATAGTTTTTTAAGGAGCTGTACGCTTCCATTTTCGTTTACGCGCAGATTCGTTTTTCTAGAGTTTCCCCTCCAGTTCGATTTGCACGTATCGGTAAGCGCGTTTCATCGGTAAATGTACCTTAAACCTCAAATATTTTCCTCATTTTTTTTTTCTTTCTTTTTTCTTTTTTTTTCATTCTTTTGCATATTCGTTAATCTATGATGGCAGGGAGAGTTTTTTAAACGGTGTTCTCGTTTTTAGTGGTTTTCGATTCTACAACGAAGGTAGAACCGATAAATTAATTTATTATTATCTGCCGAAACATTGAAATTCAGTTATCTTTGAATGATCTGCGCGCGTTCGACCGTGTGATATATTTGTTCAATTTTGATGGTGTAATCGTCGTAGAAAATTCATAAACTTTTAGATTGCGTGTAACGACAAAGCAGAAAGACTACGAATAGTTTATCGCGTCTAGTGTGATTGTTATTATCATTATTATTATTATTTAGAATTTTGTTGACGAGGAAACGTGACAGAGATACAAAGTTCCAAACAATAAGAAACTTTAATTACGATCGACTTTATATAAATGTTGCTAAAGTTGTTAGGCGTAACGAAGATAAATACCTTCGTACGTAGTAATTTTGTAAATACATTGTAAAAATTATTAATTTACGGTAATAATTGGGCAACTTTTCATGTACAGGGAATAGATGTTCAGATTTTTTTTTTCTTTTCTTTTCTTTTTCTTTTTGTTGACTATCGGTTATCGATAAGTTCCTTTTTAAATTTTCTAACTTTTCTAATTTTAACGTGTGTTTGACGAAAATACAAAGATTATAACGATCTGACAATTGTTTATAAAGCAGGCATCCGAAAACATAAAGTAACGAATATCAAAGCCCTGACACGTTTTAATTCTTTCTAGTTCTTTTTTATACAATTGCATGTTGTAGTAATCGGATATTCGTAATGTCTGAAAATTCTGTGAAATTCGTGCATTGCATCTCTATTTCGTATCGTGTAACGGCCATTTTGTGATACTATTATATTTATAATTATTAACCGTATCGTTGTTATCTCCTTATTCTCGTTCTTCTTCGTATTATTAATTATCAATTATTTATTACTATTATTATTATTATTATTATTATCATCATCATTATCCACTGTCATCGTTGTCGTCATATATTCATTATCATCTTCAACCTCTACTGCTATTGCTATTATTATTATGATTATTATAATTATTATTGTTATTGTTATTCTATATTATTATTATTATTATTATTATTATTATTATTATTATCATCATCATTACTATAAGCGTGATCATCAGCGTCATCTTCATTATTATTATTATTCTCATTATTATTATTATTATTAATTATTATTATTATTATTATCATTATCGTCATCATCATCACCGCCAATAAAATGTTAGCGATTTTTAAATGTACCCGTATATTATAAAACATATTCCTGTAAGAAATATTTTAAGGAGAATATTATACGTGCATTACATTTTGAAAGTAGTGTGTTTTTGGTATCTTATGCTTACATTTTCCGAGTCTCTTGTGATCCGTAAACTGTTCACTTCCATATCCTTGTATCTGGTGCTGATTTTCTACAGGGTTTACCTGTGTCTTTCTTTCCTGTCCGCTGATCCTTAGCAAATAAACGAATATATCGTTTGCAACGCTTTCGACCGATTTATCTTCATCAGTTTGATTCGGCTCGATCGAAAATCGATATCCGGTCGAAACGCGTTCCCGATAATCTAACATTTTGACGATCGGGAATTCGAGAAAATTTCTGCCGCTTATAATTAATAAGCTAATTGACGTAACGATTAGGGCCTATTAACGATAACCGCCTATTGCACGGATGCAGGTTAAAATTAAAAGAATAAAATGTTATTGAACGAAAGTCAAAGTGTTAGTATATCGCACAATCGGTAGAATAGCTTTTTATTTGAGTCCACGTAGAAACCCGCTATCTCGCACGCTTATTCTTTTTTCGTTTATAAAATATGTTGGTGGGTGTGAAATATTTGTCGCGCTCCTCGAAACGTTTACTTCTGCCTATTAAGGTATACAACGATACGATTAGTCGACGTTATTTCCGATTGCTTTTTCGCATGCATGAACGTAATGGTACTTGCGTGGTGCCTCTCGTAACGTGTACATATTTCATCTCCGAAAGAATATTTCACGCGGCGAGGGTACGAGCGTCGAATCGTCTTCGCGAACGAGCACGCGTTTCACGGACTTTCGAACGTCGTTGATGAAAATTCTACTTGGTTAACGCTTAAACGGTCGGACAAAGTTGAAAGTTCGCGATAGTTGTAAAGATAATTTCGCGTAGTAGAAACCGTTTAAGCGTTAAGAGGTAGTAAGAAAACGTGGTAAACGTAGGAGAGGAGGAAGAGGATAAAGAAGAAGTAGAAGAAGAGGAAAAGGAAGAAGAAGAAAAAAGGGAAGGAAAACATATTTAGACGAAGCCCCTCGGTTTTCCCTTTATCGTAGCATCGTCTTTAGTTTGGAAAGTTGAAGCACACACTGACACGACATACACGCACGCGCGCGCGCACCTCCGTACGCATAATCATCCCGTGTATATAAGTACATATACGTACACGTAAATAGGTATTTTGCACGCACGATTATTGACTGATTGCGTCTCTGTGTGTCTGTTCACCCCCTTAGTGGACATGGACCAGCGCGTTGGCCGATACCGCCTTCTCTCGGACGGAGGAATGATAGATGTTTTGTGAGCGCATCGCCGATCGCGATCGTCCCCGTACATCGCTCCTTTCTACGAACGTTACAAACTCGACTATCTTTCTTATCCCGTTCGATGATCTATGCGTTTCTCTTCTCTTCCTCTCGCGAGTGTTGCGCTCTCTTATTCGATTAGCTTCCTTTATCCTAGAATACCCTTTTCTTCCGTTCGACCGATCGTGTCGAGATATCGAAAAGTTTCGCGCTTCTTTTACGAAAATTTGCGTCCCATAGTGTTAGCAGAATCGATATTTTTCATAGACAATGTTTTTATATACTCATACTCATCATCGACGAGCTTGTAAATTTTCTTAACGGCACGACACCGTACGTTCGACCGCGGTAAAACGCTCGGCTTCGTTAACCACGCGATTAACCACGCGATTAACCACGCGATTAACCACGTCCTTTCTCGTCGCGTCGATCGGTGGATCTTTTCCTAACAACGCGAAAGTTTAGTCGAGTTCGTAAACGCTGACCGATGCTTCGAAGGAATGTTCGCGTTGCTCCGCGAGCTGACGAGGGTGATGCGCTTGCATACATTACGGATCCAGATGAAATAATGCTGTAAGAAATGGCAAGACTATTTTCGTAACGTTAATAAATTATAAGTCAATAACAGTAAGAAGAGGAGGAGGAGGATCAGCAAGAGGAGGCGGAAGCGGAGGAGGAGCGACGGAAAGAAGAAATATAACGAGAAGATAAAACAGCGTCAGCGGCAAGGACAGAAATGGCAAGAAAGGATAACTGTAACGATAATAATTATAGCGATAACGATATTGGTAACGACGATGATAATACGAGACGCCGTTTAGAAGGAGAATGAGAATTTCGCTACTTATCCTTCGTTCGATAACCGGTGACATTTATCGTTTACCTTTGCGTTTAATTTATTTTTCAACGATCGAGACGATGCACGAACGATTCGTCGCGACACGAATCGCCGCGTAGCTTTAGATATATTTTTCTATGAAAATCGACACGCTTTTTCGCAACGCGTACGATTCGCAAAGGATCGTCTACTCGATGAACTTGGATGAAAAAGCATAAAACGTGACGAAGAAAAAGAGAGTCGTCGACTCGCGCGCGTTTTCTTCCGCGAACTCGATTCGAGAAGCAAAGCGATCAACTACGGGTTGAATATCGAAGAAACGTTTCACTTTGCGCCCGTATCTCCAACGACAATTTCGTAAATTCGTCGGTGCAGATTAATCTGTTATATTTTTTCGTCGATGTTCTTTTTGGATGAAAAGCGTCGAAATAATGTAGAGACTGTGACGGTGGAGCTGGAGGGATTGGAGAAGTATAGTTTCTGACGCCGTCCTTTTTTAACGCGTAATTTATACATCGTGATAACTCGATTTCATCCGTCTTTCCTTCTGTCTCTCCCATCCCCTCTCTTTCTTTCTTTCTTTGCCTCAAGAAAAGTTCGACGCTTCGCGTTTCGTATTTTTCGAGTACTCGCGCGAGTCGGTGAAAATTCCAAAAAGATCGTTCGATAACCGACGAATAGACGAAATGATCGTGCTTATTTCGAAAAGAGAGAATCATTGCTAACGCGTTTTTGCGTTTCGTCGTCGGAGCGAGGTCTGACCGAAGAACGAGGGAAAGAGAAAGAAAAGGGGGGGGGGGGGGGGAGAGAGCGAGCGAGGAAAGATGGAAGAAAGCGAACGAAACTTTACTCGCGTCGAGTTGAAATAACGAATTTTCGGTTACGTCGAACGGATTAGTAAATTTGCCTCCTTCGAAACTATTGAAATCGCTTAGATATTTCATCCTCATCATAGTTGAGAAGTAACGAAGGAGGAAAGAAGAGGGTAAATTTACTAAGTACGTTTTCATTTTTTTACTGGTCGACGCAACAACGGTTGCTGCACACGTGTGTACGATATATCGTTATTCGGCGTCGCGACGTACGCGCTTCTCGAACGTATTTTTTCTCGTACGAAGCCCACGAATACCGTTTTATAAGCGACACCTATTCAAATTAACTTTTATATGATTCAATGCGGAATGTTCAAAAATATAAATAAGATGCGTTATTTTCTCGGTGATATCGTTATACTGTGTATGAACGAATAGGCGTAACCGTCAGAATTTTCTCCTCTCCAAACTCGTTCGACGTCCTTTTTTCCTCCGTTTCGATCGATTTTTACCTTTCTATGTTTCTCCGTTCCGTTTTCTTTTCGCTTTAACGATGATTCTTTTGTTTGTTCCAACGAAATACGCTAGGAAACACCGTGTATAGAGTACAAAAGATGGAACGGCAAGAACAGTGTCAGTCGCAGTCGCAATCGCAATCGCAGCAATTTAAATTTATTATCACAGGTATGCATCTCTTTCGTGGATTCGTCGTAGACGATTATTTTCTTTTTCGTTTCATTTTTCTTCTTTCTTCTGTTGCTCTTTATACATTTGTTTCGCTGTAATGAACGCGCGCCGATGAAATATTTACGTGACTGACGCTGACTCTGCTTACAGGGGAGTCGACGTATTTGTGACTTTGAAAACTAGACTGGTACGACGAGCGAGGATCGATCCGAGCTAAGCTCTCTTCTCAAGAACGCTCCCGCCTGACTGCAACGCATCGTTCGATCACGAGCAAATCGATTACCAAGCAACTCTGTCTATGCCTGCCAATTCATCGCCACACGCGACGCGTATCCGTATTCTCTTTAGCCGTTGCGTCGCCGCGCCCTTCGCGTTTCCTCCATCTTTTTCTCTTCTTCGCTTCCCCCTTACTTTCTGCCCTCCTCGAACTCGGATATTTTTATCGTTCGACTTCCGTTGTTTTTCGTCGCAAGACGAAATTGCAGAAACAAAACGAACGATTCACGACGAACCTTGCCGGGTGATCTTTTTTTCGATTTTAATTTATCGGGACGCGGTATTCTATATTTTCTTATCGAAGCTTTTTATCGCGTGAGACGACATTGTTTTTCTTTTTTTCTTTTATTTTTATCGACCAAGATCGATTTTAAACGTTGAATTCGTATCTCCGCGCGGTCCGAATCGCTGCGCGTTCGGTCATCGAAACGACTCTTCTTTTCTCGTCGTTGTTTTCGCGCTATCGTTGAGAGGTTTTCCTCGTCGCGAAACGAATTCGTTTGCCCGGTACGATATAGACGGTGAATGCGGTTACCGTCGCGCTTCGTTGTAATCGCCGATTATCGCTAACTATCGCGAATGGAGAAAGAAAAGATAGAAAAAAGTAGTAAGAAGAAATAGGAGGAGGAAGGAGGATATTTGAAAGGGAAATTCGCGTTGGAAAAAATGTTTGGCGAATCCGCGATCGAAGTAACGAGAAGACGCACGAGTTACCGGAAGCCGAACCGGGGCCAACAAATTTCAAACTTTCCGCGCGTTGTCGGATAGAAATTATAGATGCGGTTAATTATTGTAAGATGTATTTATAGAAATATGCGAACACTTTCTCGAAACACAAAGTACAAAAGTAACACGATCGGATCTCAAACGTTTCGAAATAATTGCGCTTGCTTCTTTAAGAGTACGTATACTTAAGATATTTTATATAATCGTTATTAAGCAATTAGTCGAAAGTTGACAAGTATTGTACAAAACTGTTCCATCGATCTCTCGAACGTCGTTACCGTTAATCGTTAATCGTTAATCGTTAACGCGACAAAGGCAAATCGATCGGAGTGGAATATTTGACGGGCGATCCGAATACGTCCCGTCGCGCGTTCTTCGCAATCTCCTAAGCGATCGGTTTATTTCGAACGATCGTAGCGCGTCTCGTCTCGCTTCGCGAACTTTAAATACGGCACGAAAAGTAAATAAAACTATGAAAGGAAACTAAGCGAAGCTGAAAAGCGATACGAAGGTAAGGAGATTCGATCGATCGTAGGATCGCGAGAGAGAGTCAAAGCGCCACGATCGTTCGCGGAAGCGATAGTTTCGATCGGATATCGAATTCCGAAATGCTCGGACAAAACGACGTCGGTTCGCTACGTTACAATTTGTAAAAAAAATGGAAATACCGTACAATACAGAGGTACAAGTCTACTCTATTTCTCTGGAGGAAATTTGTATCGGGCTTTGGTCGCATCGCGTTCTCTGGTCGTTCGCCGATACTCGACGAACTTTACCTCCCTCTGCCTCGTCCACGATTGAAACCGCCTCTACCACGACCGGCAACTTTTCCCTTCGGCGGCGGAGACTTTGGTCTGAGCGCTTCGATGCGTTCGGTGCAGCCGGTGGTGATCTGACCGTTGGCGAAGTAACCGGTATAAAGGTCCGCGTTGAAGTTGGTGTTGGTTAATTCGGGTCCAACTGTGAGCCAGCCGGGTCGAATGGTACCGTCGCGACCGAACAAGTGCAACCTGAGAAGAAAACGCAACGAAAGGTAGGTCGTCGTTTCTAGCGGGTATCTCTCGCCTTCTTCCTTACCGTCGTCTACCGAGACAGAAATGCTCGATTATGTGGAATATCTCGACGGGTTTCTCTATCGAACCGTACTCGGGCTCCTCAGATATGATCAGATCGATATCGACGTTCGCGTGAATAAAATCGCCGTCCGTCGATCGTCTGACCGTCCCTTTGATTCCCATCAAACAGTGTTCCTTGGTTCTCTGAAGAACCGCTTTACTGTCCAGATTTTTGCTGTGTCCCGGGTTGTTGATGTTGGTGCGAATCCAACAAATGTCCTCGCATCGTCTAAAGCCCCATTTGCGAAGACAAAACCGACCCATGTCCAATCCGTCGCTGCTGCCGCACCAGAGAAACACGAAGCTTCGATTGGCTGCCACTTCGCCGATATCTAATTCCATTATCTACGAAGTTGTTTTTAATACGAGTCGCTCGTCTCGCTTTATTATCTTCGGGACTCGTTTCTTCTAGCGAGAATTTTACTCTCTGTACTCACCTGATCCCAATTCCAGAGCTGAACGTTCGTGGCGCCGCAGGTTCGTTGATACTCCTCCAACGGGGGCTCTATCAGTATAACGTCGAACTTGCAGTTCAGATCTTTCAAATTGTACGCGAGCAAGTCCGTTTTTAGATACATGGGAGGCGTGGCGGTTTCCGCTATCAAGTCGTCTTTCAGTTTGATCAATTCTCGTAGTTTCGGATATTCCTCGAATCTGTCCGCCAGGCCGACGTCCCTGATGAAATTTTGCGGTCGTTGACCCGTGTCGATGAAATGTTGACAGTAATCGTTGTGCGGATTCGACGATTGAGTTCCCTTTAAAAAATACGCGAAGCGACGAATAACGCTAGTGGCGACGAATAAGCGACGAATAGCGAATCGTTCAACTTACCTTCAGGAACGTCGACGAGTCTTTGTAAACGATCTCGTCGGTCGGAACCGCGTCGTTTTTCGCGTCTTTCGCGCCATTTTCCGACCTCTCCGGTATCGATTTCACTCGTTTCCTTTGCGCGTCATCGACGTCGGTGCCCAGAATTTGTCGCAGCTCGTCCACGCTCGAAACGCCTAGCTACTAGACAGAAAAACGATCCGTATTACCTGTCATAACCTCAAATCGACCGATTCAAAGTTCCGCCTCACCGTCTGTGCGAGCAATTTTTTTCGCTTTTGGGAACGTTCCCGTAACGTTTGAAGCATTTTTCGACGATTACGACCGTTCCTTGGAACGAATCGTTCAGCGTTCGTGGACGTTTGTCAGGCTCGTCACGACGATCGCGCTACGTCGGCGCGGTCACTGTTTTTTTTTCTTTCTTATTTTTTTCTTAGTAAATTCAACTCGGAAAGCACACCCGTTCGCGAGAAAATTCACCGGTGTCGATATCCGTTGATTCCCGGATTTTCATGTTCGACGATTCTCGATCGGGGGTTTCGCGACGACGTTAAAACGCGCGACGCGACAAGTAAGATATTTTTCTGGTCGGCGCCACGGGCGCCGATGCGTTGCCCTCTCGCGACAATCCGTCCAACTACCGCGAGCGCCTTTAACTCGAAGCGCGTCGAGGCGAACGTTTTCCAAAGATCGTTACGAACACTTGCTTTTGCTCGTTATCGGAATCGCGTTCGAAACCTCCATCGGCACGGGGCTGCGAAAATACATGCGCGATAACGTGCGGCGATTTTTCGTTCGTTTTTTGGCTGGAGCGAAAGAAGAAAGAGACGCGGAGGGTAAAGCAGATAGACGCTCGGTTAGAAAGGCAGATCGAGAGCGAAAGTTACGGGAGGAGGTTGAAAGGAAAAAAAGAGCGCAAATCGAAATAAAATGAAGCCGATAAGGGTGTTTAGGCTTACGACGAGAGGCGGGTACGGGCGAACGGCGGCAACCCGCCAAGCGTGTCTCGATCGATGGACCGTTCGTCAGTCGACTTTTAAATCGATCGAGGCGCGCGGGGCTTGATCGTCGCGCGATCTTGTCCGTGCGAAACGACCGACTCGATCGACCGTCGCACGTTTAACGAAACGCGAGCGGCGTGTCCTTTTAAAACAAGAAAGTGATCTATTTGGAAGCGCGGCGATTTTCGTACGCGGCCCCGATCGACGGCCGCTCGGCATCGGTCGGTAACGATCGGTATTAATCGGTGTAAGAAACGGAAATACGAAGGACGAGGACGGTAAGACGCCGACTCTCCTTCGAATAGTATCTCGCGACCGGTGTCAAGGTAACGGTTATCGGAAGCGAGTGACGAAAAGTTGTGTCGACGTCGCGTCGCTTCCCCGTTGATCACCTCGTCGTCGTCGTCGTCGTCGTCGTCGTCGTCGTCGTCGTCGTGGTTACTTTTCGTCCTAATTTTCGCAAATCGCGTTATTTCGATTGAAAATTTGTGTGCTTCGTTAACGATTCGATCACGGGACGGCAACAACGTTCGAGGAGGTTCGTATACGCGATTCGATCGTTTTAATCGTTCGTTTACGCCTTTCGGGCAAAGGTTGCATAAAGGTTTCCCCGTTTCTCGAAGACGTCGCGTTCCCTCGGTCGTTCGGTGTTTGTTTGTTTGTCTCGGTGGCGCGTCGTCGGGTAGACGTTCGACGAGCGCGGTCGATTCGTCGGAAGATTTTTATTTTTCCGGATAGAAATAAAAGGAGGGAGCGAAGGAGGGGAAAGTTCGAGGGCGGCGAAGAGGAGAAAAGCGAAGAGAAGAAAAGCGAGGCGGTCGCGAGTCGTGGCGGATTCGACGCGAAACGGAGCGAGGGTCGGGCGCGAAAATTCGTAGCGGCTCGGTGGAGGATACCGGTCGGTTGATCGAATGCATTGTTTCGATAGGGAAGCAATCGACGCGGTATGAGTCACGTAAACTCGTGGCGCGTACAGGAGAGCGAGCAAACGCTTTGGCGAAAACAATTTTTTGCTAATATTCGGGCTGGTAAAGGTGTGGAGCGAAAGGAGAAAGAGAGAGGAGCAGGTAAACGGACGACGAAAAGGTAGAGGATAGAAGCGTCTGACGTTCCGTCGGGGGGTTAAGAAAAACCGTCGCGTCGTCGGGCTAGCTCCGTTCCGATTGGTCGATCCGGAGGGCCTCTTCGCCGAAATCCTGCTCGAATTCCGAGAAATCGGCCGGGACGCTACGCTCGCAACGGCATCCCCTTTTATCCGTTCGCGTGTTCGGTACCGACGAGGACTGTCCAGTCGTCGTCTCTCTTCCTCGCGACGTACAGACGAAACCGGAAAACCGGAAGGGGATCGAGAACAGAATCGAACGGGTTTAGAGAAAGGAGGAACGCCGCGGCGTAAGAACCAGCGAAAAGTTAGGCAACCGTAAATGTTGGTACGAGCGTCTGTTTCCGCAGGGAAGGAGATCGTTGCGGCTACGGTGGAGCACGGTAGTCGAAGAATCCGGACGAGATGAGACCCGACGAGGTGATACAAAACGAGAGGAGGGCGGCGGAGACGATGTCCGAAACATCGGAGGGTACCGTGACCACGGTCTCCGGGAAATCGGTGTTCGAAAGCCGCGAGGAGTTACGAGACATCGCGGCTCTGTTGGGTATCGGCAATCCGGACGATCTGCGCCAAGAGAGATTTCGCGTTGACCGCCGCAAATTGGAACAGATGCTTCTAGGTGAGCCGTTGTCTACGCGAACGATACTCGATACGCGAATGTCATCGACGCATCGTTTAATTCGATCATCTGTTTGTAAACGGAATTACGGTTACCCTCGACTTAATACCTACCTATTATTTTCATCGATATCCGCTCGTCTTCTATTTATATCACCGATCGAGCCAATCTCGTGATACGAACGGGAACCTTTCGATTCTACTCGCGAGTCGTTTATCGATCGAAAGTAAGCCTGACCTCGAAAACTTCCTAGTTTGTCCGTGTTTTCGATCGAGAAAGAACGGGCGGAGGTGACGGGTGGAGGCGAAAAGGGTGTAGAGTTCGTTGTACTCTAACCGTATACATTCTGTTTTTCTTTTTGTTTACAGGTGACAATGACGTACCGAAAGCAGCGGACACGTTTTTTCACAACGTAAGTTGCGTTCCATCGGACCCCGTCCGCGTCGACCGGTAGATCTCTCGATCCGCTCTTTTACAATTAATACGTCCACGCCGAGATATAATTCGGTTGCGCAACTCTCCGCGACTTTCCACGGCCCGTTTGATCGTGTAATCGGGTAACATTTACAGAGCGGTTAACGAAAAATGGATGGCGTGAATCGTTGTCGTCGTAGACGGTGTTCCGTAGACGGTTTTTTCTTCGATCGGATCGATCGTTTTCGCGTATCGCGTGGCGGTTGGCGCAACGGCGTAGCATAGGACACGCAACCGTTCGGCGCTCGCGCCACGCCGGCAAACGCGATGGCAACGTTCGCGCTTATCCTTATCGTGAACGCGTTGCGTAAAGAGGGGCCTGGAAATACACGGCTCGATTATTTATAGACCGGCTTTACGCGACTCGACGGTACGCGCTCGATCCTACTTCTCCTCCCCGGAATCCCGCTTTCCACTCGGAAAGCTGTTGCGCTCCGCGCGGGACACGATACGTCGTTTCGAGCGCTCGCGGATTTTCCGGGTATTCGAATGCGGGGCTCTTCGGTTCTGTGACGCGCGGTATCGTTCAACCGAGAACGCGACGATCGCTCGAATAATCGGCGTTTCCCGAAATACTTTATTATACGCGACACGTAAATTTAGCGAGACTCGTTGGATCTCGGGACTCGGTTTATCCCCACTACACCGTGATATACCGGTTGGCAAGTGACGGCTCGAAGAATCGTTGCGTCGTGCTGCGACGTACGGAATAACGGTGGCTATCTCGAACAAACCCTGACCCAAGGATAATCCGAGAATCGAGGAGAAGGATCCGTTCTTCATCGGCGAGCGAGAAAAATACGAGAAAAATACGAAAAAAATACGAGAAAAATACGAGAAAATGCCGAGCACTTTCGAAACGGACGCGTCGAAGAGCGAAACGGCAGGATCGGAGCAAGACGCTCGTCGTGCCCGCGCACCGAGGGAAACGGCCAGAAGAAAGTTCGCGTTCGATCGAACGATTTTCCTAAGTTAACCGCTGCCGGAAATCCGTACTCGATAATAGGTCGTAAACGAAGCAAAGCGAGGTACCGTTCGAACGACCGTTTACGGCTCTACCTGCCGACCAAATTTACCTGACCGACCGTTCTCAGGTAGTCTACGGTGTTCGGACTTGAATCGAAATCGCTATCCGTCGTAGCAGGTCAAGTCGTTGGCGCGTATTAGACGTCCCGCTGTCTCGCGCTGCTCCGTGTTTCGTAGCGAACAACGTCGATATCGAAATGTTTCGAGCATACGACCGCGTGTCTACCTATTTTGCTCGAATCGCGCGTCGAGCCGAATAGAGACTCGCGAAGAGACGAAAACGAGGAAGACCGCGTGCTGTTTGTCGGTCGCGTCGCGAACGGAGGAGGACGGTGGAGGGAGAACGAAGGAGCGCGTAGGAAAAGAACGGAGACGGAGACGAATAGAGCGGTAACGGCAACGAGTGGGAGGCGGTTCACCGGGAGCCGTCCCGTTACATTATCCGCTGTTAGTCAGTCAGTCGTGGCAGCGATTTCGAGGCGGTAAAACGAAAGACGACGCGCGCTGTTCGAAAGCCTGTTCTCTCGACGAGATCGCCGGGTCGCGTCGCGTCGCGTCGCGCCACGCCACGCCGCCTCTTGTCACGGTGAAAGTGGCTTACAGTTTTATACCGCGTTATCGCCTAGTCGCGAACGATACGCGTCGAGGCGAAGCAGCCGCGCGAACGTTGACTCGATCGGGCGGCGGTCGATCCGGAGAACGAGCCGAGTCCCTCTCGGTACGACCACGCGATTCCTGCCAGACGATAGATCGTCGATCGATCGAAATCTCGCGTCTCGTCGCCTCGGAAAATCGATCGAGAGAAGCGGACCGAGTGAACGATCAACGAACGGATAGGGACGTTCCGCGTGTTTCTCGATAGTCGTGTCAGTGAAAGTACGCGAGTCACCACCCGGAGGAGTAGTCGCTTCCCCGAGATTCTTTTCGCGGAGTGTCGCGGTGTGCCGGTTCGACCGCATCCGCATCTGTTGCGTTGTCCTCGAGAGAGATCGCGCGCGGCTATCATGTCGCCCCTCTGAACGTTCGCGATAACGTTCCAGAGCGAACGCGAGTGGCCAACTCGTGAAATCTCCGAAGCCGAATTCCGAATTTTTTTCTTTTTTTCTCGTCTTTTTTCTCCTACGATTCGCGGAGGATCGCTACCGTCGATCGAGATACCACCTGTCGACGACGATGACCGTGGTAATGTCCGACGACGTTACGTTTCGTCGGCGAAGCCCGACGGGTCTAATTCGACGCGTAATTTGTTGCAGGTTATGGAGGAAACGAACACCTTCGTTACGTGGCCGTCCCGACTGAAGATCGGAGCAAAGTCGAAAAAAGGTAAGCGCGCGTGCGCGAATCGCGCTCCTCGAGTAACACGTACATCGAAAGCGGCGTCGAATCTAAGGAGAGATCGGCAATGGGAATGGGAACGGGAACGAGCGTCCTAGACGCGTAGCGAAGCGAAGGTTCGACGACTTTGACGACCTTGGGTGACGGGGCCGAGCACAGCTACGTTTCCTGACTCGCCTCGAGTTTTCTCCTTCTGTTCGTTTACGCGTCGGCTTTCTCGCTTCTCGATCCCGAGAATCGGATCGAATCGAATTCTGAGCGAACGGAACGGAACGGAATCTCGTTACGTAGGCACGGTACGACGATTACGTCAGTATCGGGTGAACCGCGTCGGCTTGGCTCGCCAGCTGACGTCGCGCCGGTATCGCGCGTATTCTCTCGCGACGTCTATTTGCAGCTCGTCTACGCAAATTCTTCCGTCGCGTACGCGCTTTTGCGTTCCAACTGGCAAACTTTCGTTCCGTGCTCGAACGAATCGAACAGGATCCTGGCCGATACGATTCGCTCGACGACGCGTCGAGGAAACAGAGTTTCGCGCAACGACGACTCCTTTACGAACGTAGGCTCGATAATTAGAGCGCACCTATTAATCGAAAGTGATTACGAAACGATTCGCGTGCTTGCTTCGGCGCAGCAGGGCGTATCGGCAAAGTAAAACGGCGTAGACCGGCTTCGGCCGTTGGAACGAAATTCGCTCCTTTCCCGTCTTATCTGCGCGAACCTTCGGCGATTCGCTCGGCGATTCGCGCGACGAATCGTAATCGTGCGACGAGATCGTGCTGCGTCGAGTGGAAAGGTTTCGTCGACTGACCGATCGCGAGGCGCTTCGCTCGTTGGCCTTTTCTCGCGTTCAGCTCGCCGTGGAAACTTTTCGGTGATTCATTCCTTCCTCGTGACCTGAACAGCTGTTGCGTGCCTCGTTTCACCTCCTCTCGCCACCTCGTCCCACCTTCGGCGTCGCCGTCGACTTCTCTTTCGTATCCGAGGTTTTTCTTTCGTATTTGCCGTTGCTTTTGCTTCCTTCGCGCTCTTTCTCTTTCGACCGACGAATCGTTTGTGCGTGACGAGTCGCGTAATCCGGTATAAATAGTTTCTCGAGAGTCTAACCTCCCACGGATTTTCTATCTTGTCCGCGAGTCGAAACTCGTTCGCCTCTCGGTGTTTTCCTTTCGAGCGCGTTTCGTTTCCGCCGAACCGTTGACCATCGAATGCCATTCTCCCACGAATCTCTTTGGACGCGCGAATCGTTCGATTACCGGCTTCCGATTCGTTCGAGCAACGCGTGTTCGTAGCGATTCGTGCACGGGGTCAGTCGCGATGACGCGCGACGATGGAATTATTCCGTTGTAAACCGTTGGAAGGTCGGTCGCGACCTTCGCTCGATCCTATCGTATCGTCGGATCGTTGCTTCTTCCGGACTTTTCGCGACATTTTGCTCGTTCGAGTTTAACTCGACGAAAGCGTAAGAGTACCGTGCACGGCTGGAAAGATTGCACGCGGGACGACGCGAGGCCATCGGGTGATATCTGGTTAGCGGTATCCGATTAGAAAATTCTACGATCGCTCTGGTTCGTAAAAAGCTCTACCGCGATAGAACCGAGTACTAGGATTTTCTGTTCCGTTTCGATTCGTTTATCCGATCGACCAACTGATAAACGCGCTCTCGAAAAATGCCAAGTGCATCGAGAAGCAATTTTCGGCGACAAACACGAAACGGTCGAGCCAAAATCGACGAACGAACGGACATGTTTGGTATTTCGATATTAAACGGGAAAGAAAATTTGGCGAAATTTCAGCGTTACGAAAGCTGTTTCGCGGTACGCGGCATCGCTTGTATCGCGTACAGACGAGTAGTACCGTGGGCGGTGCTGTAATCGAGCAACAACGGGGAATATCGATCTTTTCCAACTTGGATATGTCCGGCATCGATTCGAGCAACGCGACGACAGTTCGAGGCGAAGAAGGAAATTCGTCGGTATCGCGTATCCGAGAATCGCGCCGGCCAAAAATGGCTGTACCGCTCGAACTCGATGTATTCGCGATCGAATCTGTCGATCGTTTCGCGTTATCTTTGCCGAAAGAAAACGCGAACGGGGATATTCGCGGAGGTCGCACTCTGTCTATTTCTGGGTGAAACTTTTCATTGGGACGAGTTTTTTTTTCCTCTTGGCAACCGACTACGTACTCGTTCGTTTTTCTACCTAGTCTCGGTATTTTTACGCGAATTCACGGTACGCGTCGATCGTTCCGCTATACGGGCAAAATCCGAAAATTCGTTCGCGATATCGCGGCGATAAAAGGCGCGGCTAATTCGCGGAATCGCTCGCTAAATATTTACGCGGTCGTAAGAGCGAGTCGAGCTGCAACGAGTCGCCTTACCTTGCCTCGCCGCTTTCCTTCCTTCTTCGAGATCGATTACGAAATCTTTTTCAGCGTTTGATTTCCTGCTTTTTCGATCGATTCCGTACGACTCGTGCACCGAACTCAACGCGTCGCGCTCGTTTCGATTCCGGAATCGGAACCGATCGACCGATAATTAATTACGTTTCAGCGAGGACGCGTCATTGTCCTCGAGGTTCGAACGTTTCCGTAGCCAGGAAGAAAAGACGCTCGAAAGAGTAATGGGACACGCTCGAAGAATATTAAATCGCTCGTACGAGCTTCTCCGTCGATCGCGTTCGCTCGATGTACTCGTTACTCTTTACTAATCGAAAGATTAAAGTACGCATCGTCGCGACGTTGCATAATTTGTGTGCTCGTTGTTTTACAGATCCGCATATAAAGGTCGCGGGTCGACCGGATGACGTGCGAGCTGCGAAGGAGAAGATAATGGAAATTTTGGACACGAGGGTAAGCGATCACCGCGTTCTTTTTCTTCGCTTCGTTTTCTTCTCGTTTTTTCCACCGGTCTCTGTTCTCGTTTTCGTTCGGACGGATCGCGAGAAACGTTCGCGAAAAAGATTAAACAAAGGAAGATAAAACATCCGCGAATCCACGAGAGAGAAACGGAGAGATAAGGTAGCGATCGAGCGAGCGGAGTCACGGGCAGCCGATTCGCTGCTTTTTACCGAAACGTTACGTCATTCCGCGAACAGCGAGATTAGCTGTGACCTCGTCGATCGGCTTTCGACTTTCAGCGTACCGAATTGATCGACTCCGCGTGTCGCGCAAACATTTTGCGCTACTCTTTATCGAAGATAATCCCTCGAGTCGGTCGATAAAGCGTTTCACGCGTACCGCCGTCTTCGTAACGATACGAGACCATGATCGATATCGCGGTATCGATATTTCCTACAGCTGGTCTTTTCGCCTCGCGACAAATTATGCGTTACGTGGCGCGCTTACGTGCTCGCCCGCTCGTCTTCTATCGAGGAACAACATGCCGTTCGATCGTACAAACTCGATACGTTCACCGACACGACGTTTCGACGTTTCGACGGATCGCGCGACCACGCATAGCGAGAGGCTATTCTATTTATACGCGAATTCTCCGCTACGAAAGCGAGACGTTCAGCCCGTCCGGCTCGCGTTTACCGATCGGCCGATTCGCTTGCCGCGTACCGTTATCTCCGACGCGACGTTCATCGTTCCTTCTCTTTCTCTTTTCGTCTACCCTGTTTCGGCTCGCTTCGAAAAGAAAACGATGGAAAACCGATCGTACCGGTTCGTTACCGTTTCGCTATTTCGCCGTTTCGCCGTTTCGCCGTTTCATCGATTACGACCGCTTGCCTACCCGCGATTCTATTCCGTTCGATTCGTGCACGCGTCGCAGCGAGTTGCATAGGCGGAACGCCGAGCGATATCGCGAGCGCACCTTTTATTACGTAACGCTCTCGATAGACTCGATTCGACGACTCGATCGGTGGATCACGAGCGTCTCGCGTAAGCGAAATAACGAGAGAAAATGAAAACGGTTCCGTTGCGTCGCGGACGTTTCGCATGTTCGCCTCTGATCGTACTGAACCGATGCGTTCTCCGTTACAGCAGAGCAACAGAGTAACCATGAAGCTAGAAGTTGGATACACCGATCATTCGCACATCATAGGCAAGGGCGGTCTGACGATCAAACGGGTGATGGAGGAAACCGGATGTCATATTCATTTCCCGGACAGTAATCGAAGCAATCATCAGGAGAAGAGTAATCAGGTGTCGATCGCCGGGGAGATGGAGGGCGTAGAACGCGCCCGTGCTCGAATCAGGGTAAGTTCGAAGACGGGAACGCGTCGTCCGAACGTGCACGATCTACGGACCGATTTCTCTTGGCCCTTTCAGAATCTCACGGCTCTGATCTTCTCGTTCGAGTTGCCGATCATGGGCTCGTCGCAAACCGTGCCGGATTCCACTTCGCCGTACATGATCAAGATCCAAGAGAAGTACAACGTTCAAGTGATGTTTCGCACCAGACCGAAATTGCACGCTACCCTGGTAGTGGTGAAGGGTTGCGAATGGGAAGTGTCTCAAGTGAAGGAGGCGACCGTCTTGCTGATTCACTACATGTGCCAAAACCTAGCTGTAAGCGTACCTACCTGTATCTCGTGTTTCGCGCGTAGATCCTCGTTACGATCGTTTCGTCGTTTCAGAGTCAAATACAAGTACAAATGACGATGGAGATATCGCCGCAGCATCACAGCATCGTTCTCGGAAAGCAAAGCAGTAATCTCAAGATGATCATGCAGCGCACCGGTACTCAAATAATGTTCCCCGATGCCGGCGATCCAAATATTCCTAGCCTGAAGAAGAGCAACGTGACTATCACCGGTGGCATTCACAACGTCTACTTGGCACGGCAACAGTTGGTGGTAAGTTCGCTACTTTCGCGCTTCGGGATCGCGTCGACGCGTCAATTACCGTTTACGTTCGATCGCGTACAGGGTTCGCTGCCACTGGTTCTGATGTTCGACCTTCCCGAGGACTCGGTGTCGTGCGTCGACACGGAAAACATCTCGCAGCTGATGCGATCGTTGGACGTGTTCATAAACGTTAGGCATAAACCGAAGCAGAGCACGTTGTCGGTGATCGTGAAAGGAATCGAACGAAACGCCAGTAACGTTTACGAAGCGAGAAAACAGCTGTTGGGACTGGACGAGCCAAGAGTACACGCTGAGATACCTGCCACGTATCATATCCCAAACGCGGAGAATGTTTTTCAAGGAAACGGCAGCAACGGATCAGGTAGGTCTCCTTCCTCTTTGTTCGTTGTTTTCACGATGCACGAGGCTCAATGATCGTAATGATACCGTTCGCGCAGCTACCAACAACAATCTGGTTGGCAATCTATCGGACAGCTTGTCGAACATCTTGACGATAAACACGCAAAATCCTCCGTACTGCGTGTCGCCGATGTCTCATTCGCCGAATCCGATGGGTTTATCGCCTCATTGGGGCTTGTCGACGATACCGTCCATGTTTTCGTCGATTCCGCTTCATCACGCTTACCCGTATCCGCACCTTAATCATCTGCTGACTACGCAGCACGTGTTGTACAACAACGCGATGCCGACTCATTCTCACGGATCGACGAACCACGGGTTCACCGGTATGGGTCAACTTCGTTCCAACTCGTCTGCGGGCTTTCACGGTATTCACGGACCGAACGGTAGCTCCTTACCGGACAGCAAAGAAGGCAGCAGTAAGTTTCGTTTCGAATCTTTAAGCAGTAACTAAGTTTCGTTTCTTTTCGTTACCTAATCGTTCGATTCTCGATTGCAGCTTACTCCTCGTTGAGCAGTGTATCCAGCTCTCTGTCTAGTCCAGCGATCAGTCCACGTAACGTGTCTCCGGTGAATCCCGTCGAGACCAGCCCCAATTTGGGTAAGAATATCAGGCTCTTTGTCTAACCGACCCTTGTAAAACGATCCGTGTCACACGAGCGTTTGCTCTCTTACAGATCTGTGCAGCATGCTGTCCGATTTGTCGGTCGCCGATCGACGCGCGCCAGGTTGCGAAAAGAAATCGTTGGAAATGGCCGTGCAGCAAAATTTTGCACCGTTCGATTACGAACAGAAGAAAATATTGGCGGCGAAAGCGATTCAATCGAAACCGAGCTTCAACGAGTATCGCGTTCCCACGTCCGCTTGGTCCGGTTACGGTCTCAGTCAATCCATTCCTCCGATCGGCACGACCGACTTGAACAAAGTGAGCCGCTCTGCTCGTGTCGTAAACGAACACGACCGACTCTACGAACGTTACATTCGCGTCTCGTTTACAGGAGCTGACGACCGCTTCTCATCCTTCCGACCCGTGGAAGGAGCCAACGACGCCGGTCTTCGGCAAAGAGGTCGACTTCGGAATCGGTTCCGGTAAAGATCGCGTTGGACAGATCGGCGTGAGCTCCAACTACGTGGAACACACGCCTACTTCGCACCTGAACAGGATTACGTCTCATCGCTACGACGACTTGACCAGCATGCTGACCAACGTCGGACTGGAGAAATATATTCGTGAGTGAAATCGTTATAACGCGTCACAAAGACGTTCTTTCGCTTATCGCCTATCCGCTCCCGACCCACGTTGCTCGTTTTCTGTTTGCTAGGCCTGTTCACGTCTCACGAAGTGGACATGGCTACGTTTCCCTCGCTAACGGAGAAAGATCTCTGCGAAATGGGGATATCCGCTTGGGGCGCGAGGCGCAAAATAATGCTGTTGATCGCTGGTACGTAAGCTGGATCGCGCTTCACGCTCAAAGTTCATTCTTTCTTTTCTCTTATCTCTTTCTCTTTCTCTCTCTTTCTCTCTCTCTCTCTCTTGTTTCGCGCAACGGCTAACGATTCGCTTCGTTTCCTTTTCAGAAATGAACAAACGAACCAGTCCGTTCTGCGGAAGCGCCGCTCCCGGCGCGGAACGCAAGACGTCCACCGCCGGTATCGCCTCGGCGTCGATCGAAAAATGTAATTTGGACAGCAGATGGTAAACAGTGCCGAAGAAATGGAGTGAGTCTCGTGATGTTCGAAGAGAATCGTTGCAACGAACTTGAACAGGATCGCGTTGTACTTAATGCTCGCATTGTGGATCGTTTGCGCAGAAGATAGCGACGTTCCGAGATCGTGTCGCGCGGCTCATTTCGCCGACTCGACGATAAAATCGACGCGTTGAATTTACGATTCCAGGTATCGAACAATTATCCCGGTTGATTGTGTTTATCGTGAACGAGGACCGTCTATATTTGTTACGTATTTTTTTTTTTTTTTTTTTTTTAATTTTTTTTTCTCCATTCCACAGTCTTCGATTCGCGCAACCGGTAGATGCCTTAGGTTAAGGAACTCGTTATTGCTGCTTTAGTTTCGTTAACGTTTTCTTGCGTTGCTAAATTGTCTTTCAATCCGTCGCACGATACACGGCGATTAGTCACTTCGCGCGCGTTTACGTAATGGCGAGCACTTGGTGAATCGCGAACGGCGTATATGTAGAAGGAATCGATGAATGGACAACGATTCGATCGTTGCAACGAAAACGCGACAGACGCGTCCGCGCGGTCGGCGGTCTTTCGCCTTAGCGAAGTTCAAATATTTATCTCGACTAAGCTCGAAATTCGGTGAGACGCGAAGAGAAGAGTAGAAAGCGCGGGAGAATCGAACAGCGAGTCAGCTTGCGAGTCTTCGCGACTCCGTTTTCGAGTTTTACAAAATAACAAAGTATTTATTATTGATTCGCGAGGGACGCCGAACGCGCGTCGAATGTTCGAGTTTGCTGTTTCGAAAGCGCGATTCGAGCTCAACTCGCGCGGTTGGTTTAGAACGCGTTCACGCTAGACAGTCGATCGATATTTCGGGTGCATCGTGATCTTCTTACGTTTTCTTTTTCTTTCCCCTCACTTTTTTTTTTGTTTCTTTCGAATCCGTGCACTCGATACGATCACGCGGGCAATCGTTGAGCCGAGATATACTTTTGTCGGATCAAGCTGCATGCACGAGTTTTCTTGGTCCGTTTGCGCGTTAACGGTTTTACGGTGGTAAGGTAATCGCTCGATATAAATTATTAACGTTTTAAACCAATTTTTTTTCTTTCTCTCGCGAGCACGACCGAAACGGAAGCGTTCGACGTAGGGTGATCGAATACGGGTCCACGGTAGATATCGTAACACCGTCTCGGTTTTTCGAGCGTATATTATTTTGCTTCGATACCGCGCGATCGCCCCGTGCTCGACAACGATCGGTATATTAGAATGTTGGGAAAAGAAAAAAAGGTGGTTCTACGTGTCGCGTTATCCGCTTGTGTGTACCTATTATTGTATATGTATGTGTGCGCGCGTGAGTATACGTGGGATATATTACAAGACTGTGTCCGATCGTCCCTGTTCCTCGTGTTCGTGTTTCACGGTTAACCGATATAATCGTTTCTTCGAATAAACGAAAGGACTAATTAACTAGCTTCGAACGATTCGTTGTTCGATCGTCTCGCCGATCGGACCGCGAACGCGTTTTCCACTTTGTCGTTACCTTCGTAAGGAACATTATCGTTTTCGTTTTCTCGTTTTTCGTTTTCGCGATGCAAGTCGCAAAAGCGTCGCTGATTCGTTATTCGCGAGACGAAGCTTGATCGATGGGCGCAAAATTTCTTTCGACGCGAGTTCTCGCACGCTCGTACGGAACTCGATTTTTCGAATCGACGCGTCGTGCTGTTCTTCGATGTTCCTATCCGCAAAATTGCGCGAAATTCCAGCCGGTATTTCGCGCGACGTTGCGAATCAACTAGTTGTTACAGAGATTAGAATTAAACTAAAAGAGATAAAAGAGATAAAAGAGACTAGGACGCGACAACGAAATTTTCGATGCCTAGCGCTTGAACCGTCACGATTACGGTACGATCCGAAAGCATCCGGACCGTTCGTTCCGTGTTTTTCCCGACGCGTTGCGTATCGCGCTTTTTCTGCCAACTTGTTTCTCTCTCTTCCTCTTTGTCGCCGATCAGATTTTTTCTGTTCGCTCGAAAACACGGAGAAAGAGAGAGATTTGGGAAGGACGAGGATGCAGCAACTATCCGTTGAAATAGCTCGACTGACCGAACGTGCTTCTCTCTCTTGTATGCTCTCATGGACGGAGTAAAAGAATAAAGAAAAATAACGATCGTTGAAACGATACCGACGGTAACGCGTTCTCGACGAATCTGTTTCCTTCGCGAAAGTCGCGTCCCAGTTTCGAACCGACGTATTCGATACGTTTCCGAACGACGAAAGGATTTTGTTCGGTGTCCGCGAGATCGTCGAAATATCGTGAATCTCGGATAATCGTATCGAACGTTTTCGGAGCAACGAGACGATCGTTTCCGTAAAGCTCGAAGAAACGATCGAAGCGAAGAAAGAATAAAAAGGACAAGAATGAGATGAAACGAAGACATTCCAGAATGGCTATACGCGTTTATTATACGCGTTTATTATACGCGTTTGTAGCGCGCGTTCGAAATCGTCGTAAGACGATCGAAAAGACGTATCCGCCCATCGAGCAAGCGAAACGACTCGACGAATGGATCATTCGACCGATCTGTATATAAGATAATGCTGTATTTAAAAAGGCGAAAAAGAAAAAAAGAAAAAAGAAGAAAAGAAAAAAAGAAGCGCGTATCGCGTCGAATGCACGAAAGGGAAAGCGTTTTACTACGATGCGGAATAATATTTTTATACGGTAATCCTTGGGTATTTCGACGAACGACGCGCGTATCTCGTAATCGTTCCATCGTCGTTCGTGTCGAAGGAAACGCCGAGTAAAGAAATAAGATCGAAAACTTGTATCAAAGTGAATAAAGAAAATTTTTGTATTGCTATTTTTTAATAAAACAAAACTGAATACACAGGCGCAAAATGTTGTACAGAGAAGACGACTAATCGAGAAAGGAGGAAATCGATGGATTCGGTTCAACTGGTCGCCGGTTCGGCAGGCAAAAAACTCGGAAAACTCGGTCGGTACGTTTCCATGTCTTGTACGTAAAGTCTGGTGTCGCATTCGGGGCACTGAAAGTCGCTTGTCGCGACGAAATGGGCCTTCAGACAATAGTAGCAAAAGAGATGTTCGCAGCCGGCGTGAACCGGCAAGATCGGAGCGTCGCCGCAATAAGAGCACTTGGTCGATCGGTTCATCGTCGGGAAAGAACGTCGTAGATTGCCACGATTACTCGTACCCGCGAAGAGCTTCTTCGCCGTGTGCTTCAGGTAATGGAAATTGACCATGGGTAAACCGGTGGTGAACAATTCCGTTAAACCGTGCCAGAGCAGTTCCCTCGTCATGTACGAGTATCCGATGTTCCTGGGCTTGTGAACGGTCGACGAACTGTTTGCTATTCCCAACAGATACTCGACGAGACGAGGTTGCGTTCCACGATGCAGAAACACCAGCAAGTTGATCAACTCGAGCAATCTCGCGACGTTCGCGATACGATCGAACGCGGTCTTGAAATTTCGATCGACGTCGGTGTTGACGAGCTTATCTCGCGCGTACGTCGGGACGATCGTTAAAATCAAGTAGAGAACGGACTTTGTACCAGTGATGTTCTCGTAACGCAAATCGAGCAGTTGCTGGCCAAAGGTCGAATTTCCTCGTCGCAACGAAAAGTACCATACCAGATAACGGAGAAGAGCGTCGATCTCCGGTTGCCATCGATCGATCTTTTCGATCGGTTGATACTTGGTAATCTCTTTCGCTTGGTTCCTCAACACTTTATAGATTTCCTCGTCCAATTGAGCCGCGTCGATCTGATTGATTCGAGACACGTAGGTAGCCGGCGGCATTTTCGTTTCGTTTCGGTCGAAAACGCGAATTAGCCGGCGCGTCACGGAAAAACGGAACGAACGATCGAAATGACGCAAAGAGTGGCGCGGCGACGGGCAGATCGGTCGAGGAAGCGATATTATTTCGGTTGTGGCGCGATCGCGTCTCGCGCGGTGGAAGGGCGAGTAAAGTGGGCGAACGGAACACAACCAGTCGATCGGTCCGGTTTAGTCGACTCGAAGGTAACGAAGGAAAAGGAGGTCGACGAGGGAGCGCGCGAGTCCGAACTGTATCGAAAGGATCTCGGGCGTCGCGCGCAAATTTAACGGGAAGGAAACGTCGAACGCGAGAGGAAGGAAAGAAAGAGGAACGTAGAGCGTTTAGCGCGAAAGCGAGGTTAGGAATAAAGGAGAACGGTGGGTGACGGGTGGCGTCGTCGAGAGTAGCCGAGACGACACGACTCCTCACGAATTCTCGCGACTGGCCACGAGTCGACACGACTCGCGTCGGCTCTGTTCGGCTCGGACTACGTCCCTTGGTCCCCTGGACGAGAAACGAAGCGAGTATCGCGACGCGCAGCTTCGATCACGAATCTCTGGTGGTTAGCCGCAGTAAAGGAATCGCAGTCGCGGAGCACGCGCGTGCGACCGCCCTCTGTTAGCGTTCTCTCGGAAATCACGTGTAAAAGGGAACGTAAAAGAAATCGTAGTCGCGGACGGTGGCTCGCAGAGTTTCGAGAGTAGGAAACGTCGAACGAGGAGGACGAACGAGAACGAAGAATCGAGGAAACGATCGTGGTTGGTCGTAGGTCGCGATCGAGCGGTTTGCGTCGCGGCGGCGATTACGCGATCGACGCAACGATTCGAGGTTAATTCGAGAGACAGCTTGGAACGTGCGCGACCTCGCTCGAGCTTCTCGAGTCTCGAACTCGCGTCCTATCGCGTTTCGGGCTCCATGTTGCCGCTGGTGGAATGACGTCATCGAGTGTTGGTGCTTCGAAAGTGAGCTTCCTCCTTACCCGTTCTTTACAAGTTACCCGATCATGTTTTCGTGATAAATTTTAAAATCTTTTGGTGCGGAAGACGGTGAATCGGTTAAACTCGCGGCGAATCCTGCTCGCCGCTCACCGCCATCGCGTTCGTTTATCACGCATTCGCCACTCGAGGTGAGTTACTCCGATTTACTTATATAATGTCCGTTCGAAACGTCGCGTCGTTCCGTCAAACGATAGGTTAACCTCTGATCCGACCTTCCGTTCTCCGATTTCTCCGTTTCTCCGACTGTCCGTTGCTCCGGCTGTCGCTCGTCTCCGCTCTCTGCTCCGGTCTCGTTCTCCTCGCTCTTCCTTCGCGTTTTCCTCGTTCGTTCGCCAAATCTTTCTACTCGATCCTATTTAATCGATTTTTCGTTGCTCCTCTTTCTGGTATCTTTGCCGAATCTTTATCGGAGAAAAATTTGGTCGGCGGAAAAACCGCAACCTTTCGCGATATCACCGTTATAAGCTATTATTACGTAGCTGGAAACGTGTTTACCGGGCTAACGCGCCGCGTCTGGACTGGTCGCATCGCTTCTCTCTCGCTCGCCCTCTCTCTCTCTCTCTCTCTCTCTCTCTTTCGTTATTTTCGAGTCGGCCACTTGTTCGCGACCACCGATCGTTTCGGCGATTCTCGAACCAGCGAAAAATAGATTCCGCTCCCGAACAAGCGGATCGACGGTCGACGTTCGTCGGCTAAAAGCGTTCGTTCGCGGACTGGAATCGGTTAACTCGTCAAAGTTCGATCGGAGTTGGCCGACGCGCGTCGACGAGTCCACGCGTACCGCACAGTTTCGCGGACAGCCCACGCAACGTATCGGGTTTGACCGCGCGGTCAGGTTTCCAAAGCGATACGGTGTTTTTTCGATGGTTTTTCGCGCGCGTCACGACCGCTCGCCGTCGCGACGAGACACGAGGTCGCAGGACCGCTTACGCGCGTTGCGTCGGCGAGCAGCGCGCGCCACGCGTTTTCCTCCAGTGTTTCCTTAAATTTCCTGATTTCCCTGACGTCGCGAGCGATCTCGCGCATCGAAGTTCGGATTCGTAAACATCGAGTGTACACCGGTCGGTCGTCGTTCACCGATTCGATAGAAGGTGGGCGTGGCGTCGCGCGCAAAAATTTCTTAGCGGCTCGACAGACGGTTCGTATCTTTCGGTTGGATTTTCCCCGCATACGAAAGAACCTAGACATTGCTCGGACGCGGGAGGTCGTTGTCAGAGTCGGGAATTGAAACGCTCCCTTTGAAATTCGCGTGCAGCCAACGTCCTCGCGATCGGTGAAGTTTTAACTCGTCGCGAGGCGACAGGCGATATTCGCGCGTCACGGATCCCGAAATTACTTGGAGCGTGCAAATCGTTCCAAGTATCTTATCGTTCGAGAAGTCGTTGGAGACGTAAACGTGCTCGTAAAACTGTCGGACGCAAACGTCGACCGCGTTCGATGTCGGACTCTTGATTAAAGCCCGCGCGTACTCTCCGAAGCGTTTCCGCGAAAAAAAATAGAGGGAAGGAAAATTGTTTTTCGTTGGCATGTGCGCGTCGCGTATCGAAGTCGAAGTACGAAAACGGTATCGAAAGGTTTTGTTTGACCGTAGCGTGCTGCCATCTCGCGCATTCGAGTCGTCGCGTATCGTGACCCCGTGGAACGGGGTCACGTGTACCACCCGGCCGGCCACTTCCTACCGTTTCCTCGTGTACGCGATCGGCCAAAAGCGCTTTCGATTCGCCGCCTCCGGCCGATCGATGTCACCGGTGATTCCGAATTTCGAAGGAAAGATCGTCGACTCGATTCGGCGAGGCGCATCGTGCTTTGTTGGTGACGAGCAACGGGGAAATCGGTCGATCGATCGCTCGCTACCGAATCGCGGGGTCGTTGGAAAATAAAGCGAAGCGAATCGAACGATATCGAGGACGGTTTTCATTCTTGACCGAGAGACGAAACGGTCGGGAAAGTCAAGCTTCGCTCCGGCTAGATAGGTGGTGGCGCGAGGCGTGGCGAAGTATTGATCGTCGTTGCGATTTCCCTTCCTTCTTCGCCCCCGACCAACGTCATCCACCGTTTCGAACCCTCTCGCTCTACCGCCCCCTCGGTTCGAGCCAACGTTACCCTTCGTTTCTCCCCTCTGGCCCGTGCTCTATCCTCGCTACTTTCACCTCCGTATCCACCTTTCTTCTTGCCACCGGCATTCACCCTCTAGGTCCAACCGACGAATCTGCACGCGTGCACGTCTCTTCTCTTCCCTCCTACTCCGGTGCTGCCTTATTCGCCCTCTCCTCTACTTTTCTCCCCGTCACCCTCGCACTCCCACCTCTTCCTTTCCTCTTTGCCTCTTTTTAACGTTCCTATTTCTTTCCTTCGTTTCGCGTCATCTCGAAGCTGGAATTCCCCGAGTCTCGATCGCGTTACGATCGTATCGAAACTGTCCTTTCTCTCCTGTCCTCCTTTTGCGAAATAACGATCGTTCGTTCGTCTCCGGTATATCCTGTCCGTACGTTCGAACGTACGCGTTTAACGTTGTCAGGCTCGTTCGTTTTATCGAGCGTCGTTCGATAGAGCACGTCGCTCGACCTTTTCGTCGATGTCGCGTAACGAGGACCATCGCCATCCTCGAAAGTAACGCGAGCTTCCGTCGACGGATCGATCTTCGAGATTCGATCGATCGGTCAACAGACACGACCGTGCAAGAAGTTTCGCGGATTCGACGACAAACGCCTAAGCTTTTCAACGAAAAGCTCTTTTATATCGAACAAACTTTTGCCCCGAACCGCCGAACTCCTTCAAACTCGGATAATATTCTAACGTATTTTTGACCGATCGTTAAGTTCGCAACGTTAACGAAGTAATTAATATAGCGGTTAAAAGATAATGCTTCGCGATTTACCCTCTGTACGGTTTTAGCCGAAAATATCTTGTCGAGCGTTTCGTTTGGTCGTTATTCGTTCGACGAAATTTGTCGGTTTACGAGACGCGTTCGCGTAGCTCGACGCGAGCTCGTGATCGGAATTGCTAATACGAAATCTCTCTGGTTCCGTTGGAAATTCTTGCCACGCGTCGGTATCGCGTTGAAAACTTGAACGATACTTTGCGGCGCATCGACGAACATTCTTTCCACGGTTCTCCCAGGAAAACGCGAGTCCTTGTCCGAGACCGTTGATAACCGGCACAGTCTATCCACGGCTTTCGTAGAGCCGCGCGAAACGACCAACTTTTCTCGATTCTCGCGATAGCGTCTCGTTAATTTCTCTCTCGTTAACGCGTGAAATTCGGCCGATTATATTGGCTCTTAAATCGAACCGAACGACCGGTAATTCGATCGAGTCGTTGGTCGACAGCGATTCACCCCCTGTACGGATTCGCGATCGCGAAGAGTTTAACGTCGTTATTCTTTTTTTTTGAGCGTAGACCGAACAGGAAACGAACTACAGCTTCTTTCCGTCCGTTCCGTGGCTTTATACGCTTTCTCTTCGATAGAGTATCGCGTTGACGCGAAAAAACGATTACTCCGTTCGACGATGGCTACACCTGTCGTCGCTCCGTGTCGGCGTTGTCGCCAAGCGATATCCTTTACTCGAAGTACCTCGTCAATTTTTAATAGACTCTCTGGTTCTTCTTCTTCCTTTTTATACGTGGTCATGTATAGTCGGTAAGTAGCCGACTCGCGTCATATCTTGCATGTCGGATTCTCGCGCGAACGGGCATACAGGTTCGTTAACGTCGCTTCGCAGGAAAAATTTGATCGTTTGCCGAGAGACAAGATCGGGGTCCATCGTTGTTCGTCGTTTCCCGTAGAGACGCGCGATTCTTTTTCGAGGGAGCGTGCACGAGGCAAAGCGCAAGCTGGTTCGTTTGTACGCGTACACGGGGAATCGCGGAAGAGCCCTCGACGCGCGCCAATCTAAATAATTATCGCGAGAGGGATAGCCGGCTTGCGCCGCTACGCGAGCCTCTCGAAATCGCGTGATCACGAATCACGGTATACCCCCTTTCGAATCGAATGTTTGCTCTCGGGCGATTCCGCGACAGGACCGTTCTCGATTCGTCGAAGATCGTCTCGCAAGGACATCGTACGAGACTCGCGCGAGTCTCTAGGCGAAGTAGCTCGTTGGAATTCCCCCTAACGATCGAAAGAAACTGCGTTCGTGAAAACAACGTCCCCCGTGTATCGGCGGGGAGGCGGTTGAAAGCCGGCTAAATCCCGTCAGGCAGGAAACAAACGGGAATCTTCGCTCGATACGCGCCTACGCGATGACTAAGGGTGGCAAACACCCACACACCCCGCTCTCTTCTCGAGTACTCGGTTTTCACCGTACCGAAAACCGATGCGTTCCCCTTTTTCCTACTCTTTCTCTTCTCTCCCCTTTCTTCCCTGTATCCGTGCCACGATTACGCGATCTCCGCGCGCGCCTCTCCCGTTCTTCGAGTATCTCGTTAATTATATTGTTTCGCCTTGACTTTTTATTGCAGAGAGATCACAGAGGCGAGGGACATGGAACTCGTGGTAGCTTCCTGAATCGGTGAGTGCTCGTAACCCCCTTTAATACGTGTAGCGGTCTACGGTCTCGGATAGGAGACTCGGATCGAACGACCTATTAACGATTAAGTCGTATCGTTTAACAAGTTTTGGGAATTTCGCGATCGACTTTTCGGGGGCGAGAGAAGATAGGCGAGAGTCGATTTTCTGGATAACGGTTAAACGCGTCGTAACGAAGATAGCATTTCCTCGATACCGAGGCGGAATCGCGCAAGCGCGATGCTCGGTAAACGTAATGGGGATGGTTATGGATTTTCGGGTCGTGCGACCTTCGCGCGTCGCATCCCACGCTTTTCCCGCTCCGGACATCGTTCTCCGATCGTACCCGCTGTTGAGATCTCGACCACTCGTCGAGATTTCCTGATCGTCGAGGTAACGCTCGGCCGATCCGGGACGTTTCGCTCCGAACGAAAGGCGGTAGCTCCGCTTTAATGTTCGCGTTTCGTCGCGTGACCGTGCCCCGTTCCGTCCGGCGAGAAGTTACGGTTAACCCCGTTGGGAGGAGTCACCGACTTTCGAGCTTCGACTTTACTCGATAAATCACGCGTTCTTTTCTCGTTTCGACGTTCCCTCTTCCCTTTCGTTTCCTTCGGAAGATAATAGAGCGTCGTTTACCTCGTCGACCGAAAACTTCATTTACCAAGAGAACCTTCCTGCTAAAGCGGAAGTAGCCATTCGACACGTTCTCGAACGAAAGCTGTCGTCGGTTTCTCCTCGTGGAGCGTAGAGGGAAACGGCGAGTGGTTAGACGCTGAGCACACGATCAGGAGCAAAGGGCTGGTACGCGAGTAGTGGAAAACGAGAAGGGGATGTCCGACGAATTGAGTCGCGAGTATGCGCGAAAGGTGTCGTTAAATCTGATCAAGACTCGTGCGGGTTTACGGTCTTTGATCTTTTTGTCGTAAACGTCCTTCGTAAAGGCGAATGACGCTTACCGGTGCAACTAGAAACTCGTTCGAGGATAATTCGACTATCGTCGCTTTACGATATTAGCGACGAAAATCGTATCTTGGATCGATTTATCGATCTAATTCGTAGCTCGATCTCCATTACGCGTGCATCGATCGTGAAACGGCAATTTGGCGTCACGAATTTCGTCAAGCAACAACCCTGAATCTATGTTTGTGCGTTGTAAGTTTGGAAATGCGTACACACGGTGTAGCTAGTTTCGTGACTACCTCGATACCGACCGGGTATACCTGCAACTGGTGTCTAACTGGTATTGGTAGGTAGGTAGGTAGGTAGGTAGGTAGGTAGGTAGGTTGGTAGGTAGGTTGGTAGGTAGGTTGGTAGGTAGGTAGGTAGGTAGGTAGGTAGGTAGATAGGTAGGTAGGTAGGAGTAACAGCGGAGGATAATCTCGTGGTAGCTAGGTTGCGGTACTCTGCGGTACTGTATGCCGCCATCTTGCTTCATCGATTTTTACCCCTACCCTCGAATTTGTCGGTCGAGTCTCCGATTCTCCCATGTTTCTTCTTTTCCCTCTTCCTCGTGCTTCCTTTCATCGTCCGTGTTTGGTTATCGTCCAAGATTACGGAGACGGCGAACGAAAGGTTCCTAAACGTTCGTACAACGACGCGTCGCGATTCGAAAAACCGTGGAAGGGCGGTCGCGTAATCGGGCAAAACATGAAAAGCTAGGTATTCGCTGCGTAAATCCACGCGGACAGGATAGAAGAATACTCGGTGTAATTAATCCGACGAGATTCGCTAAACGTTTCGCCGTCCGCCTTCGAGGTCGTCCTTTCGATCTCGTTTTATCGTATTTTTACGTAACACGCTTTTCGTTCGTTTCCTTTGGCTTCCGTCGGTGCGCGTCCGCTCGATCGTGTTACGCGGACATCGTTAGCGGTTCGCCGACGACGATTAACTGGAAACTAGTAGCGACAGTTACGAGAAGGGGAGTAGACGGCGAAGAATCGGGATTGCGACAGCATACGAAAGACCGTTTATCGATTAACGAATCGCTGCAACGAACAGTGCTAGCGGACGCGAAAATTCCTTCGGCCGTAACACGTTTTGTTGCGGCCGACGCAGGTATTTAGCGCGCGAACGCCAATTTGCCCGATACTGGTTGGTGTAAGCGACGCCCGACGAGACTCGTATCGTACATTCGGTTTAACGAAGGAATCCGCGAAAGGTTACGCTATCGATTATTTGGAAAGTATTTTCCGAGCTTCGGTAGCCGACACGAAATCCAACCGGTTCGAGAGCGTACACGATTCCACGGAGAAAAAAAGAGATGGTCCGACGGACAAAATTAGCTACGGACGATTCGATCGTAACTACGTTAAGCTCGTTATCGTTAGTCGAACGGGAACTCCGGCGTCCTCGAAGCGCGCGGGTATTTCGAAAATTTCCAAGATTCAGGATTCGACGAACGGAGAAGATTTGAGACGAAGCGTCAAAACGAGCAAGAGGAAACAGACGGTAGGAATGCGCTGGCATGTTCGTTGCGTCTGGTCGAATAACGCGTGACGACGTTAGGGATCGTTAGCCACGGTATGCAGTCACGGTAATAAACAGGATCTCCGTCGAGACGGTATTTCGGAGGCAGCGCTGGCGTCGTTCTTGTCCGTAATAAGCGGCAGGTGGCCTCTGCGCGCTTTCTTCCAAAGAACGGACGCGACTTTAAGGCGAACGCATCGAAAAGGACGTGATTCTCCGTAGTAAGGACGTAATTTTCCCCTCCTGTTGCTCTTTCGAAAATGAACGAGCATCGTTTTCGACGCGTTAAGGGATTCTCCAAAAGGAATTTTCGTAGCTTCCCGCCTCGCTATCTCGAGCGACCGGGTCGACGACGTCGTCTTTCGTACAGCGCTCCCTTTCGTTCAAGGGGAGTTTATCCTTTAAGAAAAGCAAGGTGACTGATTTTTAGCGATTCCTCTGTCTCTTTCGCAATAATTCGATACTCTTCGATACGAGATAAGCGCGAGATCGCAATCGCGACGGTCGTTCTCGAGAGCGATATATCCGGCGCATCGGATCTCGCGAAACGATACGTTGCCCGCGCTCGATTAACTTTCATTAATCTACGGTGGTCGAGTATTACTCTTTTGCCGAGATTAATCCAGACTCCGAGTCTGGCATCTGGCACGTGTCTCGACCGCATTCCCGTCCCTTCTTCTCGCGTTCTCGCGTTCTCGCGCTCGAACGGACCTCTCCGCTCCTTACTTTCCGTACCGATTACCCGAGTACCCGTTAGTCTTCCATCGACCGTTCGAATCGTTTCGTCTCGATTCGATGTCGTCCCAGCGAGACGTACGCGCGAAGTTCTAAAGAAGATACGCGCATGACCGTACAGGTTATTCCGGTATTTTTATCAGCGCGTAATTGTGCAGGAATGCAACGATTCGACTCGAACCGTATCGTTCGAAGCGCGATAACGATCCAGATGTATTATTAGATTCGTGACGCGTTCGGTTCGCCGCGTAATTTCACGATTTTTCTGGTAAGTTTGTTAGCCGGTCGGTGAACACCGAAGACGATAGAGGGTCGTCGCTCGTGCGAAATCGCGAACGAGAATAAAAAGAAAGATAGAAGAAGGGTAAAAAGCGGAGTATGGCGGGAAGGAGACTCGTAAACGGAGTTAACGCGTCGGTTGAAGGGAGCACTCTGGCCGGTAAGAGGATACGGCGAATCGTCCCGAGATAGTCTGATCGTTGGAGGGGTGGATGGCCGAGGTGGTGGGGGTGCTTTGACCGCGAGCGAGGACGAGCGAGCGTAACGGGGTGGGAGTCGGTATCGCGACGGCGAAGAGGAGAAACGACTGTCAGAGTGGGAGAAGCGAGAGTCGCGCAGGCGCCAGCCCCGAACTTCCCTCGAGCCTCGAGCTGATCAGTCGTGCGTGCTACTTTACACGCGTCGCGTCTTTCCTTCGTTTCGGGGTACGTTACGAATCGCGAATCGGTTTCGTCCACCCCGCTCGTCTTCTCGTTTCTACCTTTCGCTTCGCCCTCTGTCGTTTTCCTTTTCTCTTCTTTTTTCTCTCTCTATCTCTCTCTCTCTCTCTCTCTCACTCTCACTCTCTCTCTCTCATTCACTCGCGCGCGTGCTCTCTATCTAGCTCGCCCTCCCTCTACCTTCGCTCGCTTCTTGGTTTTCTTGTTCGACATGCGTCCGTTCGTTCGTTCTTTCTTTTTCAATCTTTTCGACGACGCGATACCCGCGTAAGTTAGTCGGTTTTTGCGCGTAGCGTTTCGCGAACGGGCGAATCGCGTGATATTCGCGATACAACGTTAAGCGTCGTCCGCGCGCGTTTGCTCGTCGATTCGCTCGACCAGTAAATTTTGGCGAGAGGAAAATTCGCAGTGAAAAGAAACATTTTTGTCTCTGTGATATCGTGCTTTGTTCACCGAGTGATTATCTCGGGATAGAGCACACCGGCCGACCACGTGTCCGTTTCGAACGACGAACCACCAGCTAAGGAAGAAGATTTTCGAGGTCGCGTCTCGACCGTCCATGATTCTCGGTTCTCTTCGATTTTCGTGTTCGATCGTTCGATCGTCGCCGACTACGGAAACCGTGTAAAGCGAATAACGTTATCGCGGTTATACCGACGGTGCAGACGAGGGAACGCTTCTTCTCGATTCGTGGTAGCTGTATTCGATCGGACGCGAATACTGCACCCCGACGAGGGAGACGAAGATCGATATTTACGAGGTAGGCAGCGTGTTGTCCCGTTACGAGAGAAATTCGATCCATTTTCTCGCGAACGCGTAACGTTCCAACGGTTATCTTTCATCGATTTCCGGTAATATCCATTCCGTTCGACGCTCGAACGTGCTCGAAAGTATTCGAAAAATGGTTTTATAGGTTAACGCGTCGTTCGGTGGCATCGCGGCGATGGCACGCGACGCTCGACGCGAACTATCGGCGATAAGCCGCTTCGTACAGAGGGATCCGTTCGGTCGGTGGCGCGTTCGAGCGGGCTACCGGTACGGATAGCGCCGATAAGCCAGCATCGACAGGATGCCGCGCAAACGCGAACGAAACGCGCGCTTCTACCGTTGGAGCTGTTGGTCCGAACAGGTTTCGCGATTCGACTCGTTAAGGTCGAATAATCGTCGAGGAGCAGTGAGCGGTTTGTAGCGCGCGCGGGGATAGGAGGGTGTTCGAACCGAGGGTGTTACCTGAGCGAGTCACGAGGGAATTGTTCGTTCTACCCTACCTTTACCCTGTCCTGTCCTCTTCAATCGCGTGGAATGCCCCTTTTAACGTTGCTCGCTTGGACGGGTCGCACCGCGCCGCACCGTGTCGTGTATCGGAGGAAAGCGTCGTCGTAGGATCGTAGGAGGATCGTAGGGGGGGGATGGCTACCTCAAATAATACTAGCACATAAACTTGCCTATTGATTTTCTAGCGCCTACTCGTAACACGCTCGACCGTGTCGTTCGTGTCTGCTCGGCGGTAATTCTTTTGTACGTTCGAGCAACTGGATCTGGTCGGTTCAGGAAACGCTCGTTAGCGCGATTCGTCGACGTCGGGATAGTCGTCGCTGCTCGACGTCCGTCGCGCGACGCACGAGTATTCTCGGTGCACGGTATCTCGAAATTGGTCGTTAGGTCTGTCTTCGGTTAGTAATGACTCGACCGATTGATTTAACGGCGTCGTTAAAACGCGTTTCGACGTGTTTAGGCCCGGTGCACGGTTCGCGATAAAATACCGTATCCCGTTTCGATACGTTTCACCGAAGTAACAGCGTTTTCCCGATACCTACATATCCCGTTAGGCGAAGAAAAATTTCGCCGCGTCGAACGTCTCGTGCGTGTTCGACTACCGGTGGCAACCACCTGTGAACACCGAAACCGAGTCGAATTCGTGGAAAGTAGAATCGATAGGATAGCCTCGCGTGTCGTCGGTCATCGCGCATCGATAAAGAACAGGGCCAACGCGTATGCACGATAAAACCGCGATCGATCTCGGTTCGGTTCAGTTTTTCGTGGTCGTAACGTTACCGAAAGAAATCGATTTTCGCTAATCCGAACAGAAGGGTAATACGAAGGGTAAGGGAGCGAAGGTCGCTCGCGTCTCTGGACGGGTCGATGCGTTCCCTTTTTTCTTCGAGCCTTCGGTCGAACTTGGATCGATCGATTGTATCGGTGAAACGAGCTTAGGGTCGCGAGCTCGCACCGATTTTCGAACCCCTGCCCGATCGAGGTCGTCGCCGCGAGAAAAAAGCGGGAAACGCTTGGATTCGCAGCAGGAGCGGGCCACCGACTCCGCCAAATTGAACAGGGTCCTTTGATTTATGGCCGAATCGCTCCCTTCTCTCTCGTTCGACGCTCGAATTTCGCTCACCCTCCGCAATTACCGCTTCTCTCTTTCGATCGTATTCCACCCTCGTAACTGCACCGTCCATTTTTTTCCTCTTCCTACTCTTTATCTCGATCCGCTCGATTCTCCGCGCGAATAGCGCAAGACTGTTTCTTCTGTTCCTACTCAGACTTACCGAGCAAAATAATTACCGCGTTCTCTGTCTCGTTACAGGTACCTCCAAATTTTCCTTGCGCCATCGTTAGACGAGCCACGTATCGGTCTTTCGCTTGATCGGTTTCGATAACGGGGCATAGATCGTACGAGTTGTATAGCGAAAGTGCGACGACGCGACGGAAAGCGTGGAAAAGCAACGGTTTCGTTTAAGTAGACTTTCGTGAAAGCGTCGACGGCCGAACGAGAGGAATTATCTTGGCCGAGTATTCGAGAAATCGATCGAAAAATTTGTTCCGGGACCGTACGCGCGAATCGCGTCGAGGGTTGGCCCTTGGCGAACGTTGCACGAAACGAATTACGGTTACCAGAAGTCCCGTTTCATTCGCAAATGCGGGATAATTAGTCCTCGACGATGAATCAAACCGAGCTGACTAGCATATTTGCCTGGCGGTACAGTTAGTTTCCTGATTAATGGAGATACCCCTTGCGGCAACCGTTCCCATAAAGTCTCGAACTGGAAACCCTCTTTTCACGGAACCGTAGAAACACGCTCTCTCTGGGCGCTACGAATAATCGTACCTCTTTCCGTACTCGTTCGCGTCTCCGTGAGCGTTGGAGCGTATACGTATATTGGGGAGGAGACTGTAATTATTTTCTTGTAATCGTACGAGGTTAAAACTTTTTTAAATGTCGGACCGCGATGTCTATGGTTTTTCAGAAATATCGGCGCAATATTTAACGAGGGAAAGAAACGCCGTTCGCCGTGAACGAACGAACGCGTGCACGCTATTTCGGCCAATGAATATTCGCGTATGTAGGTGGACTATCGACGGGGACGCGTAGACGCGCGACGCTCCGATGCAGATTGAATAATAGCCGAGGGTGTAAATGCGCGTTGCGCGTAATTGCGGAGTTAACCAAAGTGCCCTTCTTCCTGCTAGTTTTCCTTTCTAATCCGTCGCGCTACGTCGCACGCGCATACGCCTTCTCGTCAACGTTTCCCGGCTTCCGATAAACGATGAATCCGATGAACGACGAGTCCGACGAACGATGAAAGGCGAGGAGACCGACGAACGTGTACCGAAGGCATAACCGTTGACGAATTCGAAGACACGAACGACGAAGATAGAAAGCATCGCCATTTCCAGGAGTGGTCAACCCATGCCCGCGTTCGTGACGAGGATACGCGATACAATTCCGCAACGCCGAACGCCGAACGCTCGAGCTCAGAGAATTTCGAGTGGCACGGCCGTAAACGAGACATCCTCGTCGACGAACCACCCGATCTCTTCGTTGTAACAGCTTACATAAATAAAGCAAATAAATAAAGGAATTATCAGGTTTCTCGTGTTCGTGATTCGAGCGACGAGGTTAACTCGTTACCGTGAACCTAGGCCAAATACAATGTCGATAATTTTACGCAACGCGCGTAAAACTTTGTCACCGATTTACGATCATCGAACAAAGCGTCGCGATAAATTACTCCCGTGCGAATCGTTTGCGTTAATTTCGTAAGCGCTTTACCGCGAACAAATTCCGAGATAATTTCCGCAAGCGATTTCCCGGTGTTAAAGGTAACGTCGCTCGATTCGATTACCTATTCAATTACCTCTTTAGTACGAACGAAAGAGAAATGTCCGTTCGAAGCTTCGAAACATTCGTTAAAGAGACGGGCAAAACGCAACGCGATGAGCGCGAAGTAGAATGGTGTTTCCGAAGGCCTCTTTATCGGCCGATTTTAGTAGCGAAGAAAGTCGCAGAAAATAGTCGATGGAATAGGCGGGAGAGACGCTTTCGCTTTTTCGCCTTACTCGATCGGCGAAGAGACGTGGGTCCGAGATTCCGATGATTACGATAAAACGCCGGTTGCGAGGATACGCGAGACGAAAGGGTAAATCTCGTTGGATAGGAGGTCGTGGGTCGGGTAAGCGTACACTTTTCTCTCTATATAGTTTGCAACCAACTTTATTACACGGTTTAGTCTATCGTATAAAAGGCGATACACGTTCGATTGTTAGTAGATGGGCTGTTAGGGGGGTAATATGTTCGTGCATCTCGATCGAGTCCGGACGGCTCTCGCTTTGGAGCCGTTGCGCGGAGATCGGGACGCAGTCGTCGCGTGGTCCTGTGCCGAAAGCGTGCTGTCCCGACGAGGGTCGCGTCTAGATGACGTAGTAGGGCGCGGTGTAAGCGGCAGCGTAGTAGGGGTAAGCGGAGTAGGCCGCGTAAGGGTAGCTGTAGGCGTTCGTGTAGGCAACCGGAGCGGTGTACGCGCTGTAGGCCACGGGAGCGGTGTAAGCCGCACCCACCAGCAATCCTCTCTTGTCCCTTGCCGCGTTTTCGGTTTCGGCCACGGGCGATTCGGCTACCGCCGAAGTCGGTTCCAGCGATTCCGTTTCCAGAGGTTTCGCCAGAGCAACGCCGAACAGGGCGAGCAGAGCGACGGCCTGAAATCAACGAGAAAGCGTCGTTAACGAGTTGCTCGTATTCGAGAGCGAAGCAGAGCCCCGTCGATCCATGCTCGAACACGATCGAACACGATCGATGTTTTGACCGGGAAAAATTTCACGAACGACGGAACGCTCCGTATCGCGTCGAGTGTATACGGTAAACGAGTTTCAACGGGGTTTACTCACCGCGATGCACTTCATGTTGTAGTTTGTCGAGGAGATGCGAGAAGCTTGGAAGACCGTTGACGATCGATTGATGCTCGAAACAGCGAAGTAGCCCTCTTTTATACCGGTTCGATCGCGACGATACGCGTCGACGGTACGTGCACCGATTCTGAATATTCGCCTCTCGCGTAATCGCGCATAATTGTTAACCTCTGGGCGTTGCTTCGCGTCGCGTCGCCTCGCGCTGGTCGCGAGGCTGCATCGAAAACGAGTAACCTCGTGTCGAAGCACGTTCGTTACCGACGCGAGATTGAGTAACGCGTCCTTGGCCATTGTCCAAACCGAACCGAAACGATCGTTCTCTCGGTCGCTGTCGAATCGCGAGACGGAATCGCGTCACGCTTCAAACGTTTTACGCGTCTTTTTCGCGTCTTTTTCGCGTCTTTTTCGCGGAGACGTTCGACGAGGGCCACCTCGAAAATTCGAAACGGCCATAATTCCAGGGAATCGAGGAAACGCTCGACCTTGGGGAGAACGCGATCGAGAATCGTACCGCGCGGACGGACAACGTCGGTTCTCCCTATTGAAATTCCATTTGGGCGCGTTACGCGCAACCTTGTCGCTAGCGATCATTTTCACGACGACGATTTAGCTATTCCGTCCTTGTGCTCGATTGGTCCTCGTTTGCGGCCATCGAGCCTAAACACTGTTCGCGACGCAAAAACGCGAAGGGCCCGTCTCGGACGCGCGATTAGGAAGCGCCGCGGCGGGTAATCCAGATAGCACGGCGGAGACGTTTCCTAAGACGAGAAAGCCTCGTCGTCGAAACGTCGAATGTCGGAAAATGGAAACGAAACCTCCGTCTTCGAAGGGTATACCGATGCTCCGAGAGAAACTGCAAGCGTGAATCGAAACTAGTCTCGAGGAGAGACTAGTAAAGTATCGTGCTTTACCCGTTGAGTAATGCTCGCTGTCGACGTTACAGTCGCAAAGACTACTTGGCTATTTATCTTATCGAATTTATTTGGAACGATGAGCCAAGTCCTAACCCGTTAACGTACTTGGTAGATCGATAGCGTCGCGATCGTTATCGAATGTCTGGTGAACCGGCGAACCGGTAAACCGGTGAACGCGGAAGAAGACATCGTACGAGTTGTAGAGGATTACCGCGAAAGCGAAAGAAGTCGGTGACTATGACCTATTACGCGAGCGCGTCGACGCCGAGCGTCGCTGGAAGCGTAACGGAAAAAGAGAATCAGAGCCGGTGCGGTGGAGTGGCAGCATTGTTTCGTCGTTCTTTAGAACACTCTGCGCATTAGCGTCGTGAATCGGTACGATGCTTTTTCTCTCTTTTACTCGCTCTTTCCACCTTTCCGTTTTCACCGTTTCTTCGTCTCCGGTATCCATTCGTTTACCTGGCTGCCACTTTCCGCTCTCGACTCTGTCGCTCCTCTCCTCCTTACCTATTTCTCGGGGGACTCTTTCGCTTCGGCAGACGAATCGAGAACTTATCGTTAAGAAATAATCGGACGATATCGACGCGTTACAATGCACGGAGGGGAAAGGTTCGATCTTTTCTATTTCCGTGACATTTAGAAGAAGGATAGAGGCAAGGTGCGGAGTGAACGAAGAAGGAAAGGTTCGCTCGTTATTCGTGGTAGACGATTCTCGTCAGCTTGAGCCGGCGTGACAAACGACGGACATTATCCGGCTCGCTCGTGGCGAGCCACGACGTTAACGTTGAATCGCCAGCTCGATAATTAATATCCCGCCTTTGCTCTCGATTATAAATAGAGAGAGCGTAGATATCGTTGGCGGATACGTCTCGAACGAATTCGTCTATCAGACGGAAAACGTGCCGCTCGTTACCGATTAATTGGCTATCTACGGAAATCGGTGCACAAAGTACAACGGAAACTCGCCGATCGATTACGAAAATATCTGGATTCGCGACGATGCAGATTCGATGCAGATTCGATGCAGAAGCGAACGCGACGCGCGTTAGCGAGAGTCTTCGCTTAGTCGGCACTTTCAATTAAGTATCGAGCTTTTCGCTGACGAGGCACGCCTCCCCTTTCCACGCACCCCTTCTTCCTCGTTAACACTTAACGACGCGACATTTATCTTTCTTCGACTCGTACTCTTTCGTAGATTTCGTCGTTTTCGGATTCGAAGGATCGGACTAGCGCTCGAAGGGCAATCGCGGCTTTGTTGCCGGTCGAGATGCACGAACGAAAATAGAAACGACGAGAATCGCGTGTTTTCCTCGTCGTTGTCGTTACGCAATAGCTGTCAGTGGTCGAAGCGGTTACGAGAGGAAACGAGATTCGCGCGATAAAGTTTCGATCGCGAAACGGTGGTTAAAATAATCGGGCGAAAATATCGGTGATCGCGCGGCAAATGGGAGAGCGCGATCGAAAGGGTAGGCATTTAGGGTGGCGTTGTGGCGCCATGCGAACCGAGAACGTCTTCTTCCGCGTCTGGTTGACGGCGCGAAAGATTTTCATTGAGCGTCGTCGTCGTCCGTGTCCACGTCGACGTCGTCAAAGGTCGTCTCGATATAAATAACTCTGGCGCCGTTGTTGGCTCGTTCTGGTTTTCCCGCTCCGTCGGTCAATTGTTTAGCCGTTAAACCTTCTAACCTGTTTCAACGTTTCGCCGATTTTTCGGCCAATTTTTTCTTTCTCGGTCGTCTCCGAGAATCTCGAACGGCCCCAATATTATGCTCCAAAGAGAAAGAGATTCCAGCAGAGACGACCGTCGTTGCGCTTCCAATTTCGACCGAGTCGCGATGTTTCGCTGAAAATAGTTCCAACGACAAACGCTTGACCCTTAAGTACCATCGTAGAACGATAGTTCCTTTCGTAGAGCTAGTAATCTTGAAGATTTTTCAATACGAACGATTTATTTTGTTTCAGAGAACTTTGAGGGCGCCGTAGGCGAGTCGTCGTCGCCGTCGTCGCCGTCGTCGTCGTCGTCGTCGCCGTCGTCGTCGCCGTCGTACTCGGCGTCGTCGTCGTCGTCGTCGTCGTCGTCGTCGTCGTCGTCGTCGTCGTCATCGTCGTCGTCATTGTCGTTGCTGTCATCGTTGTTCCCGTCACCGTCAAAGTCTTTATTAGACGGTAAGTTACGTTACGTTAGATCGATACTTGGTCGGTGTTTATCGGCGGAAGTTTCAACTACGGTCGACGTTCGCGCGGTTTCAGCTACTCTCGATTCGAACCGTTTTATCGGTAGGTTACGCGACGACGATCGTTCTCGCGATCCCGATTACGCGGTGCAGCAGACTCGAGAGAAAGCGAAATTAGAAGTTTCGGAAGTCGATCCTTTGCCGTATAACACTGCGTCGTTTGCGGTAGCGCGCGAAACGACCGCGAGATTCGGGGACCGAACGAAACGGACATTCGCCGGAATAGCTTCTCTACGATATTTTTCCGACAATCGCGACGATCGTTTCCGTCGCGCTCGAGAATACGAGGCAGAAAATACATCCGAATCGCACGGGTCTCTTTACTTTCTCGTAACGGTCGGTAACTTTCGAGGGAGAACCCTCCAGGCAACTTCTCTTTCCTAACGCGACGTCGTAACCCATGGTCGTTCGAGAATACTCGTAGATCGCTGATCTTTTTAACGAAATATCAAATCTTTTTCCTTCCGCTATCGCTAACGACGAAACTGTAACCGTTTGCGTTTTTTCGCTCGACTAATCGAGATCGACGCTGGGAATATAAAGCTGGAGTAGCGTTAACGCGTTGCGTAGACCGGCGTAGATCGTTCGCGAACGGTTGCCTGTGACGACCGAGTCGCGGCCCAATTTGTTCATGGGTCGTTTTCGCGTTTTACGATACTCGATTTCGGTCAGTGAAATTCCTTTTACGAACTTACCGGCGGACATCCCCGGATCGCGAAGCACGACGACGTATTCGTGCGCGATACGAAGGAACAATCGACGAGAGAACAAAGTAGCCAGTTTCGTTGGACACGAGTAAATCTTCTTAGCCGTCGACGGAGCCTCGAAAGTATCGTTTCCAGTATAGATAGCGGCTGTATCGGAAAAGCTCCGGGATCTCGAACAACGGTCGTTGCGAGAATCGTAAAATGGGGTGATTTGGACGAGAGTTTTCGAGGCTGGCGTCCACGGGCGCTAGCGAGTACCGCGTCGACGTCTCGTCGGTAAACATACCGTGAATAATCGAGCGCGTCTCGCATTAGTCACGGCAGCTCTTATCTGCCTCTCGTTTATAAGGTACGGCTTACTCGCGTCTCCTAAAAACCGTTCCTCTGCTCTTCCGCGCGAGAAATTTATGCGCGTCGCGGTACCACCCTAATGCGTCTGCCACCGTTACGACTCGCGAACCCATCTCGTAACCTTCGTTCGCGTCTGGACAGTCTCGCGAACGAAACGATCCAGAATCGCTGCGATTTATATCGAATCGTCGCGAGAAAACTCTTTACCGTTCGATCACGGAACGTTCTTAAACCGAATGCAACGAATCGATGGAACGTCGTTCGTCGAAGATCGAGTAGGTACGCGTACGATTCTAATCCCTTTAGCCACGTACCGTATTCTTATTCGAACGACGCGCTACACGGTGACGCAGGACGATCGATGTTCCGACCGTATAACGAACTTGTAAGGATTTATCGTTGGAAAAGATCGTTTTCCGACGATTTCGTTAAGTCTTTACGAACGCTTCGCAAATTATCGTAGCGTCACGAGTATTCTACTCGAGACAACTTAATACGCGATTCGTGGTTTACCGCGGTAAATCTGCTTAGACGTTGCGTTCGCGACTATCCGTTCGTGCGCAAAGTTTCGGCGAACACGGAACGGTGAGATAAGCGAACGCGGATAAAGAAGACGAGTCGAGGAACACGTAGAAAACGCTCTATTCCGCTTATCGATCGAGCGTTCCAGCGACGTAAGTCGAGTAAACGATATTCGAGACAACATCGAGGGGAATAGGAAAGAATGGAGGAGATACGAAAGGACGGAAGTGGTAGGAGATTTTTCTCTTACGAAAACTCCCTATCGTCCGTTCGACGATTCGGCGAGCCACCAGCATCGTTAACCCTTTTGTACGCGTCGGCTCTTCGAGCGTACAAATTACTCGAAATACGTTCCATCTCGTATCGAACCACGGTCTCGCGTGGGCCATTTTCTTTCGTCGATATATCTTTCGCGTTCTAAAGAGAATTACCTAGTGCGTTCTCTTATCGCGAATCTTGTCGCCGATGAAATTTCTAATACGTGTCTAATACGTGAACGCGAAAGTTTGGAACAGTAAATTTCAGCGCGAATCGAGAGGCAAAAAGCTGGCAAAATCGAGGAAACGAGCCGTAGGACTTTTACCGGCGACGTCGTATCGATTTTGCGTTCGCGTATCAGGTTTAGTTTGCGTTTCGTTAGGGTCTCCCTCGAGTCGAGGCTATTTTCGTTCGAGTGAACGGGTCAACCCGTTTTCCATTTATTTTCTCGGACGGTTTTGATCTTGGAGCAAAGTGAATGGTTTTCGAAGCAAAACGGTTGTTTCTTTTATACCGAAAAACCGAAGTTCGCGCCGTGCCCGCTAAGAGATCGAGGTTTCTCGAGTGGAACTGACCGGCTAGATAAGGATCGTAGTTCCTATCTTTCGCGAGGTCTAGAAATAGACGGAATCGATGATCGAGCACTTTCGAGGATAGCGAAATCGATGACACCGGTGATTCTATCGTCTAGACGATCGACGATTTCCGCTTCTCCGTTCCTGCCAGTTTCCGTCGTTCCGTTCTAAACGTTGTTTTTAATCTTCGATCCTTCGCGGAGCTCTTCCGGTCCGCGAATAACGACTTTCGATCCGTTCGAAGGAAGGAGTTGTAGGGTGTCGAACACCGAACGGGCTCCCGCTTAGAATCTCTTTTAATCGCTTTACGGGAGCGAGAGGAAACGGTGGAAGAGGGAGGAGAACGTACCCGTTTATCATCCGAGAAAGGGTTATTCGTTTGGCGCAATGTTAATACCGCGATAATTCATTCTAAATCCAGCAAATGAAGCGAGCAAAGTCGTCGCGACGCGCGACGCGCGACGATTCGTAAAGCGTTCCGAGAAACGAGCCAACTCCGCTTGTGTTCGCGCGTCGCTTTGAAGTGATCGCGATCGCGCGCGCTACGAATCTCTTTTCCTCCGGCGAAAATCACCAACCACGCGCTGTTTACGATCCTTCTCGAAAGCAAATTATCCGGAGAACAAGACGGTGTTAAAGACCGGAAGATCGCCTCGACCGAGACACCGCGCGGCATTCCGACCATTTCTTTCGCCGTTTGAAGTTTGAAGTTCGCGTAACAGGCTAATGCCGCATAATTTGTACCCGCGAATGTTTTCGTAACTGATCCGACGTCGGCGTCGGACTCGCCTTCGGTCACGATTTATGTGGCGGATCCGCGCTTCCTGCCTTCGTTACGCGACCGACTTATGCGAGCCAAAATTAGCCTACCATCTTTTTCCTTAACCCTATCCGATTCCGATCTCGACGAATGCCGCGATCGTCGAACCTAAATTTCCTGCTACGAGGCGCGACTATTCTCCAAGATCGCGCGTTTCGAGGACGCGTTCGCATTCTCGAGAACCTGCTCGAAAAAGGATCCCAAGCGTGTCACCGAATGCTCGGAATTCCCTATATTATTAAGCTCCGTTAATATCGGAGATCGAGAGCTATTGTCCGCGCAGCGGTCGCGAGTGCCTTTGGACCGTAGCAGTTTCGCGTTTTCTATCGCGGTGCGAACGAACGAGGAAGCGGAAGGATTTTGTTGCCGCTGGAACGGCGAAATCAAAGTTACCGACGCGTTCGAAAGCGATCGGACGGTGAAAGATGCGTCTTCTCGAAAGTTCGCGGCGAACATTCCGACCCAGCGGAGAACTAGCAGGGGCGAAGAAAGAGAATTTTGAACGGAGCGAAAAGAATAGGACGTCGACGCGTTACAACCGACGAAACGAACATCTGGAACAAAGTCGAGCGCGAACGAGACGCTTCTTTGATTTTTCGCGAGCGCGTTACTTTTCGCGAGAAAGCACCCGAACGAGGCGCGAACAAATGCAGCCGGAGCCTTTCTTCGAAGCCATTGTTCCGTACCCGGCGGAGCCGTTTCTTTTCAAACGTCGATGCATCGGCGAGTAGGTTGGCTTCTACGCGTAATTTCGTCGACGATCTTTGCGCCTTCAATTCGAACGTTTCAAACCGGTCCGTACACGCGTACGAGCGTTCTCCAAGAAAATTGAAACGAACAAAAGAAGAGGAGATATATGTACGTCGGAAATTCTTTCTTATTTTACCTTCTTTACTTTTATTCGTAAATAGACGCACCACTGTACGATGCAACCGACATTTTTTATTTTTTCGTTCGATCGGACGTTCTCGAAACTGTTTAAATTCTCGATGTCTCCGTAATCTTTTTCTCGAACGGTCAGCTATCCCGGGTTCCCTAAAAAGGGAAGAAAGAGACAAGGTTTATTCGACCGAAAAAAGCCAATGGATCATCGTAGACATCGAAGAAGGCTCAGCAAGAACCGAAACGAACGGTGTTAGGTGGACACGCTGATCGAAAATTCCTCTTTTCTTCCCTATTCGAAGTTTGCTCTCTCCGAGCTAATCGTTTGGTTGTCGAGGAAATTGCTCCTTACGAAAACGATTCCGTATCCGAATCGTCGAAAGAAAGTTCGAAAGTTATCGTAGTAGCGAAAAAAATGTGAAAAGGTGCGTAGCTCGCGATCGGTCCTCGACGATTCGATTTTTACTCGAGCGTCTGTTTCAAGGCCCAGACGGTGAGCATTCTTTCCGAGCGTTCTCTAAATAGACGCGAAGCTAGCGGAGACAGTTCGGATCCGCGTTGATCGTTTTTTCGCGCATCGAAACGCGTCTCGCCGTCATCGCATCCTCGAGCTATCTTTAAAGTACGCCGACGCTAGCGGCGTGTCGTAAAAGTTTTAGCGACAGGTTCGGTCGCGTCGCGTCGCGTCGTCTCGACTCGACTCGACTCGTTTCGTTCTCGTGGCGCGGTTCGTTCCGATTTTCTCGACGCGAAAGCGGAGGACAGCCTACGAACGAAACGCGAGCACGTACCGGAGAGAGAGAAAATGGTTGTTCGAGGGCATTTATTTTCGGCCAATTAGCGGCGTTCCTCGACGAAAGCGGCTTCTTCGCGAGTTGCATAACTCGTCGGGCAACGAGACCAGCGAAAGAAACGAACGCGTCGCGCGAAATAGAGAAAGACGGGGGACGGCGAAGACGCGTCGGCACGCGACACCCTCGACTTTGTTTCTTTTTTAGGGAGGCTGTCTCTCTCTCTCTTTCTCTCTTTCTTTCGATTTAGATCGGCAGGCGACGAATCGTTCAGCTTTGCTGGCGTAAATAATCGGTTTCGAAGAATTAATATCGAGCTGGCAACCGCGGCAGTCGTGCAGCATTCTTTACCGATGTTGCGGAAGGTTACGTCCTCGGGGTCCGGCGTTCGCTCTCGTTCGCTCGCGTTCGAGGGTGAATCAGAGAATTTCGAGTCGTTGATAAGTCGGTGGCGAAGACGGGCGAAAATAGAGAAGAAGCGAAACGAGGAGACGGAGCAAATAGAGAAGGTAGGAAGCGGACAAAACGGTTGGGCGGACCGTTTCGTCCGAAGGTATCGATTTCGCGGCGGGTCTGGTGCAAATTAACCGCGATGGAACGGAACGAGGAGACTAAAATATGGAACGTATATTAAGGTGGAAGACGAGCGGGGCGCGTGTCGGTACCGCGGAAAGGCGAAACGGTCGATTCGACGTCGACGGCGACGCTAAGCTCTAAATATGAGCGCGGTAGGAGGCCGAGTTGGGTGGGCAACCGGTCGAGTTTGAAATTATTCCGTGGAACGAACCACCCCGCGAATCGTTCGTTTGCCAGCGGCCAATTATCGTCGCGACTCGGCTCGCGGGTTACCGGTGTTTGGTCGGTTCCTCGTTCACGGACCATTTCGATCGTTTTCGGTTCCCTCCTTCGCAACATTTCGGTCGACGAACTTTGCGAATTTCTCCGCCGCCGCTTTTCGCAGCCAACCTCTCTCCTACGCCGCTGCTAATTACCCTCGTGATCCGCGGAGGTGAGACGCGTTGCACGACCGAACCGATCGAAATTAATTATCGCCAAGAGCCTAGCGACGAGCTAGCGACCAATTTAATCTTCGATAACGAGCACCCGTCGTTAACGGTCGAGCGCGGATCTTCGCTCTCTGCGTTCGTTCGATAGGTTCGTTCGATAGTCGAGTAGACGCGATTTCTTCGAATTCGATCGGTCGGCCGACGAGAAACGACGTCGATGACGCGGTCGCGTTATCGCGGCTGTTCGCTCGAGACATTGCCGCCCCGTTATCGACGCGTCCTTTGCTCGCCAGTCTTTCCTATCGTATCTCTTTGCTCGTACATCACCTCCGTCAACTCGAAACCGGTATTTGTGCTCCCGAGTTCTTTGAACCCCACCGCGTTTATCCTGGCTCCGATTCGTTCCGCGGGGAAATCCTTCCACCGAGCTGTCGCTCGTTACGTATGTTTCTTTTTCTGCGTCTACACCGATTTGCCGTTTAGACGTTTTCTCAACATTTTCTCGACGACGTAACTTAAATCGCCACCGTCGAATCGAAACTTTAACCGAAGCTTGGCGCGAAACTCGGATTTCCCGTGGATCGAAGAAAAGAAAAAAACGAAGAGACTCGCGTTTTCCGTCGCGTAATTACGCAAATGAATTGGAACGGTAGCTGTTCCGCGAACAATTAAACGGCTATGATCCTGCGAGACGGTGCAATTACTTTGGCCGCGGATAAGAGAAAACGGGAGTATCGTAAGAGGGAAAGAGAGAGAGAGAGACGAAGCGAAAACGCGTTCTACCGGAAAGAGGAGCAGCGTGCTATCCTCTGGGAAATATGTGTTGCTTCGAGGAAATTTAATATCCGATTCGACGTTCGCGACGACGGTTTATAGGTACGTCTCTGGGTTCCGTCTGACCCACCTTTTAGCTTGGCTAGCTCGACTTTACGTCGCTCGACCGCTGTTCGAAAAAGTACGGTTTTTCGCGGCGTTTGTCTCTTTCACGAGATCGATCAGATTAAAACACGTCGCGTTCGTTTGCTTTGTTCGCAGACCATCGTCGCCTCGGGTTCAAGGATTCTTCGAATGTTCGCAATGGCAGCGCGTTTATGGTGAGTACCCGGTTCGGACCACGCTTCCGGTGAAAAGAGAAAAGGAGAAGGTAACACCGGAATTATATCGTCGCGAAGACTTATCGAGGCTCGCCACCTTTCTCTGAGAGGTCGGTGGTTGCGCGTTGCCAGCAAGGGTGTCCGTCGGAAAACGCGGAGAAAAATTCGAACGTCCGAAGACGAAGATTCGCGTTTAAACCCGAGAGAGCGAACGTCGCCGCGAGCGAATGGATTAATAATCGTTGGAGCGAAGTTGCGTAATTGGTAGCAGGTGGCGACGCGGAAGGAAAGGTCCGTCGAGAAAGGTCCTCGAGCGCGCGCGAGTACTCCTCGACGTCTGGAGGCGCTCCATTCTATAAATATTCTCTAAATATTCTCTAAATATTCTCTAAATATTCTCTAAATATTCGGGGGAATCCCGAGCTAGCAGAAGAAATGCTCCTCCTTCCCTTCCTCCTCTAATTTTGGCCGTCCGAGCAAAAACTCTTCGACCGGCGGCCGTTCTTCTTTTTCTTTCGCGGTCGAGAGAACGTCTGGCCGACTTTGCTCCAATTTCTATTTCCGACCGAGACACCACCGAAAGGATTCCTCGTGGATCCTTCTCGGGTTCATAGCCTCGTTCGAAGGTCCGGTCGGTCGAGAGGGTCCCAACGCGTTCGATTCTGTCGCAGACGAATCCGGCGAACGCGAGAAGCGGGCGGCGTCCTCGGCGAGCGGTCAACGGGCAGCGACACAGCGCAAAGGAGGGTGGGCGGCGGCGGCGGGAGAAGCGAACGTGCTGGTCCCTGGGCCTTGCCTCTCCGCGGATAAATTTCCTTTTAGCCAAGTACGCCGAAACTCGCGTTCAAAGTGGCTAAGAGCGTAAGTCCTCGTCGGGTGCACCAAGAGTGCTCGAGCGGCGGGGAGGTGCAGGTACAGGTGCAGCAGGAGAGACGTGCACCGAGGCGCATGCCTTACCTGGGGCCTGATATGACAACCCGGCTGTCCGCCATGTTTTACACGGTCGAAGTCGGGGACACCAGATTCACCATTCTCAAGCGGTACCAGAACCTGAAGCCGATCGGTTCCGGCGCACAAGGAATCGTTTGGTAAGTCCGTTTTCTCTCTTCCTTCCGTTCCCCGCCGATACAACTTTTTAGCGGTCGCTAAGAACGAGCTTCCAGTATGGCCCGTATCTCGATTAACCGATTCCACTCGATTTACGCGATCGAAGCGCGATTAAGAGTCGCGATTAAGAGTCGCGATTAAGAGTCGCGATTAAGAGTCGCGGCTGACTGGAAGGTGTTCAGGGCCGCTCGACTCGCTCGATCGATCTCGAATCGTCTGTGTGTGCCTGTGCGTGTGTGTGTTTCAGCGCGGCGTACGACACGGTGACCGCGCAGAATGTGGCGATCAAGAAGCTTTCCAGACCGTTTCAGAACGTCACGCACGCGAAGAGGGCCTACAGGGAGTTCAAGCTGATGAAACTGGTCAATCATAAAAACGTAAGAAACGCCTTTCCGATTCGCGATCTTCTCTGCCTACCTCGAACGCCTTGTCTACTTCCAGATAATCGGTCTGCTGAACGCGTTCACGCCGCAACGATCGTTGGACGAGTTTCAAGACGTTTACTTGGTGATGGAGCTTATGGACGCGAACCTGTGCCAGGTAATCCAGATGGATCTGGATCACGAGCGCATGTCTTACCTTCTTTACCAAATGCTCTGCGGCATCAAGCACTTACATTCGGCCGGAATCATTCACAGGGTAAGCGAACTCTCGTAGATCGTAGATCGTAGATGTTTCGTTTATCGTACGATTTCCATTTTTTTTTTCTTCATTCTTCCCTCGTCGATTCGACAGGATTTGAAGCCGAGCAATATCGTGGTAAAATCCGACTGCACGTTGAAGATCCTCGACTTCGGTTTGGCCAGGACCGCCGGCACCACCTTCATGATGACGCCGTACGTGGTGACGCGATACTACAGAGCGCCGGAGGTATCTTTCTTCGGAACACTTTGGCGAAACACGGTGAACGGCTACTCTCGGTAAACCGGTAACGCTGGCAATTCGTTTCTCGTGGTTCGCAGGTGATCCTGGGAATGGGTTACAAGGAAAACGTAGACATTTGGTCGGTTGGATGTATCATGGGCGAGATGATTCGAGGCGGCGTACTGTTTCCCGGCACCGATCACATCGATCAGTGGAACAAGATAATCGGTAAGATAACTCTTTGCCTCTCGTTCAAATTCGTCCAAATTCGTCCGAATTCGACTGATTTCGACGACTCGATTTTGCAGAGCAACTGGGAACGCCGGCACAAGAGTTTATGCAGCGGCTACAACCGACGGTAAGGAATTACGTGGAGAACAGGCCACGATACCCGGGATATCCGTTCGACAGGTTATTTCCGGACGTGCTGTTTCCCTCGGACTCGTCGGAGCACAACAGATTAAAAGGTGAGGAGTAAAACGAGTTCTCGTTGCCGTTCATCGAACAATCCTTGCTAAGCGTTTCGACCAAGTGTTCCTTGCATTTCTTTTTTTTTCTCTATTGCGTTCCAGCCAGCCAAGCCAGGGATCTATTGTCGCGCATGCTCGTGATCGATCCCGAGCGACGCATCTCCGTCGACGACGCTTTGCTGCACAATTACATAAACGTGTGGTACGACGAGGGCGAAGTGAATGCCGTAAGTGCGGACTATCCGTCGTTAACCCGTTAACCGTGTTGTTCCTCGATCGGAAAAATGAGCGATCTTCTCGACGCGCGGTCGCGTCTCTCCGCGACCAACGATAATTCGAGAACCCTCGAAATCGACGCGACGGTTAACGGGTTAATCTCGCGATCGTTCTCTTTCTTTGTCGTCTCTCGTCTCCGACGTTTGCCGTGCCGCGGCGGGACAACGTCGATGTAACGCCCGACCGGAATTTCTTACAGCCTGCACCGGGTCCGTACGACCACAGCGTGGACGAGAGGGAGCACACGGTGGACCAGTGGAAGGAGCTGATCTATCAGGAGGTGATGGAATACGAGACGAGTCACAATCCCGCGACGGTGGCACAGACGTCCGAGAGCGGCGGCTCTCGGTAGACACGGAGTAACCTTGCCAGCATTCTCCTCGAGGACGTACCTAAACTGTCCGATTTCTCGTACACCCGTATCCGCGATGCAAAGGAGGGAAAAAGCGACGAATAGAAACCGTTCACGTCCATGGGAGAGACGTACGTTAGACGAAGCGCCGTTTTCGTTCGAGACGAAGATGGGCGAGGCAGACGAGAGGACCGCGAAACGACTGAAACTAGAGAGAATCGGAAAATGATATAGG